>OZ026516.1:84395288-84982788 GCA_964019695.1 Loripinus fragilis
GCCAATGCATGATATTGCAGTTCGGATCGCAAAACGCGACACGTGAAGACGGCTCTGGTGAGCCTGCATACGTGGATCCAGAGGGAGGGGCTGGGGGTCTTGACCCCCCTCCCCCTTGAAAAATAACAAAAATAAAGGGGTTCTTAGCAATACTGGTCCGGATCCCCTGAAAATGACAAAGCTACCAAGCCAGCATTGAATGTTGGGCCATCCTCGGTCCGCCAGCGATCGCCATTTAATGGCATTTCACTGACGGGCCGATGATGGTCCGCTCATAGTTGTATTTGGATCCTCCCTTCCTTCAGTCAATGTTGGACCCTCTCTGACAAAACTTAAGATACATTTTAGTCGCATGGATCCAGATAAAATAACATTTCATAAAATTGAATAAATTTCTAACCAATCAATTAAAATATATGTTTTGATATCAATCACGGTATACGTAACAACTTTTTTTGGTCATTCTAAATGTGGGCCAATGTATGCTAATGCAGTTCTTACTGCAATACGCGACACGTGAAGGCTATGGTGAGCATGTAAAACCTTGTTTCGTCAGAGCCTTTGCTGATGTTTACATGCCAAGAAAACGGTTCTAAATGAAAGTTCTGACAAAATTCTAGGTGTCTAGCCTCATAAGATACATTTTAGTCGCATGGATCCAGATAAAGGAACGTTTCATAAAATTAAACATAACTTCTTACTTCTTACTCATTAATTTAAATATATGTCATGGGTGCTCAAAAGAACCGTCTCAATGCGACGGTTATTTTAGGTACCCACAACATATGGTTTAGTTGAGAAATAAGAAAAATAATTTTCGATAAAGCACTCATATCCGGAGGCCTGTAATAAGTCGAAATGCACGCTTAGAGATTGACTATACGCATGTGATATAAGTGGCGATATCTCATGTACTGGTTATTCGAATCACAAGACAAATGAAACTGGATGCGCATATGATCTCCTTTGTAATCTAATGCGGTTTATCATTCACGGAGACGTCATAGGTGTGAACAATTAAGATACGTTATTCAATTTAACTGAATTCATCAAATTAAAGGTAAGTAATAATAATATTATTCAATCGAATCTCAATAATCCAAAGCGACTGTAACAGCATAATAGACTTGCATCAGTCTCCAGCTCGTTATATTTTTATTATTAATAAAATTATATTTTACTTTATGTACTGTAGCTATCTAATGTTAAAGAAGGGTGCCAGTGCTATCTTAGAGGACTGAAACTGATTTTGTACTACATTGTAAGTAGAAAATAAAGAATTTCTAGTGATAAGGCGAGCAATCTCCCTAAACGAGACGTTCGTTTTATTTTGTTGAAATAACGACTGGAGTAACTAGGCACATTCAACAAATAAATATAGACGAGCCGTCGATGCACCATTGCCCCCGAATTTGTATATTTAAAACGGGGTTTCCTCCATGCATATAACAACTCTACTTCTTATTGAATGAGAATTTATTTTAATCATCAACTGTGCTTGTTATTCAGTAACATATATGGGAACTAGACCGTTAACAAGGAACCACGCTATGTACAGTAAAACTATTTATACAGTTGATGTACAATAAAAACTACCATCTTGCAAAGTGGTCTATTTTTGTCAGATATTTGATGTCTTCTTTCGCTTATACAACCCCTTTCCCCCCACCCCCCCTAGACCCAAGACGCCCTTTACATATGTTATATATTTGTATAGGGGCATTTAATTATCCAAAGGGCATCTTGGGTCTAGGGGGGGAAAGCATCTAAAAACAAACTGAAAGACGCCAGTTTCATCTTTTCAATGACAGACGTCACAATTTTAAGTATATTTCGTACGCATGCGCAGAAGGAATACCGCAAAGTTTTGGAAATGAAGGGCACTAATTTCCTTAATATTTTAGCACTTACGAGGGGTAGTCAAAAATAACTGAGCCCTACCTTATAACATTTAATTCAAGTAAAATGGACACCTATTTAGATGATATTTCATCGCAGTTATATGTCATCTATTCAATAACCTAATTTATATCTGTTGGTAGTCTTTATATACTGGTTGCTAGGCAACTGAACACGACCTGTCGAACGGGTGCGTTCACACTGTAATACATCAATATCTAAGCGTTGCCATGTAAACGATGATGCCAATGTAACGCTGCATTCACCGTCGTTTGATACCTATTACATGTACCTACTCAGTACCACAGAAAAGAAATAACTGACCCCAAATTATAGATGCTGTGGTAGTTTGATTTCAGAATTTTACGTGCCTCAAGTCCTATTATTTACCCCACCCACATTCATATTAACACAATTTTAATAGAAAACATAAAATAATAGCATAATAATGATTTTGCAGTACTGCATACACAAACAAGCCCTCAGAAATATTAAATTCCTTGTTTGGAATAAATGATTTTGTTTCCATGGCAACACAATCCTCATGTATTTGAAAATAAGTGAAATTTTGACTTATTTTGTTGCTAGGCAACGCATGCAATCAGTGTTCACCAAAACATTTATTAACCAAGTACAATGAAAAGACAATATGATATTTGTTATTCAAATAAATGTCAAATATGTCTTTCTCAAAAACTATCAAGCCCACAAGCTTTTTAAGACATACTGTATATTCCTGCTGGCGGAGATCATGAACGCATCGCTCTGGCTGACGATCTTTAGTTGCCTAGCAACCATTACAGAAGCTTCACCGGGGTAATTATTTTGGGTCAAAACGTCTATGACATGTTATACTTATAAAAGATGATCATATTTCTTGTCTACAATGTGAGAATAAGATATGGTGAGGTAGGGCTTAGTTATTTTTGACTAACCCTCGTATATTTTTTGAAAACCTGCAAAGGATTTACCAAAACTCGCGTCTAAACGGCACCATGTCTAAAGACGTAAAATGAGGGGTGAGAGTAGAAGGCGCAAGTTTTCACAGCTTTGAAAATGACGAATCGCTTTGAAACCTATGTTGATGTTTTCTATGCAAATTTTACTACCGAAACAGTCCAATTTTAAAAACATTAGGGCAATTTGAAAATTTAGGTTTTGTAATCATGTCAACTAGGGAAAATATACGCCTTATCGCTAGAGCTCCTTTGGCAATGGAGACTGAATATCAGTCTAACAGCAGAATATAAGTATTGAATGCATTGTAAGAAACCTCAGCTCAATTTATAAAAGTATTTCAAAAGTGAATCTGTATTTCGAGTGCTCAATATTGTTGAGAATTCCAACGAAAAGCGTTGGGCGCAACTGCTATTGAAATAGTGAAGTTCGACGATGTGTATACATACATATCAATACGTAACCCAGAAAACGCAACGGATCTGTACGTATAACGGTTGTATGTACATGTACCTGCGATATGGCAATTTTGTACTTAGAAAAAATCGTAATTTTGGTTTAATCAGATTTTATTTCTCTGAATCAAATTGACATGCACAACATGTATACATGTACATACAATAACAATCAATAGGATTGGAATGATTTCCTTTCCCATGGAAAATGTACTGTTGGCAAGAACCTTGTCGGTTTGAATCAAGATAGTATTATTTCCAAGCTTCATCGTAAGGAATAGGTCCCCAAGACATCACCAACTCTTATTTACTTTATCCCCTTCTTATTGACAAAATATTTCTTTGTCATATCTTTGAGTAGCGATATATTAAGCATTACTTTCAGCGCTCGCTTTCAGCGCTCAATGCTTGTCGCTTAGTGTAAACCTGGCCCTGTAGACACTAACGGTTGCAGTTGTAACCGTTAGTGTTGACGTGCCTGTAGACACCAGCGGACGCTACAAAGCCTCTGATTGGCTGATGGTGTTCCGGACTCTAAAGACAGTTTAAATTAACCGATTTGATTAAACTTGGTATCTCATGCGCGGATCCAGGGCGGGATACCGGGTGTCCGGATCCCACGCCCCCGGAAAAGTGGCTATAGGTTTCCATAGGGTTACTGTAACGTGTACACAAGATGTAGTCACCCCGTCGAGAAGCAATAAGACCCCTCTGTGAAATAAGTACAAAACCCCATAACCCCTAGGTTATAAAACTTTGTTCATGCCCAACTCAATTGAGCGCGAAATTTATCATGCTCACCCATGTTTAAATGCCAACAATTGTTGCATAATAAATACAACAATTAAGAGTTTGGTGGCATGACATGTCTTTGTATCCCAGCATTTTGTTTCAGTATGCAGTGAAAATCATGCTTATTTGAGTCGAGCATGTTAAAAAGTTTTATAACCTTGGGACAAGGTTGTTTTATAGCCTTGGAGCCAGGTTGTATCACTTTAAAATTCAAGCCTCTGATTGGTTGATGGTGCCCGGACTCTAATGACAGTATTACATGAACCGATTGTGCTAAAACTTGGCGTGTGACTGTATATTATTAGGTCTTTATTCTAATTAGATAATCTACTATATTGTAATTCTAAACATATTGATAAAGTCACCTGCATCATCTGGTTGCACCATTAGCGACTGCATTCAATGACCCCTTACCTCCCTACCTAACAGATGTAGGTCACGATTGATGATATTCAAAATCCGCGCATACATGTATGTATAACGTGTTTAGGTCGCTGATTATTTGATATCTAAATTCCTGGTTCTAGAGACTACATTTATTTTGACAAATATTGGTGAAAATTCACACATAGACTTTTATATTGACCAGGCATTTTGAGAAATTCTGCACATATCAACAAGATGGTCTGGTTGAGAAGTACTGCGTATATGAATTATGTGTTCTGGTTTCGAATTGGTTGATGGTATTTGATTTTCGATAATGATGACGCTTAGTATGTGCCTTTATGACAACAGTCAAAAGTCTAAAGTTTTTGATAGAGTCAGGCATCGTGTTTGCTATTAAATTAAGGCGAAATGGCACCGATGGTTAATTACCCTAATAGTTACGTAGCTACCGAATTAATAGAAAACAAAAAAGTTGCCCTTAAGTCTTGTGCTTCGTCTATAAAATTCATCATCGCAGGAGTTCCTCATGGATAAGTACTTGGACCCCTATGCTTTCTAAAGTATAATAATGATATTGCTAAACGATTGCTAAGACTATTCGCAGATGATAATTCTTTCGTCTATGCTGCAGCACTTATTGCAGACATATATGCAGCATGTTTATAAATCATGATACCAGTGTGCTTTCTAACTGGGCCAAACAATGGTTAGTCAAATGCAACCCTTTAAAAACGGAAGCAGTCTTATTCACTCTTAATATTTGTTCTCGATTTATTTTTAAAGCATTCCTATATAACGTATTGAAGATCCAAACATATGAGCATAACCTTCGGCAATAATTGTAAGTGGCTCACATATATAGAACACATTGCAAACACAGCATCCGAAGTATAAGGCATCATGCACAAACTCAAATACACTTTGAGCAGAAATGCATCAAATCAAATGTGATTTTTATCATTTATTACCCACCAAAGAGTATGTATAATTAGTGTACAATTAAGAAAATGAAGCAGCTTGTATTGCAACTGGACTAACCAGATCAGTATCGTTAGTCAAACTATATAACGAATGTGGCAGGACTAATCTATCCAGTGATGAGACACAAGCATAAACTGCATTTTTGTACAAATTAAATAATGGACTACTTCTATCATATATTACTGATTTATTTCCCTCGTGAGTGAGTGAAATATCAGGGTACCCCCTTGGGAAAAACAAAAACCTCTTCATTTACTCGAACTAATATTTCATCAAGATCATGTATACCAACAGCCATTAGAATGAAGAACGCACTTAATGAAGGTCTTAAAAACGATCCAACAATGTCGTCCTTTAAGTATAACCAGCAAACTCCTACTTTCCAAAACTACAACTATCAAAATATTTCGCTTTTGGATTTCGATAACTATTAGTATTACATGCTAGTATAAGAAACAATTGAAGCAATCTGAATAATGATTTAAATATCAATCATCATCGAGACAATTCCCTCTTCTCCCCTAATTGGTGCAATAAAATAGTGGATGGTGAATTCTACTTCTTCTATTGCAACACTTACAGTAACGAGTGTCGCCTATTTTCCGAATTGCCAAGAGACTTTAATTTTCAAACACTTAACATAAGCTTACTGTTATTTAGAAGTGATACGTTTGCCAATACACTTAATTCAGCAATATTCAGAGCAGTGCATGAAAATACAAAGAGCAGTAAACGTTTTGACAATACACGATCGTATTTCCTCTGTTTGATCAGAAAATTGGAATATATTTAATGATTACATGCTATTTCCATTTGTCAGTAGAGATGACTTGTGTGCCCAATGACTAGGTGAAAATCAGGTGCGTAGCCAGGCGGAGGTCAGGAAGCCTGGGCTTCAACATCAAATGAGCATAGACACGCGAAACCCTGACTTTTGCAAACAAAAAAAGGTGCAGATCAGCCTGCGCACCCGCGCAGTCTGATCAGCGCCTTTATCATTCGCTATCTGAAAGTAAAGTAACAAGGTCAGATATTTCTTAAGTCTCCAAATATTTTGATGGGCTTCAACATGATAAAGGCTCTGGCTACGCTCTTGTCAGACATGGTGTATTCCCTTAAACCTCCACATTTCCACCAGAAAATAACTGACAACTGATAACAAAAAACTATACTAATATAATTTGGTATAAACACTTGAGATGCCGACTTATCACTGGCCGGGTGACAATATGAACATGTATACATGTGCAAGTACATTTGCTCTAATTTTAGCATGCGTAAAAGTTTACGTGAACTTCAAGGTAATCTAAGATAACTTCACCAGGTCTGCAAAAAGTAAAATATCCCACATAACTTTTCAAAATAAAGATGACTTGTGCTATTTTCGGCTTCCAAAAGCTGAATGGCAATTATACAATCACCGCCTTTACGCCCGTGCTTTTCATGCTTTACACCTGGCGGCATCTAAGTAGGAATCAAGGAAAATAAACTCTCTTCTTATTCATACTTCAAACGAAGAGAATTATATTTCAATAACTATACTAACTTTTATGAGTGTTGGAAAATAATCATAGAGTTGACTGCAATAAGGCAAATAAAAACGGCCGCTGTATAATAATATTTATATATCTTTCTTACATTAGATTCATTTTGGCCCCAAAGTCAATATATTTGAAATAGCTGAAGAAAACTAGTATCATCTTAACAGGATGCCTGTCAGAGAATTAAAGGCAAACGGTATGGGTGTCCATGCATTAGGATTAACAGATTCACATTGTTTGCTTTTATAATCAGAATACGAATATTTATTTATTTATTTATTTATTTATTTATTTATTTATTTATTTATTTATCTATAGTTGAAGGTTTGTTTTATATGCTTTGATTGATCTGTATATTAAGTGGGCGTACATGTAACCTTTGATGCAATAACTAAATATGACCCAATCCCATTGTTGTACTTTGTGGCAATACAGCCCAATTAAAGAGAGCCTATTAAATGCATGTTCAATTAATATTAGGGACGTTCATTTAATTGTGACACTGAGGTTCCGCAAGGCGCATTATTGAACATATCAATATTTCACTCATTTCAACTGGTTAATATGTTCTCCCTTGACAATCACAGTTTCTAGTTTTAAAATCCAGGTATCCAAAATGCAGATAAGTAGGCTTTTTTGGGGGGCACACTCTGCAGACACTGAAAAATAACACTGTCAGGAGCATTTCGAGACTAACATTGACGTCAGGAGAGATTTATTTTCAGTAAAGTAAACAGAAAAAGGTCACAAGAACACATATCTGATGAATAAGACGGATGGTGAAGCTGTACCACAGTTTCTGTCTCCAGAAAATCATGAACAAGTTTGCACTTCTGGGCACATGCATTGTTATGAATAAGGCACAAACCTCTCAGATCGGTTGCATGTTTGCTTTCCTCGTGTTTTATGTTTCATTTTGAACCCAAGTTGTTCTTATAGAACTTACCTGTAACTTGTTGGGCTTTGGCACTTAAACCTGAGGGAGCGCAGTGACTCAGTGGTAGAGTGCTTGACTCGAGACCGAAGGGACGCGGGTTCGAGCCTCACCGGCGTCACTGCGTTGTATCCTTTAGCAAACACATGAATCCTAGCGTTGTACTGGTTCAATACAGGAAGGCCCATCCCGACGTAATTGAAAGAATGTTGACTGGGACGTAAAGGATCAAATCAAACAAAACAAATTAATCAAAGCACTTAAACCTGAACAGTTGGCCAATCAGAATTAAAAAAGGGCATACAAGCGTTTCCCCGTGCTTTTTGTTCTTTTACAATGGCAGGCCTAGCTTGTTTTTTGAACAGCCATTGCTTATTTGTGACGGTTCTCTGGGGCTCGATTTCATAAATCCAGGTTCCATCAACTCTAAGTAGTTCTGATATTCTAGATCTAGCACAAATTGGGCACTTTATAAAAGAATAAATGGGTATTTTCATACTAGTAGCCTTTTGTTCTTCGGTCAGTCGATAGGGACCTATTGAGCACAAACCTTTCTAGGTTCTAACTGCTGAGTCAAAATCTTATGAGCTGACCCCGCTAATATGCCAACACTATGAGCAATATTTTGCAATGAAATTCTAGCGTCTCGTTCAATCATGCCTACCACAGCAGCAATATAAGCATTGGTAACAATAGTTTTGGCCTCGAGGTTATAAAGCTTGAGTACATTCTCAGGCTCAAAATAAGTAAGTAAGGTTGCAAAGATCAGGAATCGATACAATCAAGTACCACACCTGACCCAGGATACCAATGGGAAAGTGACAAACTCACAGAAGACACCACAAACGAGAGCCAAGAGGTCAGCCCTTTCCCAGCAGGTGACCACGAAGCACATATAAACAGACGCACACAAAACATAGCAAACACAAGACAGAACAAAAACATAAAAGATCCACAAAAGAAGTACCGCCTTGGAACGGTCAGTAAAACATTTTACTGGAGGGCTTAAAGCGGTTTAACGGCGCCAACCTCACCCTTAATTCAGATGTGGATCAAGACACATAGATATTTGGTTTGCATGAAAGACCCCTAACTTATCAATGCATCATCCCCTAAAACATATAAATCAAGATATAACAAGGAGATAACGCAATGATAAGGACTCAACAGTAAATTAAACTGAATACCGGAGCAAAAGAAATCCAACAGGTAAACCCCGGTGGGCCCGACAAACAGCCAAAGCATCAGGCCCCTACCATCTCATCAATAGATAAGTCTTTAAGTCTGAACCATCATAGAGTCTGAAGTCCGACCCACCGGTCCGCAATTAAAGAGGAAAGCAAAGTTGCCAACCGTGATTGGGTTGACTACCAAGCATGCAGTCTGTTGCAATACATTAATGTTATAGCCAATCTTTTTATAATGGGAAATTATTTTAATGAACTACGCTGAAAAATTATTAGAGCCAACAATCTTCTTCAATTTATACACAAAGTCACCATAGAATTCAGGTTCCGAAAGTCCTTCGCGCAAGATAGATTTAAGTCCAACTTGGAAAATAGATATCAAATCATAGTTTCGTATATAAATTTTTTAAAAGGTTTTGCGAAGTTTATGATACGGATAGCCTTGTTCCTAAGTTAACAATGTATTGCGAGTTTTGAAGTCAGTAACATAGCTAGATGTTCTAGCAAAACGAATGAGTTGAGAAAACCAAAAATGTGGCATGCATAAACTGGCCAATTCATGGCTCATCTTCCTGAAGATTCCCCAGTTTTATCATTGCGTTTTATGTATAGCAACTGACAAAAGCCCATTTTGGTGTCAAGAGAGGAGAATGATCAGACCTCTTAGACCTGAGCTTTCCCTGGACATAAATGACACATTGTTGGTAGTTAGGTGATACTAGATTGGTTACATTTAACTGGACAAAAAGTGAGTATGATCAGGAAATACCACAATCACACACTGTAGACCAACCCACGGCACCGTGAGGAAGAGTCACAGAACATTTATAGTACCCATATATCTGTAAGACAATAACAGCAAAGCATCCAGCTTTCTCTTCCTCTTCAAGATGATTGCAAAACTAGAATGGACACAAAGTAATGCATAACAAAACAAAGACAAGCACAGAACTCCCACAAACAAAGGGAAGTACATTAAACAATAAATCAACAACAACAGAACCACCGCCTTAGAACGGACAAGCAGTCTAAGCCACCAGGCAGGGGACTTAAATGCATTTTTAAATTACTAGCGCTAAATCATTGCCCTATATTCTGTTGTTGTTAAAAAACAAAATTGTTTAGATCGCATGGTGGCTTCCTAACTAATGCAATGTATCAAAACCTCACTCGTCTCCTGAAGGAACATAGCTTCCTATTTAGAGTACAGGGGGTGGGGTCGTATTTACCACATCATTAAAACTTGGAGCTCTTTATTATGACAGTAGCCTAATTCATTTTGTCATAATTAGCAAATGCTTTTACTTATTTCTCCACTTAACATACGTTGTGGTTATACATTACAGAAGCAACTCGGCGAGGCATTCTAATGAGCACCAAAAATGTTTTTATGGAGAAATGACCTGGCCACATTAACTCTTTGGCTATAGCGCAAGTTTTGTTGTCTGCTGATGCATTCTACAAACAGTTTAGACACAGATGTGGCCCAACAGAATGTTGGACATAATCTGGATCCAAACTTATTGATATGCTGATGGTATTCTCGAAAGAACTACATTTATAAAAAAGGAATGTTGTGAAAATATTTGCAACTGAAAATGTTGCCTGCTTTGTACATCTGCTGCATAAATTCAAGTGCATTTCAGACTCTTTCATTGAAGCAAACAATATGAACCCTGATCAGCCTGTTTTCAAGGAAATAATCTGATCTGGGTCTGTATTGTTTGCAATATGTGCTAAGAAGTTGGGAGAAGCAGACAACGTAAGCATGACCGATAATATAATGATAATCATTACTATTACTATTTTATTTAGGTGAAATTGCATATTTTTATTTGATATTACATTATATATTTGTTACCAAGTAAACTGTATACAACTTATGTATTTCTGAAACTTCAACTGACCACATGTGTTAATAATTTCAGGATAAACTTAAAACAAACTGTGTGTTGCTGATAAGATCTGCCTAATGGCTTTCTTGGGTTTACATACACTAACATTTATATAACGGTGCATTCTCAAGAAAGCTTCCCTGAGATCTCAGTGAGTTTAGTGGATAAATCCAAGAGTCTGATAACAAGTTCAGAGTGAATGATAGAGTCCATTTAATACTACATGTACTTTCAATAGAAAGCAACTGCAGAAGTTGTTTACGGAGTAATTGTCTTTTTGTTGGCTGCTCTGATAATTTTTTCAACATACCATCAGAGTGTCAAATAGTTTAAATCCAGATCAGGCCTGGTGTTTTGTTGGGTCTGATCTAGGTCCAAACTGTTTGCAAAGTTAATCAGCAGACAACACTAGAAAAAAGTTGTTGCAATATTTGCAGAAGCATATTAATAAGTTTTAAAAGAGAACTGTGATGAATTTGTGAATATGATCTTATAGTTATCAGCGTCAGTGAATATCTACCAACTTTATCTGGATTTTGTGTTTGTCAAGTTTGTTATATGGAGCATTGGTCATATAAATGATGGCCTCAAATGCGCGTATCCAGAGGGGGGATAGGGGTCCGGACCCCCCCTTCCCCTGGAAAATCACTAGTTATATATGGGTTTCTATTGAAATAAGCATTTTCAGGCGATAAATCCTTAACATTTATACTTGTTATTAGGTTGCAGCTGAACTGCCATTCCTTTTGGTGTAAATTTTCGTACTAAATCAATTTGAAGTAAGCATTTTTCAGGCGATAAATCCTTAACATTTCTACCTGTTATAAGCGGCTGCTGACTTGCCACCCCTGCTGAACTGCCACCCCTTTTGGTATAAACTTATACATATTTTTGTACTCTAACAATATGAGATCAAGCATTTTCCAACGACAAATGATGAAATCCTTAACATTTCTATTGGTTATTACGTGGCATGTGAGCTGCCAGCCCTTTTGGCATAAACTTTCGTACTAAAACAATATGATTTAAAACTGCCAACATCCCTTTTTGTATAAACGTACACTTAGTTTCGTACTAAAGCCATATTAGAAAAATCCTAACATTTCTACCTGTTATTGAGGGTGGGTGTCAATGGGGTTTATGGCCCTAAAATTTAAAGATTAGCGAATTTTGGCCCTAAATTTCAACGGTTAGCGATTTTTAGGGTTAATTTAACCGAAGAGCGGAATGAGAGGTGCTGATTAGCGAATCACTGGTCTAAAAATATAATGATTAGCGATTTTGGGCGAAAAAAATGCCGAATATACGGAATGACGCATTTTAACGGTTAGCAAATTTGATGGAAAAAGTTATTCCACTAGGTATTTTTTTAGCTATTTTTTACCGATTATTGATTTTTGGGCCTAAATTTTACTGTTTACTGTTTGATGGGCTAATATTTTATTGATAGGGATTTTTGGGTCTAAATTTTACTGACCAGCCAATTTTTTGGCCCAAATTTACTGAGTAGCGACTTCAGAAGTACCCCATCCGCGCAGTCTGATCAGCGCCTTTGTTATTCACTTACTGGAAAATATTATCTCTTGACTTGCTATAAGCGAAATTTCAACTTTCTAGCTAGCCTCTGTGGCTGAGGAGACTGGTTTGAAACTCGCTTTTTTGGAAACCCCGAAGACAGGTTTTCTCACAATGCGGCCCAAATAAAGCAAGAGCTACACATATTTGCTGGCATTATTGACAAATTTAGGTGTAGTAGCAAACAGAGTTGACACAGATCAGACTGCTTCTGCAGGAGCAATATCACACCGGATAGGTGGCAATCGAAAAACGCTCTTAACAATCGACGAACGCCAATCAAAAATCCCTAGATACAGTATTTGGCAAATTGTGATTGCCATTTGTCGCCAATCGGACGACAAATGGCAATCGAAAACTCTGTTTCTAACGATTCTTATCTATGTTGGTCGATAGTATTAACGTTTAGATTGCTGCCTATCGGTGTGAATATGGTCAGGACCTTTCTCTGTTTTTGTTTGATTTGATTCTTTACGTCCCATCAACAATCTTTCAGATATAAAGGGACAGGTCTTCCTGGGTTGAGCCAGTACTAAGCTAGGATAAATGTTCGTGCTCAAGGACACAACGCAGTAACGCCGGTGGGACTTGAACCCGCGGCTCCTCGGTCCCAGCAAAGCACTCTACAACTGAGCCACTGCCCTGCCATGGTATGGGTCGACACAGTTTTACAAAATGTTTCATTTAGGGTTAATCAATATACTTTTAATAAGCAACGTCTGACATGGGCCTACACTGTTTATATGGGGGCTGAGATTTCCCACTACATTGTATTATCAATTGGGCCAGTCTATTTCCGTTTAAAACCTTGTTGGTTGGTATTGTTCATTTTTATTCAAATTCTAATAGAACATTCTGTAAGCATACAATGAAGACCCTGATCAGACGCTGCATTTTGTGGTATCTGATCTGGGTCTACACTGTTTGCCTATGTCCCACAAAAAGGATACTAGGCTTATAAGAATTAAAATTTTACTATTTAATCACTTACAGAGGCGGATGATTAGGTAGTATCATCCGCCTCTGTCACTTACTATAAAATATTTGCCTAGTAAAATTCTGACAGCAGAAATCCTACACGCGAAATTGGTTTATGATGCTTATCAGCTTTGGCATTGGATTCTGTTACATAAATAAGCACTGCAATAAAATGTTCAGTTCTGGCTAGACTGCCAGCAGGGAGTGATTAATTATCAACCAGAAAGTTGGTAGGTAAAATTACTAGATGAGCCAGTCCTTAAAACAGAGCCATCAGAGTTAGACTGGCTACAAGTGTATGATATGACACATTGATGAAAAATTGTTTTAAGGACTGGAGCCAGTCTACATTTCGTGTCCAACCATGTTACGTCTTGTCCTAATGTAGGCTACTTAAACTAAATTATATTGACAGTAAGAAGAGTAACAGCAGTCATGGCAGTTGGAATACGAACGTTAACGAGTTGAGAACACTGCGGGAACCAATCAGTATGCTTAGAACATTGAACACAAATAATAAAATATCAACCTTAAATGTTGGGGTATTTATGGTGTCCAGTATGTTACGTTAGCAACTTTTGAGAAAATCGATATATAAATGTACCTAAACACTTTATCATCGAAAAATTGGCGGTTTTTGGCACGTGGGTATACACAAATGAAATAGATTGTACGCATCATAAGTGGCTGTGTTGTTGGAGTTTGGAGGGTGGTGTTATTTTAACATGACGTTACGTCTTTGCCAGAGAAAAACTGTCTGGTTGTTCATTTCAGTGAAGCTAAAACATGCAAAGGAACTGACGAACAAAGTGTTGCAACTCTGGTGATGTTTTTACGCACAGAAAAATGTCCTTTAGCGGAGAATGCTTATCAAAACGAGACTAATATTAAATGAGGTAACGTGGACACTATCTTCTTATGTCTCCGTTACAGCCAGGTTTATAAAGGAGAATATTCAAGAGAGATCTACTTCACATTAAAAAATGTGATTCTGAATTCTGCGTTAATGCTGTTAGTTAATCAATTGATGGTCTTTTCAGGTCTGTATGTTTACAGTTACTTTAAATAAAGACAAATGTATTGAGAGTAACAAAGACGCAATTAAAAGGTGTCCTGTTTTTTTTATGTAATTTATTGATAACAATAACTCCATTATATCTTTGAAACACTTCTAAAAAAGGAAGGCTGAAACTGAGCTAGTCGTAGTATAGTTTTGTAATATTGTAGTTGGAGTTCTATTCAAATGCACAATTGCAGCAAAGATGTAATGAAGATTACATGATTCGTTTCCAGTTACATCACAAATGCTTAAGTTCACCCTTTAGTTTTTTGGTAATAAAAATGTATTGTCTAACTATAAAATATTCCAAGAGAATGATTCATAAATACAGAAGTTTTCCAAACAGGAAAAATGAAATATTTAGTAAAGTAAAACATATAGCGTGAAGATGTAATGAAGATTCCATAATTTATTGTCCAGTTACATCACAAGTGCTTAAAGTACATATACACCTTAGTTTTGTGTAAACAAACATTTAATGTCTAGTATTTAGATACAACAAGAAAAGGATTTCTAAAATCAGTAGTTCAAAAAATGAAAAAAAACGAATTATTTTGTTTATAAGCCTGTTTTCAGTGTGTCGTCAAGCGTTACATCACTAAATTATATGAATATAAAATTGCAAATAACTTCAAAATTACTGAAAAGTTTTCTTCTTACGGATTTTGTAGGCAGTTGACTTAGGCTTGACGCTGCACTAGAAATTAATCGCTTCAATACACTTTTATTTTTAGGCAAAAGTTGGACACTTAGTGATTAGTGATGTAACAAAAAAGGGTTGGACAAAAACGTGTCCATATGTGGCCCCCAGGGGAGGAATCCGGGTCAAGTCGTCCCCGAGTCAACTTGCCCTGAGTCAACTCGCCCGGGTCAACTCGCCCCTTTACATAGATACCTGCCTAGTAGTAGTAGGTTGGTGTCTCGGTCAGAGGTTCACCAATTAAGTTTTAATTAATTAAGAAATGAATTCGATTTTTGGAAGGTTCATGGAATCATGAATGCTTCGGGTCTCTTGCAAAGTTAATGCCTTAACTTAATTTGCAAGAGACCCGTCGGGCTTCACGCTAACTTTGATTTTTCATGGCAATGGTATCTCGGACGTACCAGCAAGCTCAGGTTATATCTGAACATTATATACTCGACAGCGTACCAATTTTATCCACAAAAGATTGTTTACACGCTAATCAAATATGAATGGGGCGAGTTGACCCGAGAACGAGTTGACCTAGGGGACGAGTTGACTGGGAGACGACTTGGGGAGGGGGGTCTGTGCTCCCTTAAAATAATGCATTGATCTCCCTGGACAAATCCCTGAAAAACCCTCAGCTCCCTGAAAGTATTTTGTCTTGCCCCATAAAACCCTAAAATTAATTCAGCTTCTATGAATTAGATTCTATTTACCTGGCGATAGATACTGGAATCGGTGATGTTATTATCACCAGTGACCTTAATTTTAACATGTCAAATCCACAGTCAGCTCGCATAATCCAAAGCCTAAGTGAAAAGTTTTCTCTCCGTCAATGTATTTAAGAGCCAACTCATTTTACTGAACACTCGTCATCACTTATTGATATCCTGCTACTTACCCAACCCAATCATCTTATTCTTAGCGGTGTTGGTGATCCCTTTTTACATCAAGATCTGCGTTATCATTGTCCTATTACGGAATTTTTTATTTTGCAAAGCCAAAACATAAATGATACCTGATTCTTGCTTCTTGATTTATTGAGTCGCCTAAGCTCTTTTGAGTTTGTCTACTCCATCTGAACAGCCTCTATACTTTTTGCGTTTATCCGGTTCCGAGTAGTAACATTTGTCTATTCAGTAAATCTGAATGTATCTTTCTGGCAATAACACCTTATCAAGTCTAATTTTGAATTTAAATGCAGTATCACTGCCCCAGGGGTGGGGGGTACTCTCTTTTTTTCTTCATACGTAGGCTCGGGCCCAGCATTTACCCTTTACCCCAAAAAAATATCAGGAATTTTAAGCACGCCCAAAAAATATTTGAAATTTTAACAACCCCAAAAAATATCCCACATTCTGTACCATGAACTGAAGAAAAGACCATAAAATGCATAGAAATGACTCCTAAATATAGTCGAATTTTGTGATGACCCCAAAAAATATCCACAACATCTTCATACCCCAAAAAATATTTATTTTTCTGAAAACCCCAAAAATATTGAAATTCAAAATTTTGACCCCCCCCCCAAAAAAAATGACCCGAGCCTACGTATACATGTATGAAAATATCATAGTATCCCCCCCCCCCCCCCCCCATTGGGATCACTGCATAATATGACTTCACTTAAGGTATTCCACTTGTTGATACAACATACAGGAAAACTATTTCATCTTAGTGTTTTCTCACATCTTGGTTTACTATTTTGAATCAATGTCCTCAAGAACAGTTATCACTGAATTCAAAACAATTACCAGGTTTGATGTCTTCATATTCATGTACTATTTTAAACAATTGTACTAAATCATATCTCTTTCTTCTATAATGCATTGTAGGTAATTTCAATGATTCCAATCTTTCTCCATAAGAGAATCCTTTTATTTCTGGTAATATTCTAGTAGCTCTGCGCTGAACATTTTCTATCAATTGAATACTCTTTTTAGTGCATGTTTATGGGTAATACACACTACAACCATAATCAAGTATAGATCTTATGTATCAAAAATGTGTCTTTTTCTAGTAGACAGGTGTTCTCAGAGATAATTTTTTTCGAAGTGTGGGCACTTTTGGGGCATAAGGTGCCACTAGGCTTACACTCCTGAACTGATTTTGCCCTGTTGCCCAAATGAGAAACCCCAAATAAGGTCACAATAGGGGGTCAAAGGTCATCAAGTGCATTACATTGTGGTGAGTTTAATTTGCAAATTTTGTATTTATATTTATTTCGCAAAATAAAAGACAAATTGGTTTATCGAACTCAGCACACATTGCTCGAATAAATGCGTCCAATATACAATGCATACTGACCATACACAAGGTCACAAAGGGGTCAAAAGGTCACTAAGTGTATATAAAATTCGTGATTTTATACATATAAAATAATGATTTGGACTGACATTGATGGAATTCGTTGTACCTTGTCTGGTCGATATCAGTGACTTTATTTTAATGGGTATATCATTTATTTCAATTCTTATGACCTCATAAAAGGTCATTATGAGGTGAAGGGTCCACAAGTGCAATTTCAGAATCATCATCTAAGTGTTATTACGAATTTATGTTTACATTTTTATTAGATAAAACCTACCTGGGCTTTTAAACAGCAACCAGTTTTAAAATGACCTTTTCTTATTTTTGAGGCTAATGCCCTCATTCAAAATGTACGTATTATCGGGGTCAAAGGTCACAAGGTGCATGTGTGACCAGGTCCCTATTTTTTAAAGCACCCTATGCAACTTTCGCATATATAGTTTTAACTGGAAATTAATCGTAAAATATCTCAAATGTCATTTATAGATATACAATTGAAAACTGATATCTTTCATCTCTTATAATAGTAACTTATTAATAAGTGTCCTTCTTTACAACTCATCCTCATTATCTGACTCTTCCACAACATTCAGTGGATTGCCACATGTAATAGAAACACGGCCGCAAGACGGAAGAAATTGATATATCTTGGATTAGATCTACATTTTCACCGTCTTGCTGCACACACTTTGCAGCTGCATTGCAACAACTGCGTACATACTTTAGGTATAGGTTCTTACAGCAACAGCTTTGGTTTCAATTGGTTGCTGTAGGGGTCTCGCAACCATGCACAAGTTTCCGGATCAATGTGCTCTGGGGATGGAACTGTAACATTCAACCATATAGTTGTCTGATAATGGGCTCGTCTTATGTGGGATTTAATGCACCAGATAAAGAAGGAAGCCTTCCTGGGTCTTTTCCCTTATTAAACAAAAACACTCGCATTTCGTTAACATTTGTGATCCGATTGATTGGTCAAGTATTTTGCAGACTACTGTTTCATTTGTTAGCTGCCCATATCCTAAACCTGTTGGATACTGCTTCCTTGCGTAAATTCTTAGCTACATGATACATGTAACATATACTCAGACTATGAAACATACATGGTTGTTTTATTCAGAACCGACTTAGAGTCTTGGCTTCCTTATGGTTCATCCACACTTTTCTTTAGAAGTTAGACTATTTCTCTGGCTGATTTCAAGGGAAAAATTAAAAAGGGGTTTATGTGGATTCAATTGTGGAACAAACTGTAATTCCCCTGGTATTTGAGGTTTGATTGTCTCGTAATGACCCAGATACTTCCCCATAGAAAGGAGAAAATCAGTATAATGCTCCAATAATGCTTGCAATGTATAAATTTCTATGTTTCAAAGCATAGCCTAAGTTCAAAAGCAATTTTCCGAGGACCTAATTTGTGGGGCGAAACATCTTCTGATTCTCTATGTTTTCCAAAATGCCTAAAAACGTTTTTTACGTGAAGGATGGTACAGGCAATCTTCTACTGCAAAATCATACATTGTTGCTAGCCTAAGTAAGTAAGGGTGCAAAGATCAGGAATCGATACAATCAAGTACCACACCTGACCCAGGATACCAATGGGAAAGTGACAAACTCACAGTTATACATCACAAACGATGTCCTCTTGTGCAGTTATCATTGATTTAAATTTTTTAATCAGGTTTGATGTCTTCATATTCATGTACTATTTTAAAAATTGTATTAAATCATATCTCTTTCTTCTATAATGCATTTTATGTAATTTCAATGATTCCAATCTTTCTCCATAAGAGAATCCTTTTAATTCTGGTTATATTCTAGTAGCTCTGCGCTAAACATATAGAAACAAAAAAATACACAATAGAAGTGTGTGTGTGCGCGCGCGCGCGTGTGCGTGTGCTGGGAGAGGGGGGTATAAAAGGCAACACCAGTCCCACCATACTGAAGACAAGATAAAATTCAATCACATGAACTGTACTATATTTAATATGTCTCCGCAAAGCTCTAGATAACATTATGTTATACATTTATAATTATCTTAAAATTTCTTAGCATCTATTTATTTAACTTTGTGACACACATTCGAACTGCGTCGCGCATCGCAGTGTTGTGACTGGCCAAAATTGGACAGATTTAGGCAAATTTTATGTTTACTTGCATGCTGGTTAATTTTTCTTGTTTTTTTTTCTTCTGTCGTCTGCTGATTTTCAAGTTTTTTCGATTTTTAAAAACATTTTGGCTGCGACGTCCCTTAATATCATGGGACTTTATATTAAACTTATATGTACAGTAGAATAGTCTTTCCTTTTGACTAACCCAGGGGTTTTGGGGAACAGGGGAAAAAGGATATTTATTTCAGGGGAACAGGGGAACAAAGGTCAAATTTTGAGGGGACCAAAGACAATATTGGGGAACAGGAAACATAAGAAAACCAATTTTCGAATTTTGAGGAACAGGGGAACAAGCCAATTTATTTCAGGGGAACAAGGGAACAGGTACCCCATCCCCCCCCCCCCCCCCCTGGAAGGGCCTCAGTACTGACTCATTAAAATTAACACATGCACACAAAGATATGCATTAAAATCCAGCTTGGAGCCGACTCAAGAACAGGAGGAGACCAAGTATAATATTCTATAGAATGTTATAACGTTAGTGCAGTTTATTACCAACTTTGACACGTCAAATGAGCACCACACTTTAATAAACTTCTTTGACTGATCTTGGGTTTAACTCTTTGCATGCTGACTTTTTTTCAAAATTAACATGTTCAAAAACTTCTTTCGGCAACGATATCGGAGTCTCAAACGATTTGGATCCAGATCAGGACCGACATTTTGTCGGCCCTGATCTGGGTCCAAACTGTTTGCAAAGGGTATAAGCAACAAAAGCCGCTAGTCCGGTAGAAAACCAGAATGACCTGGAACTTGATTTTAAAGTTTTTTTCTTTGTTGATTCTTGTTGTTCAGACATTGTATTTGATGATTCCAACTGATGCCACTCTGGCATCATTGAGCGTTTTGAAATATTAAAGATAGCGTCCAAGATGGCCGTCAGTTAGGCTCCTAAGACGTATATGACCAATATACTCGATAAAGAGCATTTTAATTTTGACTTTTTATGGATGTTTAGAGGCTAAATGATTCAAATAATTTAAATAGAACATTGTTTCGATTCAAAAGGTTGAAATATTAAAGATGGCGTCAAAAATGGCCGCCAGTTAGGCTCCGAAGACCTATTTGACCAAAATACTCAATAAAAATCATTTTAATTTTGATTTTTTATGGATGTTAGAGGTTATTAAACAATGCAAACGATAAAAATTTTAAATTGGTTTGGTTCCCAGAGTTGAAATATTAAAGATGGCGTCCAAGATGGCGCTCAAGATGGCCGCCAGTAATGCTCTAAAGACCTATCTGACAAATAAACTTGATAAAAAGGATTTAATTTTGATTTTTTATGGTTGTTGAGAGGCCTAATGATTCAAATGAGTAAAAGAGTAAATTGGTTTGGTTCAGAGGGTTCAAATATTTAAGATGGTGTCCAAGATGGTTGCCATTTTAAAGCAAAATTCAACCTGATTGCAGTTAATAACTATTTTCCAATAGTTTTCAACAGTGGTTGTATTTGGAGAATTTTACTGGCATATTGTTGTTGTTTACTGCGTTTTGAAATATTCAAGATGACGTCCAAGATAGAAGCAATAACAGAGTGGTGAATCATATAGTTTTTGCTATGTTACACTGCACAGAAAAAAATAACAGACTCATACTTTTCGTAATGTTATTTTTTGTCTTTGTTTTGGTATTTGTATTCATCAATCCATGCACCACTTTCCAGGCCAGCTTTGGCTAGATCTGATAATACATATTATCATAGTTCCTACCTTGGGAAAACACTCTGTCCAAAAGATGAAGAGATAATGCCAGGGTATACTGAACGGAAGATATAACTAAAAACGTTGTGGTTGGGTATGAGCATAGGGACATAACTGCAGGTCTGAGGCAAGTGTTACAGATATACCTGCTGATTCAGCCCCCACAACTACAGATGTGCTTGCAAGTCAGTTGCATCCGATTCAAACATATATGCTGGTGAGATGCATGCTGGTAGAGTGTCATTGTAACCAACATGCCTGCTGTTTAATAGCAGAGTTTAAAGAGACCTGAGCGCTGCAGCAGGCCTGCTAGTCTCCTGAAGCTGTTACAGAAATAAACGCTTGGTTTCAGACATGTGTGTTGGTCCTGTGCCACATAATCAAACATGCGTAATGTTAAATATGTCTGCTGACCCTGTGGCAATGATGACTGGACTGATGGTCTAGTGCAAGTAGAACAGACATGCACACCGGCCGGGTGCAACTTGAACGGACATGCCTGCTACTCCAGTGCAACAGTGCCCAGCATTCCTGTTAGTCAGGTGCAATTACAACATACATTATTGGTAGTGCGATGCAACCTACACAGATAACTGCTGTCCCTGTGTCTCATTAACAGGCAAGTGTGCTTGTTCATTTCCACATACTTAAACACGTGTGATGGTAAGGATGTCTGATGTAATGACCTGGTAGCAATATTTGGCTGCTGTTTGGTAAAACCTAAACAGATATGCCTTAGTACCATTCAATCAGACATACATGCAGGTCCATTGATATCAGAAGAGAAAACTTACTAGACTGGTGCCCGTCCATCATACATGCCAACTAATAGTTAAAACTTTATTAGGCAAGACTGTTGCCTGGTCGAGTGCCACTCCAGAGAGTTGCTACGCTGTTGCAGCTGCAACATATATGCGGACCAAATGTATTTACTGACACAAACACCACTGCTGTTCGAATGTGCCTACTGGTTGAGTGATGCTGCAAGATGGATGCTTGCTGGATCTTTGAAACTCAATCCTGCATGTTAGCTGTTGTTGTGCTTCTCTATCTGCCATACCAGTTGGTATGGCGTCTCACTATCAGCCATGCCTGCTAGAGTGATGCCTCACTATAGGCCATACCTTCTGATGTGGTGCCTCAATATAAGCCCTGCTGTGCTGGTGTGGTGCCTCAGTATAGGCCATGCCTTCTGGCGTGGTGTCTCACTATCAGCCATGACCCTATAGGTTATGCCTTCTGGCGTGGTGCCTCATTATCAACCATGCCTATTGGTGTGTTGCCTCACTATAGGTCATGCTTTCTGGTGTGGTGCATCATTATCAACCATGCCTGTTGGTGTGGTTCCTCACTATAGACCATTCCTGTTGGCGTGGTACCTCACTATAGGCCATGTATTCTGGTCAATGGACACTTCAATCAACATTTTACTAGTTGAGTGTAGATGGAAGAAGGGTGGTTACAAGTCTGGTGCTACCTGTACAGAGGTGCCATTATATCAGACATATCTGATGATCCGGTTCCACTCTCAGATGTGCCTGCTTGTACAATGCAACTATTATCAGACATGCATACTGGGTTCATGAAAATCATCTACATTGTACTTATGTTTGTAAAGTGCTGGTCTATCAAGCCAGGTATCTGGTCTGTTACAAATCCATCAGACATGCCTACAGGTAGGATGTCGCTCCCACAGGGTTGTAAAACTTGTTGGGTACCATCATGGACGCCATCTTGAATATAACACATTCTGAATGTTGTATTAATAGCATCACTGGGATGTTACAAGGATAATGTTTTTAGTTCAAAATCAGTTAAATAAAATTTTGCATGCAAATTCTTGAAGCTTACCAGTCTTAGAGACAATTGTCTTATGTTTTTGTTATAAACTGCCATCTTGGCGGCCATCTTGTCCCTATCATTTTCCTACTTTTTATTTGGTTATAAGCTAAGTGTCTACAATTAGATTCCAACTTCATAGCAGAAAGTTTTAAGAAAGAAAATGGGTTTGAGACATTTTTTTCCGTATCACACAATATTTTCACCTATAATTGGCTTCCATCTTGGACGCCATCTTGGATATATCGAAATGCTCAATGATGCCAGAGTGGCATCACTCGGATTTTTCAAGGACGATGTATGTACTACCAGAATCAACAAAGAAAAAAAATTTAAAATCAAGTTCCAGGTCCTCCTATAATTCGCCCAAATTCTGCCGGACTACGCCGCTAGCAAGGGAAAAGTCGATGTGATATGTGCTTTTTTTCTCTATCAACTATATATCCCTCTGCGCGATTCATGTCACGTATCAATAGCTTTAATGAGAAACAGAAGATCAGTAAAGGGCCCATACCACATAATATTGTCTTCTCTTAATCCATTTCTTTCGCCTGAGCCGTAATCGGTGAAATATGGCAATGTTGGGAAAACCTTTCAACTTCAGTCAAAGCTGGTCAAAGCTGATGCGCGCTGCAAAGGATTTCTGTCGATTAGGTGGGCTGTTTCCCTATATGAGACGTTTACTTTATTTTGTTGAAATAAGGCCTGGAGACGCTGTACATAGTCGCCCAGTCGACAATGCATTTAAAACAAATTTAAATGGGTTTAATGTTATTTTTTTTATTTTTAGAATGAAAATTCATTTTGACCACGTGCTGTACGCGCGATTATTAGTTATATACATAAGAAAAATACCGACAACTCAAGGTAAACAAGTGTTCTTGTTTGCCAGTTTTTAGTCTTTACAACCCTGTCCCCCGACTCACACACATTCCGACTGTAAATAATCAAACGGGGATGCTTCATTTTTTTCGTATAAAAGCATATTCCCCATCTTGACCCAACAAATCCTTCTAAAGGTAAACGTCTTTAATATATTTACACAATATATGTGTTAGTGGGAAGCTGGATCAAGCTGGGAAACATACTTTATAAGAACAAAAATGAAGCATCCCCGTCCGTCTATTTGTAGAAACTGCATTTTGCACGCTTAGATAACGCGCAGGATTATTGATAAGACAGACTTAACCAGATAGTGTTTGATAAATATATTTTGCATTCTTCTTTTGTAGAATCGATGAAAAACATACTTTTTTTCTCCCTTCAAACTAATAAAGTATCAAAATACAATTTTGGCAGTAGTTATGTTGAGCAGTTATGTTTATCTCCTCTTTTCTCTCGGGTTTGAACATCACTAAATATGTTTTTGAATACTTTATGTGTATACCCATTGATTGTCACAAAAACTAATGCAAAACTCAGTTTAACACAAATAACCAGTTCCTTTTCGCTAGTTTACACCTTAATTGCACTGAATGGAAAACTTACGGTTTTAGGCGATTTTTGGCGATTTTTCAGCCTCCATATTATACAGAAGTGGAAATAGCCTCATGAAGATTACTTTCTCAGAGCCGACGGTTCTGTCTATGTAGTTTCCTGCCCGTGATATTGCATCAGTCAAAAAACGAAGGTCTTAAGAAAGTGTCGATTTTACAAGCGTCAAACAAACCACTTCAATTTACGTGCAATAATCATGTTTGAAGCTCGACTACATGCACCATGGCATGTATTTAAGCGAGCGCTTTAAAAAGAGCTTGAGATCGATTTATGTATTAATTATACCATGGGTTGTCTGCCTGTACGTGGAGATAATCCACGAGCTTTAGCGAGTGGATTATCTTATGTAAAGGTGGACAAACATGGTATAACTATTTTACACCACCTACATCAGTGTAGACCTTGCACATCACGAGATATTTCGTGCTAAAGTTGGTCAGGGTGGTATAAATCTAGTGTAAAAGTTCTGGCCCCCAGGTCATCAAACCTTTTGCTTGCTCAGTTGAGCCACTTATAGACCTTGAGCTGGCTATAGACCCCCTCCCCCCACCCCCTGGGGGAATTTTGTACACTATGATTTTCTAAAACTACATTATATAAAACACAAAATAAAATATATTAGCCCTCTGAGAGTGGCAGCGTTAAGGTGTAACATCACGTTATATACGTTACCCCCCCCCCCCCCAAAAAAAAATAGCATTAAACGTCCCTGATAATGTCTAAACCATGACATATTCGTACATATTTGCATGCTGACACATCTTTTTGAACTTCTTATAACACAGTTACATATTTTTAGTATTAATTTTATAAATGTCTTAGTTATTAGCGTTGTATACGTTACTGAGTGTTTCCTGCGTTATTTCCGAGTATCAGTATGGTATTTATTGACTATACGTGTATTACATCTGTCACAGAATATAGTAAATCTATAAGGCTGCTACTTAAATGATTTAAAGTTCTTTATTATGGTCGCACACACTGTTTTTCAGGCCTATGTAACGTATGTTACCCTCAAAATAGCACTAAACATTCAAGTGAATGTCTCTAACAAGCCCCGTTTATACTTAATTGCATGCTGTCACAGGTTTATGTAATTCTTTTGACAAGGTTTACCTATTTTAAGTATTCGTTTAATAAATGCCTTGAGCTTTAACTGTTATGTGTGTTACCAAATGATACATAGGTTACTCTGAGTATCTGTATAGCAGTAACTGTTGTTGATTATACATGTATAAAGTCTGTCAGAGAATTTAGAAAATTTCTAAGACTGAAATAAATTGAAGTTCCTTATTTATTTATAGTGACTTAAACTATTATCATACTGGATCTATCATCCTTCGCTGTTTGCTCACATAAACAGTAGATACCATGCATTCAAATCCAAAGTTCTGAAAGACAGTCATTGTGAAACAGCTCAGTTCTGGGCAAGGTATATGGATATAATTCAGATGGTATTGACGCTGATAAGGGCTACAAAGAAAACAACTTTGAATTCTAGTCTGCTCTATCTGTATGCCTTGTTCCCAATGTTCATTGCACATGATCATAACAACTATGCACAATATGTATAAATGTGTCTGATATACATCGCAGATGCAAAGAACTTCTCGAATAAAATGGGTTTAGTGTGTCACAATCATTGGTTGTTTGCTTGAGAAATGATTTTGACATTACTATCAGGCAAACAATAAAGAGGTTTTATAGGCTTTTGTGGATCTTTTATGTGTTTTTTTTCTTTCTTGTGTTTGCTATGCCTTTGTGAGCGTCTGTTTATATATGCCTTGTGATCACCTGCTGGGAAAGGGCTGACCTCTTGGCTCTCGTTTGTGGTGTCCAACTGTGAGTTTGTCACTTTTCAATTGGTATACTGGGTCAGGTGTGGTACTTGATTGTATCGATTCCTGATCTTTGCATCCTTACTTACTTTCATCAGCTAGAACTACGCTTCGAACTACAGATGGAATGGTGTATTACTCATCACATCAGAACTCAGTATAGGGAGCGCAGTGGCTCAGTGGTAGAGTGCTTGACTTGAGACGAAGGGGCCACGGGTTCGAGCCTCACCGGCATCACTTTTTGTGGTCCTTGAGCAAGACACATTTATCCTAAATAGTACTGGTTAAACCTGGGAAGACCCGTCCCTGTTTAACTAAAAGATTGTTGATGGGACGTAAAGAATCAAATCAAAGAAACAAGAGCTCGATATATTAAACAACTCTTCAATTCACTAAAAAGAAATATTTAATCTGCTCAGATGCAAAGTAGGACGAGTACAAGAGGCAGTTTCTGGCTTCACCAATCCTTTAAGTTCTAGTTTTGAAGACGATGAACTGTACTTTTTGTCTTTCAGTGTTCCTGCTAGCAATGATTTAGCTAAGGATCTTATTGAGGCTGATGACATTGGCAGGAAGGCTGTTGCAGACTTAATTGACTCACTTTTAGTTGAAAATCTGTCTTTCACAACCCCATAAAATGCTGCAAGCTAATACAGTTTTGAGGCTTGCGAGGTCAAAAAGAAGTTTTCCAATTTACAAAACGTAATGATGAGAGCTTAAAGAAGCGTCTTTGGTCAGCATTAGGCCTACCTTCTTTATATTGGACATAATGTTGACCTTGAGTTGACCCTGCCGTTCCTTCTGGGACCTTTACCATGATCATTGTCAACTCCTGATAGAATTTCAACCAAAACCGACAAGTCCAAACTTCTGTATGTCTTGCAAACATACATTGAACCAACATAAGAATGGCCGTGTAGTGCTGCACATAACTTTGATGGTAATGCCATACTACAGAGCATAATAGCTTTTCCAGTCACCTTAAAGGATCTGACGGAACCAGTATTCAACCAGGCACTAAAGGCAAGGCATGTTGATTTTGTCACTGATACATATATACAATGTATAAGCAGCAGTCTATAAAGTCTTACAAACTCTCTCGCAGAGGATAACCTGGGTTTTTTGTTCAACACTGGTGTATGCAACAAAAGGTGCTCATTCTGAATGTCAACAACATTGGTCAGAATATGGGGGAAGAGATCTACAGTCTTTTGATTTGATTCTTTACCCCCCCCCCCCCCCATCAACAATTTTTCAGTTATATATGGACGGGTCTTCCTAGGTTGAACCAGTACTAAGCTAGGATAAATGTGTCTTGCTCAAGGACCACAACGCAGTGACGCCGGTGAGGCTCGAATCCGCGGCCCTTAGGTCTCGAGTCAAGCACTCTACCACTGAGCCACTGCGCTCCCAGATCTACAGTCACACACTGTTTAACAGATTGTGACACTACCAATGTGTTAGTACCATGGAAAGGTTGTTCCTATCAAACTGATAGAGAACCAACCCCACTAGTTTATCTACATTCTGAGCAGGGTAGGAAAACAAACAAAGAATTGCTCTAGGCACTCATCAGTGACATGAAGCCCTAACATGTGCTATTTATGTATATGTTAATAAGCTGCAGTACGACATGTTTCTGAAAAAAAGTACCAGTAACTCTGGATGAAAGAAAACTTGACTGTACCCTAAGAAAGAGCCACAGAATTATATTTCACATTTTGTGTAATATGGGGTTACCATGTTCAATACTCAACAACTCAAACCTTATAAAAGATAGAAACATAATATACTTTTACAGTTTCCAAAAGGTACATAAATATTTTTAATGCAAAATGAATTGGTAAGCACATTCACATTTAAAACAATATCAAACTATATTAGTTTCATAAATCATTTATATAGGAATAATGAAACAAATGTAACATACGTAACACTTTAGGGTGCATATTTGTTTTCAAAGGTCAATATCTGTGATGCAAAAATAGCTTACTTGGATGATATAGCCGATTTGGAAAATCTTACCTTATGGTTAGCACTTTTCAGAAGTTATGTCATTTACTAAAATTATCAAAGATGTTGATGGGTAATATATGTAATTGGCTGCTACAAGGTAATTGTGCCATTACCAGAGCGCTAGCATATTGCAAAATCCTTGCAAGTTAAATCTGATAGAAGATTAATAAGCTGTATTGGGAAATTCTTTATTACAAAGAGTTGCAAGCTGGGCAAGAAACAGCTCTATAACTTCTACCTGATGGGGTTTCTTTGATATTTTAAGTTGTAACTCGCATATTGCACTGAATGTTACAAACTTTCCATGAGTATTATGTTAACTATATTTGATGTCTCTATAAATGAAAAGAGGTTTTATGGTAGTTTATGTTTTGAGTTACTTCCTCAGCAAATAAGCCAGAGTAAAAAGAAATACATGGACCTGTGCCAGCATGCAAATAAGTACAAGCAGGTCGTGTTGGAGACCTTATCTTAAACGTTTATGGTATATGGAGAGTAACGCATGTAGCCCGGGCTGTAAAATAGTGTTAGACACCATAATAAGGAACTTCAATTTATTTTATTAGCAGCCTTATCACTGACGGATGTAATACATGTATAGTAACTAACTGCCATGCTGATACTTGGAAATAACATATGAAACACTAAGTAACATATACAACGGCGAAAACTCAAGACATTTATAAAATAAATGCTAAAATTATGTAACTGTGTTAAAAGGAAGTTCTTAAACCTGTGCCAGACTTCATTAAAGTGTGAAAATGTCATATTGGAGACATTATTAGGAAAAGTTAATGTTATGTTGCGGGTAACGTACGTAACATGATGTTTCACGCTAACGCTGCCATTTTCAGAGGACGAACATATTTCATTTTGTAGCTTTAATAATGTAGTATCTGGAAATCATAGTGTACAAAATTCCCCCTGGGTGGAGGGGGGTCTATAGACAGCGCAAGGCCTAGAGAATTACATTTTGCATTTTTGCGTGATATGGGGCTACCATGTTCAACATCTAATAACTCAAAACGTATATAAGATAGAATCATAATTCTTGCAGTTTTGAAACGGTATATAAAATACTTTAATATAATACCAAATTAAAGAACATAAACTGGTTTCAATAAAATTTAAGACAAACTATATTAGATTCATTTATCATTTAAAAGGGGTTCAATGAAAAAATATAACATACACTACATCGGAGGTGACTATATTTGTTTTTAAATGTCGACTTTTGTGGCCCAGTAATAGCTTACTTAGAAATTATAACCAATTTGGAAATCTTACCTTATCTTTAGCACTTTTCTGAAGTCTTAAAAAGATTTTTAATTATCAAATATTTTGTAGGGTAACGTATGTAACAGACTGTTACAGCTTAACGCTGTCATTGTCAGAGGGCTTACATATTGCAAATTCTTGCAAGACACTTGGCTTTAAGAAAAATGTGGTCTACAAAATTCCCCCTGGGGGGAGGTAAACCATATCCAGCCAGTGGCCTATCATAAAAATGGTAGAATGTTGGAAACTTGAGACATTTTTTTGCTTTTTATCATCCTATAATATAAAAATCCCAACAAGTGTAATTGTTGACATTTTAACATTATAAACGAACATGAAATTTGGACCGCGACATGAGATTTCCAATAATGTGGTATGGGCGACCAGCAAAGCCTCAGATCAGTCTGATCGGAGCATTTGCTAGTCGCTTGAATATTCTATGAGTGTTAAGCCACTGACTGAACACCATTTGGTGTTTCAAAGCCTAAAAGGAGGCTTACAGGCTAGTCTGTGTCTACACTTATCAAAATGCCACATTGTTGGAAATCACATGTCACGGCTCATTTGCATAAGTTCATGCTCAGTTATGTTTAGTATGAAGAAAGTTTTATAACTTCGGAACCGGTCAGGTGTGCTATCGCCATCTGCTTTTAGTGAATTAGAGCCAGTGCATGAGATTTCCAACAATTTGGTATGTGCGACCAGCAAAGCCTCAGATCAGCCTGCGCATAAGCGCAGTCTGATCAGAGCCTTTGCTAGTCGCTTGAGTATTCTATAATTGTTAACCTGCTGACTGAACACCATTTGGAGTTTCTAAGCTTAAAAGGAGACTGCAGAGGCTCGTCTGAGTCTACACATGTCAAAATGTCTAATTGTTGGAAATCTCGTGCCGCGGCTCATTTAATAATATGGACCCAGATCTGACTGCAGACTGGTCTAGGTTTATAGTGCCATGATGAAAACAGACGGCATAAAGAGCAGACGACTTTCGCAACACAAGTGAACTTCGAAGCTGAGAGGGCCACCGCATTTTTCATACTAGAAACGGGCCCGCGCAAGCGCGGGTTATGATGAAAAGTGTTCTGAGCTCGGCTGAGCATGGCAGATGTCCTCATAAATATTAAAATTGGGAACAATTGTTAGCATTTCAATACCTAAGAGTAGGATAAATACTAACGAAATTCTGATATGAATCAAGGGCAATAACTCTGTTATAAAGTATATTATCTATTTCTATCAACCTAACTCAAAAATAAGGCGGTAACGACCCAAGGGTGAATCTTGATCGAAACAACGCATGTAGCATAACGCACTACTATAGTGTTAATCGAAGTGACTGTACCGTACGACAACCAACGTATATGTATGCCAATGAAAACTGTATGTTGTCATATCAACTTTAGTCCTTTTCCAATGCTTATTCATTCCCCTCAGATGACCAGATATTGAGGGGATGCAGACGTTGGGTCATATTTTAATGTCTTACTCATGCTTGTGCTGGCTAGATACTATAAGTGAAATATGGAATGAGCTTCACAGCTTATGAGAGACCCACAGATGCCTGTACAAACCAAAAGCTCATCTATAGGCCTTCGGCTCAGATGAACTAAAAAGTATACGAAATTTTGTGACTGCAGGAAAAATATGCCAAAGTTTTCTATTCTGTCTGTATAGATTGGTATAATTGATAAAATGAATACAGCAAATTCATTCTGTATGAAAGAGTGACCAAGAATCGAACCAATGGCCACTTGGTTGATAGTAAAACTCTACTGATTGAGTTAAGCAGCCCATCAGTTAAGAGTGGTGGTAATGGTTAAAGCATTAACGAATGTGGCATTAAATCCATAGTTTTGAAAAATGTCTACTGTAATATTCCAAAATTTTATGACTCCCTAAACTTTGCTGTAAATATGCCAAAAATTGAACCAAAAGTTTTTTATAGAATAATACCAAATAAAGATATTGACAGAATTGCAAACATCGAAGACCCTGATTAGACTGCTTCTCTAGGGGTAGCCTGATGTGGGTCTGCACTGTTTGACCATACCTAAAAGTTGGGAATTAATTTCATGGCAATTTCTTTTGGCAGTTGTATTATCTTTCACGACTATTGATGAGGACAGTGATTATTACAATAAAAAGAAATGGGTACATATACTTTAAATTTATGTTTTCAACCAAGCAAATGGTGTGGGTAATCAAAAGTACTGTCGCAATGAGTCGGTTCTTGAGCAAATATAAAACCATGGTTGCAAATAGAGCTTACACGTTTACAAAATTGTGTTAAGGTTTACACGAATTCCAAAAATCGAAATGATTCCGTTTACACACACCTACACAGCATTTCTACACGTCGAATAACAGGTTCGTTGTAACTACCATGCAACAACAGACTTCTTTCTCCATAAGAAATGATACCTATGTAAAGCTTTTATATTTGAAACGCAAAAATGAAATCGGTACATGTATACATCCGCTGTAACTACCAGACAACAACAGACTTCTTTCATCATAATAAATGATACCAATGTAAAGCTTATATCTTTGAAATACAAAAAAAGCATCATGCTCAAAAGTGCCGTATCAATGAGACGGTTCTTTTGGGCACCCAAAAATATAAAACCATGGTTGCAAATATGGCTACCATGTTTACAATTTTTGTAAACGTTTACACGGATTCCAGAAATCGAATAATACCACTGTAAAGCTTATCGTATCTTTGAAACACAAAAAAATCGGTATATACACTTTAAATGTTTTCAACTATAACATATGTTGTAGGTACTAAAATGCACCGTCTCAATGAGACAATTCTTTTGTGCACCATAAATATAAACCCATGGTTGCAAAAGGACTTCCATGTTTACAATTTTTTTACACGAATTCCAGAAATCGAATGATACCAATGTAAAGCTTATATCTTTGAAACGCAAAAAGAAATCAGTATATACACTTTAAATGTTTTCAACCAATATATATCTTGTGAGTACTCAAAAGTGCCGTCTCAATGAGACGGTTCTTTTGGGCACCCAAGATATAAAACCATGGTTGTAAATAGGGCTTCTACGATTTTGTAAACGTTTACACGAATTCCAGAAATCGAGTGATGCCACTGTAAAGCTTATATCTTATAAAACGCAAAAAAGAAATTGGTATATACGCTTTAAATGTTTTCAACTAAAACATATGTAGTACCATCTCAATGAGACGGTTCTTTTGAGCACCCAAAATATAAAACCATGGTAGCAACTTTGCAAATGACCTGTGCATAAAAGCGGGGCATGGTTGCAACTAATTTGTGCATAAAAGCAAAAAATAAGCGTGGTTCGGTTAAACAGTCGAGTTTCCAGTGGTTTGGTGTGTTCAGGGCTACACGGCATTTCTACACGTCGAATCGCGGGTTCGCTGTAACTATCTTCTTTCAATATAATAGATGATACCACTGTAAAGCTTTTAGCTTTGAAACGCCAAAAAAAATCGGTATGATACACTTTAATTGTTTTCAACCAAAACATATGGCCACATATGTTGTGAGTGCTTGAAAAACCGTCTCAAGAGGCTTTTCTTTTGAGCACCGAAAATACAAGGGGTCTGTTGACTGTAGGTCAGCATTTTTTTTTCAAAACTCTGCTTTCAGGGCAGGTAAGATTTATCTTATTTGCCTAAAGGCTGTGAGGATTATTTACGTTTTGATTCGACAGGTACCCGTATGATGATCAAAAATATATGGAACATCGGTAAGAAAAAGTCTGCAAGTGCCGGAAATAGACTAACAATAACACTTTAGGTGCAAACTAAGTATTGAAACCACACACCCTGTTTGTTTTACCCCTAAAAGTATGCATTGCCTGTTCCAAGCAAAACCTCGTGCATTATTCATTTTCAGAACTTTCCCACATGTATATATGTAGTTAATATTTAAAATAAGTTATTAATGGTGAGCATGGTGAGCATGGTGAGGTAAACTTTTTTTGGGGAAACATTGGTTAATTATTGCCATACTACTTTTGTCGCAAGAACTGAACTGCAGCAAAAAAACTTAAAGAATCTGATTGGAACCTTATTTGGCAGACTGTTGAGAAATGGTCTATTTGAATAGACATGTTGCTGTTAATTTACCAAATTGGATCCAATTACCGAATCAAGCCTGAAAATGGTAAATTAGCTTGTTTATCTGTTGTTTTTTCTTGTTGTTTTTTTCTGTTTTTTTTTTTTTTTTTTTTTTTTTTTTTGGGGGGGGGGGGCGGGGTGCTAGGGTTGGGCATGTTAGGTCAAGGCGCTCATTGGAACATGAATTTAAGCGCAAAGTGTAACTGATGCTACCCACATCATCTAATTGCAAATTTTAAGACGTCTGCTGTGTCATCTGTTGATGACTTAAAATGCTGCTGTGCCACACTGTTTATCTGGAAGTATGGAACTCAACACAGCAGACAACAACAGCCGGGTAATATATTGCATACAAAATAGCTCAGTACCATTATTCATTTATATTCACCTTTCCAGTAAAAGAAACCACTCAGGCCAACAAAGAATATGACATTTTCGGGCCATTTTGGGTCTGATTCGGTAAGTTTACAGACCCCCACCACATCTAAATCCGTGTCAATACAAATGCTGTAGCAGACTTAGAGATAATGTTTATTTTGAAATAAAAGTAATGAGCTTTCGACAGACTTTGTTGTTCCTTTTTGTGTCCCTTACTGTGGCGCAGGACGATAGTCCTAGCCTACGCATGTGAATGACATGGTCACTTGTCTGACCGCCACAATATACTTTGGCCGTATGCAACAACAACAGCAGGGAAATATATTATAATGCATACCAAATAACTCAGAACCATTATATTCGTTCATTATCACCTTTCTAGTAAAAGAAACCGATCAACAAACACAAAAACATGGCATTTTTGGACTTGATTGGGTCCGATTCAGTAATTGGGCCAGATTCGGTAAGTTACGGACCCTCCAAATCTAAATCAATTTCAAAACTGTTTTTTCATAACATTGACTTAATGATAATGTTTATTTTGAAATAAAACCAATGAACTTTTGACAGACTTGTCATTCCTTTCTATGTCCCTTCCTGTGGTGCAGGATGATAGCCCGGGGGTGGGGGGGGGGGGCTACTCTGATATTTTCACACATACGTAGGCTCGGCCTATTTTTTGGGGTTCAAAATTCTGAATTTCAATATTTTTGGGGGTTTTCAGAAAAATGAATATTTTTGGGGGGTATGAAGATTTTGTGGATATTTTTTGGGGTCATCACAAAATTGGGCTAGTTTGAGGGTCATTTCTATTTAATTTAGGGTCTTTTTTAAGGTCAAGGTACAGAATTGGGATATTTCAAATATTTTTTGGGGGGTGCTTGAAATTCCTGATATTTTTTGGGGTGAACAGTAGATGCTGGGTCCGAGCCTACGTATGCAGAAAAATAGAGTACCCCCCACGGGGATGATAGCCTATGCACGCCAATAATCACTTGGAATTCGTTAACCCCCCCCCCCCCCACCCAAAACAATATTTCCCCACCAACAGGCTCAGATTCAAGACCCCTCTCAAACACTTGAAAAGTCAAGTAATCGGCCAAGAAATCTGCTTAAATGTCTATACAAATGCATCTTTCGAGTGATTAACAAAGACTCTAGTGGGCCATTGCATGCACACTGTTGTCGTTGCAACTTGAACAGAAAAATTTTATCACCGCTTCTAATATGAGTACCACAACTTGAAAAAGTTGGATGTTGTATAGATTGACTTTTCTCTGCCGACAGAATCGACGGAGATAAACCTGTCATGATCTTCACTGAAACACTCTTGTAGTTTTTGTGGAAGACGGAAAACCCCAGCTGACAGCAGCCATCTTTGTTTTTTAATCGGGTCATTATCTTCCAATGGTTTCTGGACATCTCGGCCCCTAACAAACTCGGCCCCTGACAAACTCGGCCCCTAACAAACTCGGCCCCCACAAACTCGGCCCCTAGCAAACTCGGTCCCTAACCAACTCGGCCCCTATATAATCTAAATAATGTACAGGTTTTTTTGCACAGAACGCATTGTAACTTGCGTCTAAAGTGGGGCTATAGATGTTTTATCTTTTGTCAGAAGCGACACCTTTATCACTGCCTTTTATGCGAGCTGCGTTGGGTTTTTCTCGCCGATCTCGATAGTCTTGTTTGCTGCATCCATTATATATTAACGTATTTTCATTACTTCCCACATAAGTATCGTTCTGATATAATGCTAGTTCCTTTGCGAAACGGAAAAATTTGGAAATATTCGTTAAAGAAATCGAATTGTGTACAATAAAACCTCGGAAAATTGAACTCCGATTTTTCATTGGAATCAGAGAATATAGGGCCTATTTATGAATTATTTAAAATATTATGTTTGTGTGCGTAAAAGAAGGGCACGCGTCTCCCCGAGATGTTTCTTTTATGCACACAAAATATAGGGAAAAAACGCTGATAATAATCATTGTTGAAAGTATATATTTTTATATTTTTCTCCCTATAATTCGAACTCTCGATATTTCAAAATAAAATCTCTAGTACCTTCGACTTCGAATTTTCGAGATTCGACTGTATATTAAAAAAAGTCTAAAATTATCCAAGACTGTTATCACCCATTCGATTACCGCATATGTATGCTTTATTCACAGAACGGTGGTCGAAAGCTCTGTCGAGTCTGTGCATTTGCTCAGGCTCGATTGAGCTTAAACAAGTGCGATAAATGAACGATATCACTCCTTAGATTTTCACATGTTATGTATGATGCTCTAGCCATAACATTTTTTTTTTATCCGAGGAGTGGTCCAAAACTCTCTCGAGTCTGTGCATTTGCTGAGGCTCGATCATGAGAGCTTTAGCTTAAAAAAGACCCATATCACCCATTCGATTTCCGCATTTGTAAGCTTTATTTAGCCTACAGAATGGCGATCGAAAGCTCTGGTTTTCTCAACATCGAGACTGTCCCGGGTTTCATGTAGAACGTTCATGCACGTTTGAGCAAACATACCCGAGTATGCATTGTCTGCATCCGTTTTTAATGGGCACTTATGTGTTTAACCAATGATTCGAATAATGAACTTAGCCAGCCTCCTGAACCATATTTCGGTTGGGGGCCGAGTTTGTAGGGGTCGAATTTGGTCCCCGAATATATGGGGCCGAGTTTGTTAGGGGCCGAGTTTGTTAGGGGCCGACTTTGTCAGGGGCCGAGTTTGTTAGGGGCCGAGATGTCCCGGAATCCTTCCAATAGGTGGACATGCGCAGAAATGTTATCGGATATGAAAGCCATGACCGTTCCCGATCTGCCGTACCCGATCTGCCGTGCCAGATATCTATTTTATATACAAAAACATTATTACGTGTATCTTTTTATTTTGCAAATGAGAAAATATTTTATGCAGAGGATAGAGCAAAAATGAATAGAGAATTGACCCTTTTTTGTTCTGTGGAAAATTGGATTTCTGGCGCGGCAGATCGGACACGGCGGCACGATGCGGTCATGGCTTTCATAACCATCATATCACGCGCCAACTTTGACCCCTGTGAGTGATGTATGACCGCATGACATATGGAAATACACCTTACGACCAATCGTTGCAGCCTTTCTTGGTAGAAGTTGGGAGAATATGAAAACATAGATCGATATCGTCCATTATCATTAGTTGATAAAGAAGGCGTTACCCTGTCAAATTTGATGGGAGATTATGGAATCTAAAACTTTATTGTATCAAAAACCTCAAAAACGAAATAAAAGTAAAAGAAGGTTAGATCGAAGTTATCAATGAGGGCAATATCTGAATAACTCGGTGCAGAAAAAATGCTGGTAAAATATACCGTTTCCTAGTTTTTGAGCGCAAAGGGCTCCTTTAGTAGTATAGATACACCCCCTGTAGCTGACGTTGCTAAACAGTGCTGCACTCCAAACAATCTTGTTAATGCTGCGTCACACCGTCCTAGTACTGATAATGCGTTTAGTGCAGATGGCGCGGATCGATGGCGTTTTTTGAATAGTGTAGGTATTGACCTGATTTAAACAGTTTCTGCAGGATTCAATTAGGTATTGATTAGTCTACCAATCCGAAAATGATACCTTTGGCGTGACAGGCAGTTTCACAATAAAGTGCACTTTAGAAAGTTGTCTTTGTTATAGTGGTCGTTCTATGTTATCTGTGGATAATTTACAGCTTTAATACTTTAGTTTCATCAACAAGTCATTACTTGACCCTTCAAAATGGTATATGACATGTTTATATGTATGTTAAATTGTCACAAAAAGACACAATGATGCCAAAAATAACCAATTTTTCCACGTTATGTTGTAACATTAAAAAACATAAATTTTCACAGGGTTATTTCAAATATTTATAAGCATCATTTTATAAATTTTGAATATCATAACAATAGCATGTTTCAGCATCTTTTAGATGTGTTTTACCCCTTGCAATTCGGAAAGAAAATAAGAGTTTTATGCCTAATTGTATGAATGGCATGCTTCATTATAGGTTTTACATTTAGTCCAATAACTATCATAGAATACCTTCTAGATGTACAAAAAAAAGCATTAAATATTACTTAATTTACATTGGTAAGCACCTGCATGTGATATTGAAGAAAAATAACAACAGTTTAGACTAGCATTATATCTGTAGTTGTTTCTCTAACTGTTTATATTGAAGCCCAAAATTTCTACAAATTTTTGTGTGATGTCTGCAACGCATACAAATGCTTTTCTGGTTCTTCTATCTCTAAGCTGATGATGTTAAAACTTTTCCTGTGGAGACTGATGATTGTCCTTTATAACTGTCGAAAAGTTTGGACACTTCCGCCTTTGACTTAAAAAACAGGAACAGAAAATGTCCGATGTAGTGGCCGCAACATTCTGTAGTGTCTGCAACGAAAGTCCTTTTAGATTAATGAAAATCTATTATTAGTGGTAAAGTTAGGTTTAAGCATTAATTCACCAGTTCTTTATTCTACCTGCATTCTTGTAAGAAGATTATTTATCCAAGTATCATAGTATAGAACTTTAAATACCTTTTATAGAGATATAACTTAGTGCACTGATGAAATATGCGTCGGCGATTAGGTGATTTTACATTTAAGCTATATTTATGTTACTTGTTTTGCATTATACTTACTATAGCAAAAACAAAGAAATATAAATATGCCTTTTAGTGTTTTGTTTATTCATTGGTAGGCTATTATTGATACAAAAACCGTTGTGGACACTACACATTTTGCCATATTAGAAGAATATTCTCTCGTTTGACAAACATATTCTAGAGCAGAGGTTACAATGGTAAAACCAAGGTTCCAATGAGTCAGGGTATCTAATGGCTTAGTATTGCTTGCAGATTGATATAAACTCATTTCCTTGAATTTGATATACACCATTCCTGAAAAATACACCCCCTGTCCCCACCTCAGGAGTCTACCGTAGGTGTAAATGCCTCTTATTTGCTTACATGTTAATCTACTTTTCTACCCTTTCAATTTGAGTATTGTGACCTCTTTCTGTAAAAGAGGAACTTTAATCCTGGATCCAATGAAGGAAATAATTGACTATTTAAGGGGTTTCTGTGCTTAAGTTGATTCAATCTGGTATGCATCATGACCACATTCTGTGATGTGGGAGAGGCCCAAAAGCAAACTTTTTTAAGTAAGCAGTTGTGTTGGACATTAAAGTCAGTGGAATGAAGAGTAGCATTTAGCAAAATAAAGCACAATTAAAACCCTTACAAACACTACTGGTCTCACTGATTTAGCCAATTGTGAAAAGTTATCTTATTTAAAAATTTAAGAAGTATACAATTAAATGCTCTAAAAGTGTCAAGAAGCCAATTATCATTGAGCTACAATTGACAGGTGACTGGCAAAAACAGATTCAGAAAAGGGTTTGAGTTGAGTAGCGTGTTGTCTCTACTGTGCCAGTTAATCATAATTATCCATTAATTAGCAACTTTAATTCAGATCCCTTGATACCGATATACACTTGCCCAAAGTTCTGAGCGGTCACCTTAAAATCACCATGTATTTGTCCTATTAACACGGGCATTTGGTTCTTCATTAATTTCACATGAAGCATCATGGAATGTCCAAAATCGTGCCAGTATCGACATGCACGCCTTGGCTCTAAGTTGTCATTGAAAATTTATAATGGCTCGTATGTCCATCGAAGAATGGGGTCGTGCAGTGGGCATGGTGTCAGCAGGGTCGTCCCTCAGACAGGTTAGTGTTTTGATAAAAAAATAAAGAAGCTTACAGGCAATTTGTTACTTTCTTCGGAAACGTGTTGCCTTTCAAACTCAAAGATCTTTTGTATTCTGAGTTTGTGACATTTCAAAATCGCTTTTTGATTATTACAATGCCAAACAAACATCTAATGTCTTGATTTCGAGGTAGCCCAAACTCTTAACCGAAGTCTATCGTGTATCCAGACGCTGTGGGCAAAATTCAGGCAAATAGGGACCGTTGCTGATCAACAACGTCGGGCCAGAAGGCGAGTGACAACCAGGAGACATTCGGTCACATCGACGCGCACGATTTACCGCAGCCGCTAGTACTGCAAGGGGTGTCAATGGTAGACACAATCGCCAGATTAGTGCCCAGACTGTCATTAATCGTCTTCGCTCTGTTGGCTTGTCCTGCTGTCGACCAGTAAGAGGGATTGTGCTTCATCAACGACACCGGATAGCAAGATTGGCGTGGACAATGCGTCACATTAGGTTCACAATAGCAGATTGGGCAAATGTTCCGTTCGTTGATGAAACCAGAATCTCGCTTCGTGAAAATGATGACAGAGCCCGAGTGTACCGTGCGCGTGGCGAACGATTCAATGAAAACTATGTGGTTGAAACTGAACCCTTTGGTGGTGGCTCTATCATGATGTTTGCTGGCATATCGATGCACACCAAAACACCGATTGTTCGCCTTCAAGGAGCAGTAAATGCCGTGCGCTACCAAAATGATATCCTCCTGCCGTTGGTTATACCGCATATCAGAGCGAACAGAGGGGTGATTCTTGCCCAGGATAATGAGCCCTGTCATTCCGCTCGCACCACGCAGCAGCTTCTACGAGCTAATAATGTCAGACAAATTGATTGCTCTGCAAAGAGCCCGGGTTTAAATCCAATCGAACATGTTTGGGACTTACTTAAAAGACATGTAAAGCAATTACGACAACACAGGACACTAGCTCAGTTACAACATGACGTCAACCAGATTTGGAGGCAAATTACACAGCCAACTATTCAGAACAACATTCGCTCTTTGCGGCAACGATGTCGAGCCGTGATAGATGCGAATGGTGGTCATGCCAGGTATTAGAAAGACATGAATCATCGAAAGCTACTTATGTGAACTTGGAAACTAGGGGTACTGGTACGTTTCCGGCCATAGAATGACAAAGATTAAGTTTTTCAGTATGATATTTTGTATGACATCTCTGAGATAATAACCCGCAGTGCAGATCTGTATGAGACAGCTCTTAGAAACTGTCTCATCCGGACCTGCACCGATTGTCACGTGCCTTGTTAATAAACGGAAGTTATTTACCACATATTCGAAAGACAGAATACAGATTTATTTTCACCTATCTAGCTCTTGATACTCTACGCAAAATATTTCACTATTTCTTTAAAATTGCACCCACTAAATAAGTTATTGTGTAGACCCTGATGAGGCATTCCTTAGGATCTGTCACGTATTATACACTAGACTTTAGAGATACAAGAGTAAGGGAAACAACTGATCAAACACTCAAGTGGAAAATAACCCGAGTTACTCATCTTCGAATGAACCTCCATATTTCTTTCTTGGTATTTTTTTCGTTCTTTATTTCGTTTTTTTCTTTCTTTTTTCCTGTTTCTCTTTTTTTTCACATATTTCCTTCTTTTTCTTTTTTTCTTTATGTTTTCCATCCTTTTTTGTTTTGTTCATTACTTAGATAGACCCTGGCTAAATACTTACTTATTATAGCCCCCGTTATAACTGCTCCCCACCCTTACCCAACCTCAACCAATTAGATAGTTTTTGTTTTGTCTTCTCACCTCCACCAATGCATTCCCTGTGTACCATGCCGCTCCATACTGCTGCTATAATGAAATACGAATTTTAGCAACAGTGTGGATCAAAATAAACACAACATATAGAATGCACCAATACACCGCTTATTTCACCGTATTTGCTTTGTCCTCATACGTCATGTTTGTATGACTTGAGAGAAATAAAGATGATGTTCTGTTCTTCTTAATATAATATGTCAAAACATGAAATTAAAACTAGTTAAAAATGATTAAAAATTTTGTCAAAATTTTGGAATTGCTAGGTGACCGCTTAGAAGTTTGTGTGAGTGTATGCAGAGGCTCGGTCGATTCTGTGCAAATACATGACTTTTTCAGAGCCTATGCTGCATGCGCATACAAAGTACAAATTTGGCGTCTGGTACCGCTAGGTGGCTGCTCATGTACTTTAAGGGATGGATTTACGAAAATATACGCTAGTTCATAAAAGATAAGCTTTATAACTTTACATATACTACAGCGTCTTAAAGCCTTATACGTATACGGCTATGAACCAGTCAAAGCTGAACAAGAGTGCAATTTCTTCCAATTATTTGCTGCTTGCAAACATATAAAAGGGACTTTGATTAATGAACAGGTCGAAGTTTAGGGGTCTGATTTCACTGGATGGCTGCGCTTTCACTTGTATTGTTAAAGGGGCTTTACACGAATTCATGCATGACCCAAATAATAATTTGACAGTCCCTGTTAATATAGCCTCTTAAAGCCTAAATGCGTGTACGCAAATTACGATGGCTCACTGGAGTCTGCGGAAATATGCAATCTTTTTGAGCATTTACTGCTTGCATACAAAACGTAGGTCGAACTTTTGTGAACACACGGGCGGAAATTTAGGGATCTGGTGTCACTTGATGGGTGCGCGTGTCTTATGAAGGACGACTTTATAAATCTGATAAGTTTTGGTTTGGTTTGATGCTTAACGCCCCAGTCAACAGCTATGGTACTATCCGGAGGGCCAGATCACCTAACCACACTTTTTTCCTACGCAATCTTGACTAAGCGGTTAAACAGTACTTTCTGTACATACTTTCGCTTCTAACTGACAACAGCCCCTCTTGAATCAGAGATATGGAGGAGATAGGCTGTAGACATTATTTCATGACCATTCTCCACGAAAGTATAGGACCGGGCCCGGATCGAACTCATGATCCATGGATCTGCATTTCGACACGTATCTGCTGTCATACACGTTACTGACTGTGGTTCACGGACCGGTCATATGCTATAGGTCACATAAGATGACCAAAATTGACCTTACATTTTTGAATGTTGGCAGCAAAGGCTCTGTCGAGCCATTACAAATGTCCAACATTTTCTGAGCAGTTTCTGTTTATATAGCAAAGACTATGAAATTGGGCAAAAGTAAAGTTGGAGGGAACAAGGTCCTGGTACTGTGGGGGGACTTTCATGCTCAACTCAGCTGAGGATGAAATTCAAATTGCTAATAAAAACTAAATGTTGGAAAGTAGAATTTTTCATGCTTTTAGGCTCTCATGTTTGGCATGCTGGCGAATGTTAAAATGCTAAAAATGTCACAGTAACCTGACATGTCCACCCAAAGGAATTGGTCTAGCATAAGACACATAAGAGGAAAGTTATATGCTCCAGATACGAAAAACCTAAAAATGAATTCAGAAGTCAATTACAGGGTCAAAGTGACCCAAAATGGTATGTCTCACTCCGCAATCCCAAGAGGAATCCACACATCAAATTTGGGATTCCTGCCTCAAATAATATAGGCTATATGCTCCAGACAGTATTATTCTAAAAAGTAGGTCACAGGTCAATGTCACAATGACCTAAAAATGGTCCTCGACATATCACCATCCGGTGATGCATCATTACACCAAATTTGGGATTCCTACCTCAAATAATATAGGAGATATGCTCCTGACACGATAATTCTAGAAAATAGGTCAAGGTCACAGTGACTCAAAACTTGGTACAAGACATTCTGCCAACCCAAGATGCAACCAAAACACCAAATTTGGGATTCCTAGCTCAAATAATATAGGACACGATTATTCTAAAAACTAGGTCAGAGGTCAAGGTCAAAGTGACCCAAAACTTGTACACGACATATCCCCATCCAAAGATGCATCCATACACTACATTTGGGATTCCTACCTCAATGAAACCAGAAGACATGCACTAGACTTGAAGCCAATTATTGAAGCTAGGTCACAGGTCAAGGTCACAGTGACCCAAAAACGGAATGGGACACTCCTCCATATCAAGATGCATTCACGTACCAAATTTGGGATTAATAATAATATAAGAGTTATGGTCCCGACATGATTATTCTAAAACTAGGTCAGAGGTCAAGTTTAAGGTCAGAGTAACCCGTAAATAGTGCATGACACTCCACCATCACAAAATGGATCCACACACCAAATGGGGATTTCTATCTCGAATAATACAAGAGATGTGCCCAGGACATGATTATTCTAAAAAACTAGGCCAGAGATCAATGCCAAGGTCACAGTGACACGAAAATGGGACGTGACACTCTGTCATCCAAAGATGCATTCACACACCAAATTTGGAATTCCTACTTCAAAGAATACAGGAGATGTGCCCCGGACACGAATAATCTAAAAAACTAGGTCAGAGGTCAAGGCCACAGTGACCTAAAATGGTACACGACATTTCTTCATCCCAAGATGCACCCACACACTAAATTTGATCAACCTATCTCGACACTCTGCCATCCTATGATGCATCACACATCAAATTTGGGATTCCTACCTCAAAGAATATAGCAGATATGCTCCGTACAAGAATATTATTCTAAAAACTAGGTCAAGGTCAAAGTGACCCAAAAATGGTATACGACACTCAGCCATCCCAAGAAGCATTCATACACCTTTAGAATTTCTATCTCAAAGAATATAGGATATATGCACCAAATTCAATGAGATTCTAGAAACAGGGTCAGAGGTCAAGGTCACAGTGACCAGAAAATTGTACGTGACACTCCGCCATCCAAAGATGCATCCACACAATAAATTTTGGATTCAGACCTCAAAGAATATAGCAGATATGCTCCATACACGATTAGTCTAAAAACTACATCAAAGGTCAAGGTCACAGTGACCCGTAAATGGTATGTGACACTCAGCTATTCCAAGGTGCATTCATACACCAAATTTGGCATTCCTATCTCAAAGAATATAGGATTTTAGAAACAAGGTAAGAGGTCAAGATCACAGATGGTACGCGACACTTTGCAATCCCAATATGCATGCACACACTAAATTTGGGATTCCTTCCTCAAATAATATAAGATATATGCTCCAGACGCGAATATTCTAAAAAGTAGGTCAGAGGTCAAGGTCACAGTGACCCGAAAATGATACGCGACACTCTGCCATCCCAAAATGCATACACACACCAAATTTAGGACTCTTATCTCAAAGAATATGAGAGATATGCACCAGACATGAAGCAGAAGGGAGGGACGGACAGACGGATGGACGGACTGTGTGATTACTATATGCCTCCCAAAGTTCCTTTGGGGCATAAAAATGGCATTTAACATTTATGAGCGTGAAAGATGTCATGCTCGTTTTTCTTTGTGCTTGAAAAATCTTTATAACCTGGCACCTGAATGAATACACAGTCAGAGGTTTAGGCATCTAAAATAACTAGATGGTTGTGCATGCATGTCCGAAGGGCACGGTCTGAGAATCGGATGAAACTTCCACACAATGATTATGACCACCCAATAACAGCATAAATATATACTGAACAAAAGTGAAAACGCTACACTCCAATTATCTATATTTTATGAGAAAGTATTGGACGAAAAGTATTTACTAAAGTTTAGTAATGTTGCCCAGACATCCAGCAAACGATTCGTCGAAACTCCACCAATTTGTCTCGTTTGATTTATGAGTTATGCTCCTTTAAGTGTTTAAGCTTTATTCACTGAAATTTGCTATTGCGCATGCGCAAATTAAAATTGTTATGCTTATCAAAATTGGTCTTAATTGTGTTGCATAAAAACACAAGAAAACTGCTTAATCACGTGAAACAAGCTCAGAAATCAATTTCGAATTTAGCGAATTTGTAAAATGTTGAAAATTATCTCCCTTTGACAAAAACAAATAGGGAGTATCTTATGTTTGGTAATCTTCGATTCCTTACGATTTTCGACAATTTTCTTTAGCCAAAATCAGGAAGACCCCTCAGTACATTGTTTCTACAATTTCTCGACTAGTAATGTCCTCATACTAAGATGCACCAACACATTGATTTTCCTATGGAGATTTCAGTGTTAAATTTTCAAACTTGGCAATTTGAGTGAAAATCCGCTTTTTAAGATTGCTTTTCTAAACGATCAAAACATACTTGAGATAAGACCTTCACGGTTCTGGTTGTCACATGTCTAGACTACCATTTCGTGCAGTGGGATCTCGTAGGTAGTGGATTTCTGAAGGCCTAAATTGTGTTAGATTTCCGTTCAAATTGGCAACCTGAAAAAATGGACCCCTGTCACATTTAAATGGCTTTCATGTGTTTCCTCGTGACAACATCCGTAAAACTTTTACTGTTATGCATTACACAGTATTTGAACATTTAGATGCACTTTCATTTGCATTCTTGGTTTGTATAATTTTGTATATAGATGGAAAACAATTCAGGTGTAGCGTTTTCACTTTTGTTCAGTATAGTTAAAATTTGGTTTGCATGTACCGTTGCCATGGTAACCAGCAGAATAAATATTGACCAAATTTCTCATATGGAAGTATTGAAAATAGCTGTTTTTCATGTGAAAATATAAATTAAAAAAAAATAGCATACATCGAAAATAAGTTTTTCTTCCAAGAGAACCATATCTTGCTAACACATATCAGATGTTTATTTCAAAATTTAAGAATTACAAAGTTTTGTGTCACAAACGTGAAGTATAGATACTCTTCAATATTTCTCAAAAAGTTACAATCACAATTTTAGGCAAATTTTGAAAAGATAGAATCAAAAATGCACCCCACTTTGAACATTCTCATCACGTTTTTTCTGAACTGACTAAATAAAGTTATCAAAGTTATAGAAAAACATGAGAGGGTTATTTGGATCTTACTTGCAAAATGAAAGCTTTAATAATGCCACTGTATAGCAAATTTTAAAACAGGTTTTAATGGAGCACTTTCATAAATATGTTCTAACAATATAATTAATTCAACAGCAAGTCCTTTTGATAAATAACCTGCTCCCTGGAAGGGATTTAGACCAAAATTGTTTGAAAACGGGTTTGCATCTTGAAAATAGTGCTTATTTTCCCTATTTTTAAGCCCAAAAAAGCAAAAAAAAAAAAAAAAAAAACAGGGAGTAGGGAAAATCAACCAAAGATTGACCTTTATTGTGAAAGGCTTGCTTGGCAGAAATGTACTATAAACAAAATTATATTGGCCCTGCTAGATTTTAAAACCAAGTTGTTTAAATAAATTATTTGTTTTGGGAGAAAAGGGGACATAACTCTTTATAAGGAACTGAAAATAATAGGATTTGGGAGAATTTTTCTTTATACGAGGGTTCATAAAAAATAACTGAGAGTTGGTTAATATTTTTGGACTGAACTGGCATTAAACCACCTATAGAATGAACCTTTGTGCTTTATTGCATATAGATGTTGACATCTTATCATCTTCAATGTGCTGTTGCTAGGCAACCGAAGACCGCCTCTCAATGACGTGCGTTTGCGCTGACAACATTTCTGACGAAGCAGAGATGAATTTAAAATTATTTCAAATCTAAAACAGTTCATGTATAACAACATGCCTTTTATCTTGCCAATTGTATCAAACATATATAAATAACATATATCAAACATATACAAATATAGAAAGAAAATACATGCGATATTCGTTGCCTAGCAACCAAAATTGAAGGAAATTTTATTTTTAACAAAAACACCAGATTTAGATGCTATGGAAACCGTTGATTCCTAAGAATATTCAGGATAACCATTAAGATATTTAAAACAATGACTTAACACATTGAAATGGTTATATAATATAGTACTTAGTTGAAAATTTATCTCTAGAATGAACCGTTATTGATGGGTGGGGTATATTTTGGAATGAAATTTTCTGAAAAGTGATTTAATTTTCCTTTTATTTGTGGAATAAAATTCCAACAGCTCAATTACAGTTGTTGCATTTAACAAAATATATACAAACATTTTATTTGCAACATGTAACTTTTTTTTGGCATAGTGTTTCCATGACAACGCTTTATTCCAGCGTGAACGTTTATCATTTCTCGCAAGTGTTATGATTTCCACTTTAACAGTTATAGAAAATGCACATTTCAAGATAATTCCAATATAAATGCATTAGGAATCAAATTTGGCCTTAAGGTAAAAAAAATGTTAAGGACAACTTAGATCCATCATTTGTGCAAACTTGGTAGGGTCAACATCCCCATTGCTACTTACCAAGTCCCAAGGCCTTTTGGTTCTAGAGAAGAAATTTAAAGGGCTAAATTTTATCGTATATGGGCATGGCGGCCATCTTGGTCGAGTGGCCATTAACATTTTTTTTATAAATTTACTCACCGTAACCTAAGGAGTCTCCATATGAAATTTGAGTTCAAGTGGCCAAGTGGTTTCTGAGAAAACTATGTTTTAATACATTGATGGGACTCCAATATGAGTGAACTTGGCTGAAAGGTCAACCTTGAGTTTTGGAACTTAATAATAGCTATTGTCTTTTAACATATCAAGGGAGAATAATGATTTTGGCTTCAAAAGTATTTAAAAAATTAACTTTTCAATTAATTAAATTTAAATGTATTAGGAAGCAAATTTGAACTTGATGTTAAGTAGATCAATGATCTATGATCACCGTTTGAATAAAATTGATAGTTTCCTAAATGTTACATACCAAGTCCCAGGGTCATCAGCCTTCTGGTTCTTGAGAAGAAGCTTTTTAAAGGTTTTATACATATAGTGGTATGCCGGCCATCTTGGTCATGTGACCAGAGCAATTTGTATAAATTTTGGCCAATCTAACATAAGGAGTCTTCATATGAAATTTGAGTTCAATTGGCCCAATAATTTCTGAGAAAAATAGTTTAAATACGTTGATGGGATTCCACTATCCTAAGGAGTCTCTTCATAAAATTTGAGATTAATTGGCCCAGTGGTTTCAGAGGAGAGGATGTTTGAAAATGTTGACGGACAGAGGGATGCTTAGGACGTGGATAGACGCCAGAGTCACTGGTATGCTATTAGCTCACTCATGAGCGTTCGGCTCTGGTGAGCTAAAATATTGGGCTTAAAATTGTGGAAAATTTCTTAGACATCAATTTTAACATTTGTTTTGGGTGCTCAAAAGAACCTTCTCATTGAGATGATTCTTTTGAGTACCTAAACCATAAGTTTTGGTTGAAAATATGAAACGTACTTTTGAATGCATGTTGTTGTTTTTTATCATGAAGCCTACTGTTGTTATAATAATAATAAAAATTTTAGTGTTATTATTCTTCTCCATGGGATTCCATAACACTCTCTGGGTTGTCCTTTTAGAAATCAGTTGATTCAATGCAGCAGTCTCTAAGTCTAACCATTTTAGCATTCATGTGAATTATTCATCAATTTCATTGTTGTGGCTACTCATTGAGACAATAGACAGACAGAGTTGATTACAATGATATAAAAAAAATGTCTGGGGATAACTATTGTACAATGTAAAGTTAAACGTATAGGGAAATGATCCACATTTATTCATATACAGTTTGATACAATAATAGGCCAACCAATTAATAAATTGTGTGTTTCATGTTACATTAACATTTATAATAGGGGTGGTAGATATAAAAACATTTCTATTTCATTAAAAAAAATGCATGGGAAACAATATGGCTTAACCCAGGGAAATCCCCTCAAAATGCTTCAAAGGGGCACAAAAATTAGACACTGTCGGCATAGGTCAAGATAAACACAATTAATGTAAGTAAAATTGTCCATAATTTCTTACCCATCCGTTTTACCATATGTTTTGGGTGCTCATAAGAACCGTCTCATTGAGACGGTTCTTTTGAGTACTCACAACATATGTTTTCTTTGCAAAATAAGAAAAATACGTTTCAATTACGCACTCTTATCTAGAGGCCTGTGTCGGGTAACCTGAAACACACAATTTTTCTTTAGGCCTATGTAAGGTCCATTAGTAATTTTAAAGGATGATAGTTTGAACTGTCAAAAGTACAGTGAGCCACTTTAGTTACGCACCACTAATAAAATGTAAAATTATTCAAAAAAGAAATAGGACATTTTTAATTTGAGACTACCAGCGTAAAGCGCATCTATAGCTGCAATAGCCATTGAAATTTTATTGTGATCACATCAGAAACAAATGAGAAAATGGATCTTGAAGGGCACTACCCTCAAAACACCGTTTCACATTGCATTATTTCGAATGAAACTCAGATCACATTGCACTTTTTTCAGGGTCGAATTTCTGCTATGCCAGAGATAGGAACCAATTTATTCTTGGCAATAACTAAGACTGGAATGTGTTTGTTAACTTTATAAAAAAAAATAACGTTTTACTAGATTGGTTCCCAGCTGACCAAGGTTTGAAAAAAGTTGATTTTAGTACTTTTTTTAAAGTTAGATAAAATTTCGTATGATTCTTAGTAAACCAGTTATCAAAACACTTCTGTTTTAATTTCATTTTAAACAACCATGTATCCGCCATTTATTTGCGTAAAAAAATAATAGATTTATTGGCGTCACGGTGTTGAAGTAAGTGATGACGTCACTACTACCAAGGCTATAAGACGTGTCAATGATAAGATATTTTAGTGTTTTGATACTTTTATGCCAACAAGTGACTCATAACAAGACAATTTACGAAGGTAAATCTGTTTGATTATTGTAACTGACGTTAATATGACGTCAAAACGAGCATTTCTTCAAATAGTCACAGTGTTACTGCTTTCAACGACCGAAAAAATGGGGTTTACTTGAATATAATAATTGTTTTTGGTGTTTTTCTGTCACAACGATCACCATGGATAATGCCTAGCGCAAAATGCAAATAGAAAATATAGACGTTCAGATTGCACGTGCAGTCGTGCACTTTTGTCAAAATTGCCTTTGGCGTAGCAGAATGATTCACATGAGTGATTCCGATATTTTTTTCGATGTGATCAAACAGATAAAATGTCAATAAATAAATTATCATAGAGAACGTTCGATTCCAGCATTTTTGTGAAAAAATGTGGGCCCTTAAAAAGTGGTGCGTAACTAAAGTGGCTCACTGTATATTATCCTGATTATATAGGCAGTGTCACAAGAAATTCAAAAATGCATGTGCAGACCACTGAGACCAGCCTGTATATACATGCAGTCTGTATATACATGCAATCTGATCAGCACCTTATTCATTCGCTCAAAAGTAAAATCGTTAACTTCAATGTTACAGAAAAAATCTCAATGTTCTAGCTAGTTAGTGTAGCTAAGCCAGTTGGTTTGTCCTGATTAGGCAAAAAAAAATATGTGTGTTTCAGGTTACATGAAATTTTAAAATAGGGACGGTAGGTAGGAAAATATTTTTATTTTGTTATAAGTTTTTACATGGGGAAGAAAGGGAAACAAGATGGCCGACCTGGGAAATCCCTTGAAAATCCCCTAAATATGCTTAAAAACTTTAGGTTCGGGGGCAAAAAATTAGGCACGGTCGGGTAACCTGAAACACACAATTTTGAATTTTAGGCATTATAACTCAAAGTACCTCGTTTAGTTAAAGTTAACTGGATAAAATTTGAGTTCAAATTTGAAGGCTTCGGACTCCAGCAGGGAACTGCCTGCCTATTTACAGATTTTTTTTATCGCACCTGCTAGTAGCAGGGTGTGACATAGTTGTTCAAATCAGCCCTTCTACAATTTGCTTCACTTAAGCTCGGAGGGGGCCTTTTTGTTTTGCATTTTTACCAGGTCATTTATTTTTTTGTGCAAGGCAGAGAGATCACAGAGCAGACAGATCACAGATTGGACAGATTTCCTACCCAGTAAGAACATAAAATTGAGCCACTAACAGCCTGCCAGCGAAACGCCATCAAAATGGTCTTTTGCTGGCCGCCTGATAGTGGCCCGAGATTGGGAAGATTACATTTCAGGTCAACCGGAATTCTTATTTTATTAAAGATTACCTATTCCACGACATCTCGGCCCCTGACAAACTTGGCACCTAACAAGTAGGACTACTAACTCGGCCCAACCGAAATATTGTTTAGTTCGTTTCAGGCTGTAATCCCGCTGTATATAGTTTCATTGAACATGTGCTTAATCCCAACCATGTTTTGTCTATTTGTCAGTCAACCAATTGGCAACCAACTCAGTACCAAATAACCATCATGGTTTTAAACCACATAGTTCCAAATATAAACACAAATCTTCCTAGAGCTGATGCGTATGAGTTATCCTTCGAACATTGGAACCCCATAAATGGATAGTTCTGACGACACTGCGCAGATGCATCTATTCACTAGCTTTTCAAATGTTACACATATCAAACAGTGCAGTCCAATTTGAGAAGCCTGATAATATGGCGTTTCATAAGGGTCTACAGTGTTTGAAATACCAATTTATGATGACTCAAACGGAAAAAGAATGCGACAAAAGTCGTTGGACTGGTGATAATAAATGTGTGCCAATATCGAAAGCCTGGAGCGGATCCAGGATTTCTTGATAGGGGGTTCAAATTTATAAAAGGGGGGTTCGATTTGTTAATTTTACCTGATTATTTATTATTTTATCAGATTTTTCTGAAAATTCTCCGTGAAAATGAAATAATTTTGTCTCAATTGAACCCTCTCTGGATCCGCCACTGAAGGCTCTAGATGCACAGTCACGCATAAGCCTTCGCAGGTCGCATATTGGATATAAAGGACCATATGGGAAGATAGGCTAATTATAAAATATTGGATAACAGAACACAATTACGTCCTTAAACTTCACACTTGAGGGCCCGTTATTCTTTTAACACTCCTTCAGCAACTCTGAGATAGATAGATGTATATCGTCGTTGGCATAGTTCTCCCAAAGTATGACGATAAGGGCAGATTTGGTTAGGGGTTGAATTTGCAATGGGCCTAGTTTTTGCTTGTTTGTTTGATTCGATTCTTTACGTCTCATTAACAATCCTTGGTCATTTTACTAAGCAGCAGTTAAATGTCAGGCAGATATATGCTTCAGAATGCTTCATCAAAGTGTAATTGTGGTTGTTGTTGTTAAACGAAATAATGTTACATACAAATTTTAGTCACATTCAGTACTTCTTGAGTCAGTTTTCAGACATTACACATTCTCTGCCAGTTAGAAATTCATCTGAACATACAACTTTGGTGGATAAATCAACACAGCTACCCAAATAGGCTGATTGACAGTCTTTCCACTAGAATTTGACATTGATTGAAAAATTGGGGAATTTTGTTCACATGTTTAAGGGAGGTGACTGCCTGGCAACTGCCTAGCAACATGACAGGGCAACAAGCAAAATTGAATAGAACAGAATAAAAACTTCAAAATTAAGACTCTATCACCCTGCAAAACCTTGGTGAGATTACAATAACTCACTCATGTTTCTTGTGAATATTGTATTTCAGACTATTCAGATTATGTTTTGATATTGGGCCATGTCTGTATCCCGGTGCATTATGCAAAACATTCACTTAAAATATAGACTGTTTTATGACAAAATAACTGCAAATTTCCCACTTGAAAGACCACTGTAACAAAAATAGTCTCCAAATACCTCATTTTTATTTTTATTTATTTCTTTGGTATTTACTACAAACAAACATTGCAGAATCAATGCATTTAATACAGCTCTTATTTGCTAAAAACAGACAATATTTTGGGCCACTGAAATTCTTGACCAAATACCAGTTTTACATAATTCATACAGGGTTTCCATGGCAACGAAAGATTCAATTATGAAACAAAGTATATTTTTCTGGGTTATTGGACATAGACTTTCATTTGAATATAGTTTAAAGATATTTCTTTTCGGTGCGTGGAGAAATTATTTTGGTGCACTCAAGAGAATTGATCTTAAATAACAGAAGAATGCCCCTCAGAAGCAATCAAATCAAATAGCGTCATAATAGCACCAAGCCATTCATTTTATATTGTAGATTATATAAACAGAATATAAATGCATGATTGTGTAAATTGTATGTTTGTTATTGTTCAATTCTAATGAAATATACATGTACGGTAAATTCCCATGCACACCATTCCTGCATTGGAAACTGAAAAAAAGTTTACTCCTTAAGTCTTTCACTCTAAAAATCTCAGCTTGTGTTACGAGCCGTTAAACAGAATCTAAGTATACTTGACATTAGCCGTCAGTTCCAAATTCAGTACAATGATCTGTAGTCTTGTTTGGTATTCTGCATACCTTAAACACAACGCAGTGACGCTGATGAGGTTCGAACCCACACCCCCTCGGGATGGGTATACCATCCTGATATAATTACCAATGTTTTGGTTCATTATCTCCAACAACTGGTTCTCAAATCCGTAAAATATAATCAGGTAAAGGGGATAATGCGTACAACGTGGTCCATACAGCAGCAGCTTTATTGGTAGTGGTGTATGTTTATTCTTTGAGTACAGCTCTTCAAAGCAGTCGCAATATTCAACTTTAAGTACAAATATACCTAATCGGGTAGCTTTATTTGAAGATAGCAATATTAGGAATGACAAGACCATGTATCGACATTCCAGCATTACCAAGCAAGGATAGCTATATTCAGCTAAAACATCACATGCTTCAAATATGATAGGGTTGATTTAATTGTACGAATGTAGACCAATGTAACTACGTATTTGTAGGGTACCCTCGAGTATCTCAGTTCGACAGTAGCCATAATTGATACATAAAGCTAGGTCTTTTTGGACATTTGGTTCTTTGACGTAATCCTTACTTCCAAAGGATTATCACTTTAAGGATATTTGTAACCTTGACCTTCGGCGTTAGTGAAATTTAAGTGTTATGCTCCACACACCCTAGTGCTGAGTAATAAGCATGTGAAGATATAATGATTTTGGTCCGGCCTTGTACAGGAGATATGGCTCGGACATGAAATCCAGGATTACAGAGTGCCTAACAGACATTTAGCCAAAGTTTGACTTTGACCTTGGGAGTTGGAGGCTATTTGTTGTGCGCAACACACCTTAATGCTATGGGTTATTATCACATGAGATTATCTTGAATTATGTCTTACTTTGTAGGATGTTATGTCAGAGCGTTTTCACATTATTTTACTTTACGCAAAAAAGCATCAAAATAGTTCCATATGGATTGCATTCTGTTAGTCCATATGTATGCAGACTATTTCAAATGTCACACAATTCTATCAAAAGGGTCCAATAAGAAAAAAGCACACGCTAAATGAACATATATTTTGTACAGAAAATAAAACCTGCGCATTACGTCTGTTGCATACATGTATCAGACTGTTTTTATAACGAAAACAAACACCATGAACCCTGATCAGACTGCTCCCTTACGAACAGTTTGATCTGGGAATCCAGTGTTTGCAAATAAGCTACCAAAGTACATCAGCAGATGAGATCAAACATCTAGGCTGCTCTGAATCTTTGATTGGCATAAATGCAATTGTTGATTTGTCAGGACAGGAAAAGAAGACTGACGGGCGGACATAATCAAGCAAACTTATAGTCCTTAAACCCATCTTTGACCAGTAGGAGATTAAAAGGGCTAGAAATAAACTGCCAATCCTCAGTACACCAAATTTAGACAATATGCATTACCCAGTACACCTTTTCCCAATCCCCAGTACCAATATTGAGACTAACTAAGCATTAGTTTGGAGCCATATCTTGGCCAAATTTCAACCTACGAGGCTGAAATTTTCAGTATTGATATTCAAATGCCATTGTAAAAGATTGGCCGGTTCAGAATTTTAATAGCTTACCTGTTTCAATAATATTCATTTTATGGGAGAGGTGTCTACATTTTTGTGTGAGCAGGATGTTCATTTTGTGATTTTCATCATCATGTACAGTGTTTGATAGCAAATCATGTATTAAACTTACTAAATATACATTAAGTGACTCTAAATTGCCACCTGCGAATTGCCGAAAAAAGAATTAAATAGTAGAAATTTCAGATTTACTTGCTTTCGTTGTGTGTATTTTCTTGTTGACAGTGTAAAATCGGCTCATTTTGTAGCAACATCCGGGGTACGTTTCCACCCATTGCAGATTAACGTCTGCTTTAAGGTTTCATTTCTCGATTTCGACCTATGTTTGAATTGACAAGGGTAATTTTAGGAGTTATGAGTTACCTTTTGTCTCCAAATTTTATCTATATAGCTGTTGTAGTCAATAGTCGATGCACTATAATTATGTGTATCTTGGTGGCTTACACAATGGACGGTAAATCTTATTAAGCAACTTCAGTTGGTAATATCAATGTTTCATCTGTATAAATTCAGCTGTAGTCAGGGAAAATTGTATTGCATATACAGTTCCTTATACAAATTTAAACAAACACATACGTTTTAAGGAGATAAAAGATATCATTTACTCATTTAGGAAACATAATTTCATCATCAAATAAGTAGTTTCTATGACTTGAAGCTGCGCTTTATGAAATTACGGTTCAAATTCTTTCGTTTTATCAGCCATGCTTTGTTGGACTTTATTCTGAATTGCTTCTTGTGTCAAATAAGACAACATTCATACTTTCTCTCAATATTGAACAATCCGATGACAGTAATTTGCATCACTTAGTAGTATTAACTCATAAACATCTAGTGCCGTTAAGGCATTAAAATATTGTATTCAAAAGAAAGTAACGTATATAACAATAATAAAAGATGTCTTAATTAGTCAAAATCCTATTGTTTGTCTTTTCCTTTTATTTATATGATATTAAATTGTAAGAATAAGGAATAATTTGATATTAACAACATAGGAATTCGAAATTAGTTTAGGGTAACGCAGTGAATTTTGCTATTGCAAGATAAGACCCCAACTGCAGAAGTGCCTTTTAGAATATTCCTTTCATATTTCATAATTAAATCTTAAACATTCTTTTGTGATATTTACAATATGATTTGTACATTCTTTCTGTAACAGGTATTAGCAAATGTAATACATTACAAAGCATTGATCTTTGGTAAACCTGTAAGGTGTATTATTATGTACTGGTTCAACCAAGGAAAAACCTTTCCCAACATGCCTGAAAAAAATCATGGGATATAAATAATCAAACCAAACAAACAGACTTACAAAGAGGAGAATTTAAATTACTTAATATAGAACCTGCAACCCGAAATACCGTATTACTGGACACTTAACAAAGTAACATTATGACATGATTTTCTCACTTAGCTGTAATAATGAATGAAAAAGCAGTACTTATTAACGGTTACAATTAGATCGTTAGACAAAAATGATTTAAGTTGGCAATACACAGTCTTATATAAATCAATTAAGTAAAAAAGATAACCTAAACGGGTTGTCATGTATACAGGCAATGCTTTTGGATGAGAATGTATACATTCTTGCAAGACGGAAATGCTGCTATTTTAACGGGGATGAAGAGAATTATTTCTTTCTTGTGGAGACAGATTTTGAAAGTAATATATTAGTGAAAATGAGCGTTTATGCGGTAACAGTTAAAATACAGAAAAATAAGGGTTCATAGGTGGCATTTGTATTTTATTCTCAGCTTAACCTTTGTGTTTATGAATGATCAGTAATAATCTTTTAGAAGATTTAATTTAGAGGAAACATATCAAAACTATGTATGGCTGTTTTATTTGCTCACCTGAGCCATTTATTGTGATCGTTGGATGTCTGTCGTCTGTCGTGTGTCGTGTAGCGTGTGTCATCAACAATTGCTTCAAAGGATATCTCCTCCTCAATTGCTGGTTGGATTTTGATCAAACTTGGCAGGAATGATCCTTATATGGCATTCTTTCATATTGGTTCAAATGGTTCTGGTCCGTTGCATATCTAGGTCATAGAGGCTAAAATAGATTTTCAAAATGAAACCTTTAACAATCTTCTTGTATGAAACCACAAGGCATAGAGCCTTGATATTTGGTATGTAGCATCATCAAGTGGACCTCAACCAAGTTTGTTCAAATTATGCCCTTGGGGCCAAAAATGGACCCTTCCTGGGGTCACTTGTTTTACATAGGCTTATATAGGGATTGCATGAAAAAATCTTCTTCTCTGAAACCACAAGGCCTAGAGCCTTGATGCTTAAGAGACTAAGTCTGCAACTATGAAATTTTACGATTTTTTTTTTATTTTATTTTCGAAATCATCTGTAAAAGTAGAATTAAGTTACGCGTTCACGATAAATATGTTCACTATAGCTGAAAACTGCACGGAAAAGTGAATTATATTATAAAAACAGGTGTGTATTCCTCGTATTGGCAATTATTTGCGTCCCTCCAATAATTATAGACAATTAATTTTAGCATAAATGATGTTGTTTTGATACTAATAATTAGTTTAGATTTACGAAATTGGTAAAATGTATACCTGAATTTTAGTCTTTTTACTGTGTTCTTGAAAACTAGAAACATTTGTTCTAAAATTAAAAGATCAAAAGTTACTGACTATGCAGCTTTAAGTATGTAGCATCACCTACTGGTCTATTGCACCTCAAATGGAACACAGTTTTTCGTTTTTAAAATTTTACATGAATGTATCTTCACCCTGAAAATTTGCATGCGCATTGATATAGCAAAACCCTTAATAGATTTAAATTTTGGCGGAGAATGATATCAAACTTACTGCTCTGATATCTTGTAAAAATAAATAACTTAGTTTTTGTTGGAATGAAAATACCCATTTAGTACCCATTTTTGTACTGTCAGTGCAAATAACATGGGATGGATATCGTAGTATTTGCTCAGCTATAAAATGTCTCTTAGAGATTACAGCAGACGATTATTTTGTAACATCAAATGGTGGGGTTTACGATGCAATCCAAGCTGCTTATGTAGTTCTACGGATACTGGGTTATTTACGCGTTTCATGCCTACCAAGTACCATCATTTGCCTGCTTCCGTCTGTCTACCTATCTGTTTGCTTTGTTCATGTGACTGTATGTGCGAGCGTACAGCTCATACGCGGATCCAGGAATTTTTGTTAGGGGGGGGGGGGTCCAGGCCTGACTGTCAGAAAACCGTTCTGACGTGTTTCTTTTTTTATTCCTCAACTTATTTTAGGTTTTATAGAGGGTGTCAAATGGTTATTTCAAAGAAAACTATAATTTTCCATGGTTTCAGAGGGGGGGGGGCAACATTTGTCAGGGGGTCCAACTTTTTCCAGTGGGGGGGGGGGGGGGAGGAGGGGTCCAAATGCTAATTTCTATAGAAACTCATATAACTTGTGATTTTCCAGGGGGGGGGGGGTCCGGACCCCCTATCCCCTCTCTAGATCCGCACAGGCAACTAGAAATACACAGTTCTGAAAATACGAATAAGATCACAGATGTACCGGCACTTACATGTACTACATTTCATTTGATATTTAGCTTTTACTGCTTCTTTGTATGATAGAAAAAATATGCCTGTGGTGAGATCATTAGCCAGACCCATTCATGGAATAGCTAGGCAAATGGGCGATTCCAACTAAGAGGGCATTTTGGGCATTAGACATCTATAGATGTAGCATTTCGTTTGGGTCACACGGTCTTTCTGACATAGTTAGATAACTGAGATATTGTTGACTATGCTGATAAACAGCAACGCAAGCCAATATGCAGATACATTTAAGACCCACTGATGCATTGTTGTGAATTGTCTTATATTAGTATAAACATGGCTTTATGTTAAACTGATAGTCATTGATCCATATCGCTCAAGGTACAAGAAGGGAATGTTATTTGCATTAAACATTAAGAATGTTAAAAGGACCTTTGACGGTGGTAATGGGAATCACAGTGTATCGCTGCCTATAATTTTGATGAAAATTAAAGTCGATCAAATGCTCCCATCTTCATATATAAGCTCGCTGTTGGTCTCTTTTTTATGATTTTGCATTTGATTTCCTATTTACATAAATGTATGGCCTTATTTTGGGGCTAAAATGGTCACTTTTAGTATTATACATATAGGAAATAGAAAAAAATAATTAAAACATCTCCCCCACCGAGTCCCAACTAATCCTTTTGCACGTAAGTGTGTTCTCATATTTTACATATTATATGTGAAAAGCGCTAGTTGGTACTCGGGGGGGGGGGGGGGGGGGTGATATCCCACAGCCAAAATGTGGCGTCCGGGCGAGCCCGAACATTAACATTTGGATTTTTGGTGGGCTCTCTTGATAATCTTGTTTTCCAGTATAAGAAACAATTAGTACAATTGAGCTTCCTTTTCATAACCCATTAGTCATGAAATATTACAACGTTTTAGCATATATTTCTTTAGATTATGAAAATTGTCCTTTTACTAAATTCAGTTGGTAGATTATTTTGCACACATACTGTATCTATCCAATACACATAAGCTACATGGCCTTTGACAAGGTATACTTTACGCATGAATAAATGGTTATAGTACATTGCTACATAATATTGCACCAGGTAAATACATTGTCATCAAGGTTGAATATGGATTACATACAGTTGCACTTCAATTTTTTCTTAACAAATCAGATAGAAAACACAACAACAAAAAAAATCATTAAAATGCTCATGACTTTGGACTTTGAAATACTTTCACTTTGATCTGTAATCGAGAATTGATGATATAATACCCTTACACGTGAAAATGATTGATTTTTAAATGTTTTGGTGAAGTCATATTTTGCGCCCCCTTCCCCCTTTGGTAGCGTCTCCTGTTTTGTCGTAGGGATCTGCCTGTATAATTATAACCTTAATTCGTTCCTAATATATCAAGCTTCCTATTCAAAAGGATACTAGTGATATCTTATGCATAGGGAAGTTTTGGGAAGCAGCTGAAAAATAGGCAGATACCCTATCAAAGTGTCAGAGATCCTTCCATCCTATCACAGCATTTATGAAAACGTATACAAACTTCAAAAAATATTTTTGATTAGGGTTTTTTGGTTAAAATATATTTTCGAATTAAATTTAAAATTCCCATTTTAGATTTTATGTTATTGCCAAAAAACAGTGTTCCATTTAAAGGGCTATAGGCCAGTAGTAAACCTCTTCCAAGTTTCTTTAAATTATGCCCCTAGGGTAAAAAATGGGCTCGCCCCAGGGGTCACCTTGATGTTTAGCATGTAGCTTCACCTAGTAAACCTCTACCAAGTTTGTATAAAGTATGCCCCTGGGGCAAAAAAAATGTGCACGTCCCAGGAGTCACATATTTTACATAGGCTTATATAGGGGAAAATATGAAAAAAATTTCTTCTCTGAAACCACAAGTCCTAGAGGTGATATTTGGTATGTAGCATCACCTCATGGACCTCTACCAAGTTTGTTCAAATAATGTCCCTGGGGCCCAAAAATGGACCGGCCCCAGGGGTCACATGTTTTACATAGTATTATAGGGAAAACACGAAAAAATCTTCTTCTCTACAACCACAAGTCATAGAGCCTTGGTATTTGGTCTTTAGCAGCAACTAGTAAACCTCTACCAAATTTGTTCAAATTATGTCCCTGGTGCCCAAAATGGGCCCGCCCCAGGGAAAACATGTTTTACAAAAATGGGCCCGCCCCAGGGGACACATGTTTTACATTACCTTGTGATTGTGGTATTTCCTAATCATACTCACTTACTATTTTTATATAGGGGAAACATGAAAAAATCTTCTTTTCTTAACCCACAATTCCTAGAGCCTTGATATTTGGTATGTAACATCACCTAGTGAACCTCTACCAAGTTTGTTCAACTATGTCCCTGGAGCCAAAAATGGGTACGCCCCGGGGGTATCATGTTTTACCTAGTCTAATATAGGGGAAAGCACAAAAATTCTTCTTCCCTGTCCATAAGGCCTAGAGGAGCCTTGATATTTGATATTTAGCATCATCTAGTGGACCTCTACCAAATTTTGTCTATGTCGAATAGGAATCTAGTGTAAATTCTGTGACGATTTTTGGTGACCTATATCAAAATAAACTTTGGGGCATATGTAACATTTTAAACCATTTCACTCATCTGAGTCCCGCGTCTGGACCGATAGATGACGTCATCAAAATGGCCACCGAAGTGCTACTTACGCACATATATAAGTAATCAGATTCAAGGCATTAGTTATGTGGGAATTTCATGCTGGAATTAAATTTTTGTCTTTATTTGATTGATTTGGTGTCATATGATACAAAAATTACGTGTTTCTTTTTTCTGATCCCTGGAATCCGTTTTGTGTCTTACGATTCATTTGGATTGACGCAGAACCCATATTTACTTATTATCCCGTAGGAAATTATGGTAAAATTGAATATTTTCTTCTTTTTTGTTTGAACTTAACATCCCGCCATCGAACCCACGACCCCTGAATTACAAGGCGAGTGGTTTATCCTCTATATCACAGAGGCTCCTGTCTTTTGATGGATTTAAGACCATACTAAATTGTAACATAAATATGACAGATCCCTGGAGTCAATTTTTGGGTTCCTTCGTTTTTTGTTTAAAGTCCCAGTCAACTGTCATGGTCATGTCGAGAGGGTCAGTTAACCTGGGGCAAGCTTAGACTAGGCAGTACTTTGTGCACATGCTTTCGCTGGTAACTGACAACACTCCTTCTTGAATCAATGGAAGGAGGAACATGACGATAGAAAATATTTCATGACCAATCTCCGCGAAAGTATTGAGCCTGGTTCCGCAATATAACTCACTACCGATTGCGCTAAATTGCTAAGTCATTTTGGGGTTTTTATTTTATTTAAATGGAACCTGAATCCATAAATTCAGTTTCTGCTCTATTTGATTGCTTTGGAGCCATACTATATGATATGTTGATTGCTGGGCTCATGGACCCGGTCTATCAGTCAAGATACATATGAGGCCCCCCAGGAGTTTTGGTGAACAGGGGAAAAAATGGCATTTATGTCAGGGGAACAGAGGAAAAAGGCTAAATTTTGAGGGGAACAAAGACAATATTCTGGAACAGGTAACATAGGAAATCAAATTTTCGATTTTTGGGGAAAAGGAAAACACCAATTTATTTCAGAGGAACAAGGGAACAGATACACCACCCCTCCCTGAGAGGGCTTCGCATATCACTGAGGCACCATTGTACCACCAAGTAATGGCATACCATATTTCTCGAAATTCACCATTGTAATACACAGCAATGCTGTTCGAAGAAATGCTAGTGCAGTTCAAGTTAATTGTGTTGAGAAGTGCCGCAAGCAGATTTAATGCAACCATGTATTACTAGCGTACGCAGTTGTCTCCGAAACTAGAGGTAATGTTGTCATAATAGGAACATTAATGTCACCTTATCAGCTCCATCACGATTGTCAAGCAACTGTATAGTGGGATTTGGCTCATTTGTAGATTTCCATATGATGGTCTGATACGGAGATCTTTTGACACTCTGAAGAAGAGAATTTTTAGTTGGGGGTAGCTTATTGCTTTTTGCCTATTACCTACGACACATCCACCATCTTAACGCAGTAAGATTGTCAATGGTTGCTCCTGGCTGATAAACCTGGCATATTATATTGTTCGAGGGCATTGTTAGTCCTGTCTTCCAGTGGGACATGACCAAGTTTCCTTAAAGCTTCATGGACAGAGGAATATGCGGTACTGAAAGCTTTCCAACATAATAGTTTACCTTGCCTGACATTAATCCAGTAATACCAGCAGCATCTACTGACAGAAGTGAACTTATACTTGACTGACTTCGGCTGATCGAGACCTTCAACTATGATAATCACATCCACAACCTTAATCTTGCATGTTTCGCTTGCTAAGTATATCTCATCCTGACCTTTGACAATATGGAAAACCGGAACTTTTTTCAGCTACACACCAATAGCAATTATTGTGCTAACTATGAACACCTTCCATCCAAAAATGAAAGAAGTTTGTGTTACGAGTTGTAAGGCAGGTTTCAAGTATACTTGAACTTGACCTTTGACTCCGAAATTGTATCAATAGTTTGAAAATCTTCGTTGTCATTTAAACACCATAAGCAATCAGTGTGCTAAATACGATAACCTTCAGGGAAAATCAAGATAACAGTTTGAAGGGCAGCTATATCCCGAACCGCAGAATGACAGAGTGGTGGGACCTTTGGTTGTCGATGTGACCGGCGATTAGTGCTCGCAACTGTGGGTGACAGCGTTTAGGGTTTGATTACTGCTTCACCTATATAACACATCATTGCACTCAGCCTTTTAACCATCCGTCCATTGCCATACCATGACTAGAATACTGTTGAAAAGGATATAGAATACCAATGCATCCATCCATACCTCTGTTTTCTGGGAGGAAAAGTCATTATACCAATGGCTGGTACCATGAACGGCCATGGACATGTGTTCTGCGTATTTTCTTTAACTTAATAAGGTTAATCTGTTACCAGAGTTCATTGAATATCCTTCAAGGCTTGGCATGAAGTTATGACATTGACCTTAAGCCCGCATAGCGGAAAAATGTATTCTGTACATCTTCTAAAATTGTAGTTCATATTCATACAATGGTTTTCACCAGCGTGTCACAATATTGTAAACGGTATCAAACCATGAAGTAACTCTAAAAAGACTGATAAGCATACTGTGGATTGCTCAAAAGCTATATGTTGGGGCGTAAAGTGACCTATGTGAGATGTATAAATTTTTCATACAACAATGTGGCAAAGGTATCCGTCTCCTTGATAAAAAAAAGCCTTTTTTATTTTGTACAGGAAAACGTTCATGCAAGTAAGAGCTTTTGAAAGATATATCCCCTTAAAATTGCTCCCATATTTGTAATTGATTGATTATCATATGGTAATTCTACAATTTATAAAACCCAGTCAACTAAGAGGCATAATTTAGCGAAAATCCATGCAAAATGGCATCTGAAATAGAGATTGAAAAAGAAAAGTACCAAACAAACTCAAGAAAAAGACACAGGAAGTAATCATGTGGTTCCTGTTATGCTCACATTCTATGATTCTGATCTCAAAATTGTGAAAGAAAGAAGTAGGTCTAGACTCCAGAGTGTGCATAAATTTCAAAGAAAACGAAACTATAATCAGTTTTCACAGTAAAATTATTATCTTTTTGGGAATAAAGGAGCAGGCCCATTCACTAGGGGTTCCAGGTTTTTAACTCAAGATATTCAGATTACAAATCTACAACGTAAAAGGCAAAACTTATATGATACAAACACAGGTTCAGTGAAACTTGGAAAGAGCTTAATTGATAGGAACTTGTTGGGAATTAAATTGTGAGATACTGCGGAATGCGGGTCATTTTGGTCCTGGGTTGATTTGTCTTGGGTTGTTTCATCCAAATTTAGGGGGTGGGTCGTCTCGGACTTGGTAGGTGGGTCATTTTGGCCAATTTTCAGAGTGAGTCATTACGGTCATTGGTTGTTTTGGCCAAAGTCTGAAAGTGATAATGTATGCATTATTATATGTGTATGAATGGACAGATGGACAGGTGTTTAAGTTTTGTGAAAAAATCAGGCTGAAATGTAAAAAAAGGCCCTTTCACGTCTCCGGCTGAAATAATCCATGTCAAAATGCCCTGGGCGGGCCAAAACGACCTGTTACCATTACAGTGTGACTCGGAGAAATCAAGAGAATTTATAGAAAAAACAACTCAAAAACATAGATTTCGGAATAATTCAACAACATTTTCTGAGACAACGCCCCAACAACATTTTTAGATTGAGAATTAAAAATCATTAAAGTGTCTGTGAATTAAATTGTCTCATAAAAATGATGAGGTTGACTCAAAATTTATCAGTGAATTGTCTCATAAAGTGTTGGTGAGTTGCCTCATAATCTATTAATAAATTGTCTCAAAAAATGTGTCTATCTTATCTATCTATACTCAGTCCGTTTTTGTTCAGCTGCAAAAATGTCTTTTTTTCAGTAAGGGGAGTGGGGGGAGGCTTAGAAGTGGGACCTACATTTTTTATTTGCTCCTACTTTTTCTTAAAAATGCCCTACTTTCCCTCCTTTTTCACTCTAAAATGTCATTTACTCGCTCGGATTTAATAAATTAACTAATGATTTTTTTTTCAGGGAGCACGCTGTAAAACATCATTTCTTTTAGTTTTAACCCCAAAGGGCTCTCTGTTTAGCTTGTACTATTGTTACAGCTATTATCCTGCTTATTTAGTGTGGAATTTATTTCTTACTACTCATTGTAATAAATTTTGAAAAGTCCTACTATCCCTACTTTTTTACACCAATAATCTCTACTTTTTCACTTCTTTTCCCAAATTTTTATCTCTACTTTTTCCCTACTTTTTGTTGAAGGGCACTTGAAAGCCTGGGGACTAAAAAGTAGGGGAGTCATATGCATTTCCATGTGGCTAGTAGGGGGTCGCCATTAACTTTGGCTTCCCAGCAGGTGGGTCATGTTTTAATTGTCCCTATAAAATCATTACAATTTTTCCTCGCTCGCTCGGTTTCTATAAATTAAACTCTTATCAGGCCACTTAATTTCTCAGTTTTCAAAAGTTATTCTGTTTTTGTGGTTTTATTGTTACAACTTTTACAATGCTAATTTTGATAGAAAATTGATTAATTAGGCTTTTAGATAGGCCCTACTTTTCCTTGCGTTCCTATATTTCCCTTCTTTTTCTTAAAAATGTCCTACTATCACTGCTTTTTCACTCTTAAATGAAATTTTCACTATAAAATACAGAAGTTTTTACTCGGTCGCTTCCCTCACTCAAATCTTAACAAATAAACTATATTTTCAAGCATTATTTTGACCAATGCCGCGTCCCTAGAAATATTGGTATTTTTAAGTTTATTTTAATGAATGATTTTAATGAATAATTGGTCTTATTTAATGAATAACCCAAAGTCTTAATAAGATAAATAATTGGCTAAATTTTTAATGAATAGTGAATACCAGACCCCCCCCCCCCCCCATCCAGACCCTCATACATAAAAGTTCGAGTGCAGGTGTTATTGTGTCCTAGATAAAAGTAAGTAATGGTGCAAAGATCAGGAATCGATACAATCAAGTACGTTAAAACACGTTAAGCATATTTCTCTCCGCGCCTGCATGCACTGCATGTACTGACATAGGATACTCGAAGGAACTAGAGCGTGACGTAACAACTGCCGCGATGGCGAAGGCGATACTGCGCATAAAAACTTTGGCATCATTCCTTTATAGAACATGATCGGTTCGATTTTTTTACGTCCGAAGCACGAATAAGGGCTGTTATATACATGTCATGTGTAAAATGCTCTTGTTCTGAGCTAAAATTGGCAAAACATCTGCACATTTTCTGCATTTTGACATAAAACTGAAGAAACCCCGATCTGGGTTCGATTTAGTTACGGTTCTCATCTCAAAGCAAAGCTTTTTTCAACATCACATTTGGCCTGTGTAGCAAGGTAATTCATATCTACATGGAATAGCATTGCCGGATTTATACATAATCAGCTCATTCTTTTACAAAAAATCAAAACAAGCGAGAGTACCTACCTTTGTGTGGCTTTTCCGTGACGATGCCACTATCGCGAAAGGTCCTGGATGTGACGAAGGAACAAGTTACATTAACGCGATTTCGTGGTAGTTCCGCTGATGCCCACCCGTGTATTCATTTCTGATTTGATTGATAAACAAGTTTCAATGGCTGTTCTGAACAATGTTTAGTTTCCTACTAGCTGGGTTATTCAAATTTGTGACTATGATGATCCTTGTAAAGCTAGCACTGTTGTGTGTATGAAGGAAGGAGCTAAAAGAATTTTGTCTAAGCCAGTTATCAAAACAGAACCTATTACTCCTCATATGTTGCTAAATATTGTACAAATGCTTGGTAAAGATGATAAAAAAATCTTATTAATTTGAGATTTGTCTTAATGTGCTTGTTATGCTATTTTTGATTCCTGAGATATTCTGAATTGGCAAATTTAAGACGATCAGATATAAGGATTTTCCAAGATAGACTGGAATTATTTATCAAGCAAAGGAAAACTGATAAGTTTAAGGAAGGCGCGTGGATAGTCATGTCCGCTGCAGGAAACACATTGTGACCCTGAACTCATCTTTTGGCATATATAAAATTAGCTAACATTAATGATAATTCAAATAATTATATTTTTTTGGTCAGTTGTTAAGGCTAAGTCTGGTTATAAGCTCCATAAAAGTAGGAAGCTGTCATACACTAGAGCAAGAGAGATTTTGCTTGGAAATTTGGAAAAAGTTGGTTTGCCTAAGGGCGGTTTCGGATTACATAGCCTCAGATCAGGTGGGGCTACAGCAGCAAGGAACGTCGGAGTTCCAGTTCCTGAGAGACTGATTCAAAAATTTGGTTGATGGAAGTCAGACGGCTCCAAAAACAGGTACATACACGAGGCTTTATCTCAGAAAATGTTGGTAACAAATATGAAAAAAGAATAAATTTCAATTTTCATTCATGGTTGTTAAAAGCATTTTTGTTGTCCCATTTTTATTGTCGATCAGCTGGCTGTTGGCATATACTATATTCTTGTTAGTTTTATTTGATTGCAAATAAGAAGCTTCTGAGCATGCGCAGTAAAGATATGCTCAGTGTTCTGAAACTGACAGGTGAATGTTATAAAGAGGAAATGTAAAACAACGCAATGAAATACAAATGATATATGTTCGTATGAGAGGTCGAATTAGAACATAATGAAATCTATATTTGTTTGCACGGAGTTTTAAGGTAAAGATGAGAATGGGTGCTTGTAAGGGGGTTTATGGTACACCAAGTGTAGAATTAAATAAGTTTTAAAAGCATTGAATAGTTGAGTTTCACGTGAGTTGTATTCATTAGGAAAATGAATTTCCATGTAATTTCTTTAATATTACGTGACGACAGGTGTATAAAGAGAAGATAAGTTAATTTTGAATTGTCGAAGCCTTAGCCAGCAGATCGTTCAAACGTGCTTTCACCCGACCCACCCACCCACAATTATGAAGGAGCAAACACACAATTCACTAAAAAACAATATGCCGCAAGACATTACGAGTTATCAAAATTTGATTTGCAAATATCATTTGAATATGAAAGTAGATCTTTCAAAAGCTGAAAGTGTAAATTTCATAATTTAGCCATTTATTCTTTTTAGTTAACGTTCCTCTTCACATTCTTTCGTCTAAAATTTGCTGTTAGCCAAACTTCAATACAAAAGGGACCCCCCATTCCAAAACATGCTATTATCTATAGAATACTCCTCCAAGCCACCATTACGATTATAAAACAGAGACGTCAGACATTTTATCATGGTGTATTTTGTAACTTTTTTTTTTCAACATTGGGGGCACAATTATATTTAATCACCCGCATGTCGATTTTGGCATGTCGAAATTACCATTGGATGATGTTATGTGGCCAGTGCGTATTGATACCTGAAACGGTTTTTCATGTCAGACGAATTTCCAGGTATTTGAATATATTCCTATGGGAAGCAACTCTCAATTTGGCAAAATAATAATGTATGTTGGATGACGCGATTATTTTCCTACTTTATTTTAAACCGTTTCAAGAACTTTTGGCATTCATGTATATTCGTCTATGCCCAGACAGTACGTGAGTTACGTCACTGGTCAAGGTAACGACTTTACACAACATGGTGAAGGAGCTCTAGCGATAAGGCGTATATTTTCATGGCCCAGTGGTTGGACCGTTGACTGAAACAGTTTGATTTTATTTAGACACTCGACTACTGTGGCAGAACATTCGATATACAGAACTCTGCGTACAGAAAGAAGAGCTTTAATAACCTTCAAAATGCTCTGTCCTAAGAGTTCAAACTTTGTGCGCGTTAAAGGACTGGTATTTTGCATTTTATCAAAAGTAAGCATAAATTCCAGAAAATAAGCAAACATTTCTTTCATCCTCTTTTTCAGGAAAAAATCACATTTTTGACATAACTCTGCCGCTGTAGCGACTATCACTCAACCCACAAGAATTTTGTTAAGCAGATACACAGCTGGATTTATAAGAGATAATAATTTGCGATGAATATTTTCAGAATAAAAAAATGATTAAAATATTACCCTTATTAACAGCTAGGTTAACTTTTCTGTGCACTCGTCGAATGCAACCACCACGTGATGACTGCGCTGTTCGAGTACAATTGTTCTCAAGCGTAAGTCAGATGTGTATTATTAAGGTATACAATGTAAGCTTGGGAAAATCAAAGCACTGAGAGTACTGATGGAAACGATGTCTTGTGATTTAAGTTCTTGTAGGCTAAGCAGAGTGCAATTTTTGAAGATGATATTTAAGGAACATTTGAAGGATCATTGACACTTGTTATGGGTAAATGCCTATGGTTTTCAGAAAAAAAATATAAGTTTGTCAATCGTCCCTTTCTTCACCTTGAAGCTACCCTGACCTGAGAAGTTTATGACAGTGAAATCCATTTTCCATTTTAAATGCTTCAAAGATGTAAAATTTTGGGTAGAACAATCAGTTTTACATTAAAATATATAGAAATCAGAAAACATTTTTTAAAAATCATCCCCCCCATATTTTACACATTGTATGGAAGTGGCTTGCTGGCACAAGCGGGGGAAAGGTGTTCAGCAGCCAAAAAACCCGGGGCTTAAGCCCATTAAATGCCTTTTCTACCGAATAAGAAATGAATGACAGTAAGGAAGTTCTCTAGAACCAACCGCCTAAATTGCTTTGTATTCTGTGCTAGTTTAATATAAAGTACATAAAGATTAAAAGTAGAATTAGCAAGGTTTATGCATTCATTCATAAGTAAAAAAATCAGTGTTGTTTAAAGACACAGCCTGTACTTATCTATTTGCATTCTAGGGAATTGTTCATGTTTTTATTTTCGTCTGCTGAATTTCTTCAAAATTAAGTTTTTACAAATAAACCACTCGGGATCACCATCGGAGTGTCAAACAGTTTGGATCCAGATCAAGACCGACATTCTGTTGGTCTTTATCTGGGTTTGAACTGTTTGCAAAAGGCTATTGGCAGACGACAAAATTCTCCACTGGCATGCAAAGCGTTATAACTGGTAAATACTTTAGTGTTCAATATATTATCCATTGTAGGATATACACATATATGAAAACCATAAATATTCGGACACTATAAATACACTTCGACACGCAATGTCCTTTTAACAAAGCAAATGTAATATTCAAAGGATCTAGTTAGAATCAGTTTTACTTTCCAATGCTAATAGGCCTTGAGCTGGCTATAGACCCCCCTCCCCCCCAGGGGGAATTTTGTACACTATGATTTTCTGAAACTACATTATATAAGACACAAAATGAAAGATGTTAGCCCTCTGAGAGTGGCAGCGTTAACGTGTAACATCACGTTATATACGTTACCCCCCGAAATAGCATTAAACATTCCTGAAAATGTCTCAACCATGACATGTTCGCACATATTTGCATGCTGACACAGGTTTATGAACTTCTTATAGCACAGTTACATATTTTTAGTATAAATTCTATAAATGTCTTGAGTTATTACCGTTGTATACGTTACTTAGTGTTTCCTGCATTGTTTCCGAGTATCAGTATGGTTTTTATTGACAAAACATTTATTACATCTGTCACAGAATATAGTTAATTGATAAGGCTGCTACTCAAATGATTTAAAGTTCTTTATTATGGTCGCTTACACATTTTTTCAGGCCCATGTTACGTATGTTACTCTCAAAAAAGCATTAAACATTCAAGTTAATGTCTCTAACAAGCCCTGTTTATACTAATTTGCATAATGGCACAGGTTTGTGTACTTCTTTTAACTAGGTTTACCTATTTTAGGTATTCATTTAATAAATGCCTTGTACTTAAACTGTTATGTGTGTTACCAAATGATACATTATTCTGAATATCTGTATAGCAGTTGTTGACTTTACATGTATAAAGTCTGTCAGAGAATTTAGCAAATTTATAAGGCTGAAACAAATTGAAGTGCCTTATTAATTTATGGTGACTTAAACTATTATGATAATGTGATCTGTCAACCTTCGCTGTTTGCTCACATAAACAGTAGATACCATGCATTCAAATTGGAAGTTCTGAAAGACAGTCACTGTGAAACAGCTCAGTTCTGGACAAGGTATATGGATATAATTCAGATGGTGTTGACACTGATTAGGGCTACAAGGAAAACAACTTTGAATTGCATGTCAGCTCTATCTGTATGCCTTGTACCCAAAGTTCATTGCACACAATCACAACAACTACGCACAATATTTACCTGTGTAACTGATTACACTCATAATTTGTCTGATACAAATTACAGATGCATAGAACTTCAACAAAATGGGTTTAGTGTGTGACAATCATTGGTTCTTTGCTTGAGAAATGCTTTTGACATAACTATCAGACAAACAATAAAGAGGTATTGTAGGCTTCAGCAGCTAGAACTACACTTCGTACTACGAATGATGTATTACTCATCACATCAGAGCTCAATATATTGAAACATCTCTTCAATGGACTGAAATGAAATATTCAATCTGCTCCGATGCAAAGTAGAAGGAGCACTAGAGGCAGTTTCTGGCTTCACCAATCTTTTTATTTCTAGTTTTGAAGACAATGAACCCGTACTTTTTGTCTTTTGGTGTTCCTGCTAAGCCTGGCATAGCTAAGGATCTTATTGAGGCTAATGACATTACCAGGAAGGCTGTTGCAGACTTCATTGACTCACTTTTAGTTGAAAATCTGTCTTTCACAACCCCATTAAATGCTACAAGGTAATAAAACTTTGAGGCTTGCGAGGTCAAGAAGAGATTGTCCAATTTACAAAATGTAATCAGCCAGATGAGAGCTTAAAGGAGCGTCTTTGGTCAGCATGACCTTTATATTGGCCATAATGTTGACCTTGAGTTGACACTGCAGTTCCTTCGGGGACCCGTACCATGGTTACTGACAACTCCTGATAGAATTTCCACCAAAACTGACAAGTCTAAACTTCTGCATGGATTGCAATCACACATTGAACACACATTAGATTGGCCATGTAGTGCTGCACATAACTTTGATGGTAATGCCATACTACAGAGCGTAATAGCTTTTCCTGTCACCTTCAAGGATCTAATGGAACCAGGCACTATTCAACCAGGCACGAAAGGTAGGTCATGTTGGTTTTGTCACTGATACATATATACAATGTATAAGCAGCAGTCTATAAAGTCTTACAAATATTCTCGCAGAGGATAATCTGGATGTTTTGTTCAACACTGGTGCATGCAAATAAAGGTGCTCATTTTGAATGTCAACAACATTTGCCATAATATGGGGGAAGAGATCTACAGTAATACACTGTTTAACAGATTGTGACACTACCAATGTGCAAACGTGTTAGTACCAAGGAAAGGTTATTCCTATCAAACTGATAGAGAACCCCTCCTCACTAGTTCATCTATATACTAAGCAGGATAGAAAAGCAACCTAAGAATTGCTCTAGGCACTCATCAGTGACATGAAGCCCTTACATGTGCTATTTATGTAAATGTGAATAAGCTGCAGTACGACATGTTTCTCAAAAAGTGCCATACACATATACTGACTATTTCAAATGGCATGAACGTGAGCTTACTTCCATCCTGCTTTTCTGTCCTCAAGATGTACATACAAAGATTGAACGTTTTACTATCAGATATGGACACAATGTGTGGAAAATAAATGGGAAGGAAATGGAGTATCTCTGGCTGAAAGAAACTTGACTGTATCCTAACAAAGAGCAACAGAATTATACATTTTGTGTGATATGGGGTTACCATGTTCAAAACTCAACAACTCATACCTTTTAAATGATAGAAACATAATATTTGCAGATTCCAAAAGGTACATAAATATTCTTTAATACAAAATGAATTAGTTAGCACGTTCATATTTAAAAAAATATCAAACTATATTAGTTTCATAAATCATTTATATAGGAATAATGAAAAAATGTAACATGCGTAACACTTTGGGTGCATATTTGTTTTCAAAGGTCCATATCTGCGATGCAAAAATAGCTTACTTGGATGATATAGCTAGTTTGGAAATCTTACCATATGGTTTGCACTTTTCAGAAGTCATGTCATTTACTAAAATTATCACAGATGTTGATGGGTAATATATATGTAATTGACTGTTACAAGGAAATGGTGCCATCACCAGAGTGCTAGCATATTGCAAAATCCTTGCAAGATGAATCTGATAGAGGATTAATAAGCTGTATTGGACAATTCTTTAAACCCTTGGATAATATATGAAGAGTGGCTAGCTTCGCAATAAACATCCTGATGGATTTTCTTTGATCTTTTAAGCTGTTACTCTCATATTGCACTGTATGCTACAAACTCTCTATGAGTATTATGTTTACTATATTTGATGTCTCTTTAAAGAAAAGAGTGTTTATGGTAGTTTATGTTTGAGTTACTTCCTCAGCAATGAGCTAGAGTAAAACGAAGTACATGGACCTGTGCCAGCATGCAAATAAGTACAAGCAGGTCGTGTTGGAGACCTTATCTTGAACATTTAATGGTATTCTGAGAGTAACGTATGTAACCTGGGCTATAGAATAGTATAAGACACCATAATTAAGAACTTCAATTCATTTAAATAGCAGCTTTATGGATTTGCTATATTAACTGACGGATGTAATACATGTATAGTCAATTAATGCCATACTGATACTTGGAAATAACATATGAAACACTAAGTAACATATACAACAGCAAAAACTCAAGACATTTATAAAATAAATGCTAAAATTATGTCACTGTGTTATAAGAAGTTCTTAAACCTGTACCAGACTTGAAAAAAAGTGTGAATACGTCATGTTGGAGGCATTATCAGGAAAATTTTAAGTTATTTTGCGGGGTAACGTACGTACATGATGTTACACGCTAACGCTGCCACTCTCAGAGGGCTAACATATTTCATTTTGTGGCTTATATAATGTTGTATCTGTACATTATAGTGTACAAAATTCCCCCTGAAGGGAAGGGGGACTATAGCCAGCAAAAGGCCTAGATTCTTACATATTACATTTTTTTTGTGATATTGGGCTACCATGTTCAACATCTAATAACTCAAAAAGTATATAAGATAGAAACGTAAGGCTTGCAGTTTTGAAAAGGTAAATAAAATAGCTTTAATATAATACCAAATTAATGAACATTAACTGGTTTCAATAAAATTCAAGACAAACTATATTAGATTCATTTATCATTTTAAAGGGGGTTCACTGAAAAAATGTAACATATACTACATTGAGGGTGACTATATTTCTTTTCAAATGTCAATATCTATGGCCCAGTAATAGCTTACTTATAAAATATAACCAATTTGGAAATCTTACCTAATCTTTTGCACTTTTCTGAGGTCTTAAAAAGAATTTTACTTATCAAATATTTTGTAGGGTAACGTATGTAACAGGCTGTTACAGCTTAACGCTGCCATTGTCAGAGGGCTAACATGTTGCAAAATGCTTGCAAGATATTAGGCTTCAAGAAAAATATGGTCTACAAAATTCCCCCTGGGGGGGAGGTAAACCATATCCAGCCAGTGGCCTATAAATGGGACACTTTCATTCCTTCAAAAGTATTTCTTTTGTTGAGCTTTCAGTTTTGTATTGTTAACGGTACATGTAGTAAAAAATGTACAGGCACGGTAAATGTTCTAAACTTTCGAACACTCTACAATTACGAACATCTAAAATTATCGCCAAAAATATTTTTTAAAACGTCCTAAAAAATCGGACACTGCCTTTTTCGAAAAAATGAATTTCTAAAATTACGAACACACGTTATTTTCGGCGGAAAACCGATGTCCGTTTATCTGTTTGTGTCCCATCTGTGTTCGGTATACTTCTACCGTACAGCACGTGAGCGGTAGCGACATTTGGAATGTTCCATTCTACTTAGATGGGTAATCTGGCACGTGACGTTCTATTTCGCATGCCAGCGCGCGACGTTATACATTATTCAAGGTCACCAGCATTGACGAACTTGATGCACAGACAAGTTCCTGCAACGATTCGGAAACTATATATATTCTTTATTTCCTCCAAGTTCAGGAGAGCATACATAATACATACAGTTTCAAATTACAAAGAAAATACAACAGTAATAAACAAAAGAACTGAACGAATTTACAGAAGGTACTAGAAAAAAAGAAGAAAATGGCAAAACAAGCCACTCTTATGACAAGAGCCAGTCCCTACAGATAACCAAATTACGTTCTGTGTCAATAAAAATGACCATGGCGACTCATTTTATCAGTCAACCAACAGAGTCGACACTAAGCACTGATACCATATCGACGCCTCTCAGAAGACACACTACGTCGGAACAACGTCAAATCTGCATTGATGTGACGTCATTTTGTAACATCACCGTCGACACGACGCCGCTCCGACGCTGTATGCTTACTGAGCTAAAACAATTTATACTTTTAAACATAATTGCACTCTTGAAGTAATCGAAAAGGGTCAAAAATATAAATATGTTAGAATATTATCAGCATTTGACCCATTTACCTCCTTAAAGCCTACTCTTGGCGATACGAAATCCAAGCGTAAACAGAAGGGTTCAGGGAAGGTATATGCATACACTTTACAAGCACAAAAGTTTAGCACCCATCGCTTAAGCGACCAACTTAGGCCCAAACGTGTCTGCGTATCTATGTAGTCTCATCAGAACCTTCGCTACTCGCATATTGCTGAATAAACATGGTAGCAGACGGAGGTCCAAGAAAGGTACATATACAGTATAGAGTAAACGCTGTTGGGCATCTGAACAGTTACGACTGGTGGTATGACTAAATGATTTGCTTTAAGTTACATCATCACTGCACAACAATATTCTATCTAACACAGAGCATCTACGCATATTCAACCACGTATGCACGCGTGTTCGTGCGCACGTGAGTGCGTATGCACTGACACACTGTGCTAATGACTTAGTGCATTTTCGTTGTATAGCAAACGTACCCTGCGACAGATCTATTTACAGAGCGAGAGAAGGGTTTTGATTTAGTTTGCACAGTGATATAACAAATAATTTTAAGCAATCTCTGATGTCATCTATATTTGATAATAGAGCATGGCAGCCTGAAAAAAGCAACGCTAGCTGCTCATCTGTAGGCAACGCTATGTACAGGTTAAAAACCCCAGGCCAAATCGAATTATTAATTTTCTCCACAGGTGTTCCCTGAATTCTTCTGTGCATCTACAGAACATTAGCAAGTGCTTTGTTTGAGCAGCATTTTCTTGACCACACTTATAACAGCATAATATCTCGCACCAGTAAACATGTTACCAAGCAGATGAGCAGCCAGTCGAGCATATTTAGAATAGTTTGGTGATTCTTTACAACTAACCCTATTGAGTATATGTATCCACCCAAATGGCTGAGATCATTAATTACTGACCAAGCATTGACCTTCAGGTCGCGATTCAGCTAATTGTACGTGAATTATGCACGTTGACACACGCTGAGCAATTCTCAATAGTGTGCTGTACATGTGACACATGCTCGTTTTTTTTCTAAAATACCAGTCCCGAAGAGAGGGAGTTGCGGAAAATGAGACGATCACTTAGGCGAGAGAGAATAAAATAAGTTGATGTATAGTGATTGCCGTGGACGTTTGCAACACAAGGAGTCATTCAGTTTCGTGCAAAATGCAGAGAAAATCGTGCAAGTCGCATGTTATTTTTCTCACCGAGACATCCAGTGCGGAAAATAAAGCAACCGTAAATTTAATATTTTTACCTACATGCCTGCCATATCTCACACGTGGTCATCATCTCATTTTTATTCACAGTACATTACCGTTAACTTAAGGCTTAAATATGTGTGAGACTGACATTCCTACCTTCCCCTCTCTTTTAAGCATTTAAAAGGATTTCCCAGTTCGGCAATTTGTCCAATCCGCGTGCGACATGGAGGGCACCTCTGTCAGTCTATGCCTGTGCTCTTTTCTTGAACACAGCTCGGACCCGAGCATGAAATCAACTTGCGCGGAGCCCCATATGAGCTGGTAAAGACCCTGCTGGTACTTATGACAGATGTGATCAGCGAAGGCTCAGGAGAGCATGTGTGTTTGCACAATCTCGTCAGGGTCTCACTCACTAACAAAGTTTAAAGTGGATGAAGACTCTAGCCCAATAAAAATTCTAGACATCTACGTACGTTGTCTTTAAAATACTTGTCGGCGGTTTTCTAAGTACATGTAATAATGGCTATTCCTATTAATCAAAAACATCAAATTCCTCAAAATGGAACATTTTAACAAACTGTTGAGCCGATCGCGGCGTGTCTGTTTGTCCTCATGATTATGCGCATGGATGGTCCTACGAGTGCATTACCGGTATAATGTACGCACAGACGCACATATATGTACCATGAAGTAAATTGATTGTAGCACGATTCTGCATCTTGATGAATTTAACATTTACATATTTAATTTCATGAAATAAGCCAGTTCATGAGATTATGTTGTGTGTCATGGTGAGTAGTGAATGCACATTTGCGCAGACTCGTCTGAGTCTTTGTCCCGTGTTGTAATAAAAGTATATTCATCGACAGTTTTTTTCAATCAAGCAGGTTCACAAACTTTGATAGCAGGTCGTAAACAGAGAGAGAGAGAGAGAGAGAGAGAGAGAGAGATGCACACAAATATTTAGTTTTGGCTTGGTTTCTTAGAATCTCGAAACACAATGTTTGGGTCGACCAATCAATCTTGTTACATTGCTTCCAATGAGGACCCATGCGCGGATCCAGAAAGTTTTGTCAGAGGGGGTCCAACTCTGCAACTCTGACAACGCTTTTCTCCTTTTTTTAGGGGAGAGAGGATCCAAATATCACTAAAAGCGGGCCATCATCGGCCCGCCAGCGAAACTCCATTTAAATGGCGCTGAGCTGGCGTGCCGATGATGGTGCAACATTGAATGCTGGCTTGGTAGCTTTGAGAATTTCAGGGGATCCGGTCCAGTATTGCTAAGAAATTCTATATTTTTGTGATTTTTCATGGGGGGAGGTCTTGACCCCCCCTCTGGATCCGCGCATGGGACCGGCCAATGTAGCTTTGAGAATTTCAGGGGATCCGGTCCAGTATTGCAAAAAAAATTCTATACTTATGTGATTTTGCAGGTGGGTGGGGGCGTCCTTGACCCCCTCTGGATCCGTGCATGGCATGGGCCAATGTATACACTAATTTACAGAAAAAAACATCTTATGGTGTGCATCGACTTTTGTACTTTTGTAGTGCCGTTAAAAGCTGGGACTGGAGGGTTCTGGGCTTCTGTGCGCCATCTCCAGCGGTTCCTGGAGATGCGCTCTGGCGGGCAGTCGTCGCATGCCTAACGGCATGGACTCTGTAGATCCTAAAACAACAAAACTATATTTCAGACTCCTTTTCCGTGTTTATTCTTTTAAGGTCAAATCAAAAGTGACTGAAAAAACGACGGAAGGGTCCGAGCGTGACATGGCGCGAAGATTAGCCATAAGTGGTAACAACCAATCAACTTTGAGTTATCCAAGCGCAACCAGTATGTGGGCGTGACCACGTTACTTGATACTGCACATGCGCAGAAGATACCAATAATTTAGCAAGTTTATTTTATCTTTTAAAAATCCTTATTTTCAAAATTAATTTACAAATAAATTTAAAATCCAAATATATTAAAATGCACCATCATCATCATCATCATCATCATCATCATTGATGAATCCTTATTATATTGAAACTCAAAACCGAATTTTAATTTTTATTATTATCATTATTATTATCATTATAATTATCATTATCATTACCAATTGTCGTTGTTGTTGCGGACAAAACAATACAACGTTTACTAAATACGCAGTTGCAGTTCTTTTAGACTGAATAAACGTGGGCAATATTTTACTGGTATCGTCTTAAGAATAGCAATATATCTCGCTGTTGTCCTTGTTGTTGTCGTTGTTAAGCACAAACTCTTAGAAAAGCAAATAAGACGTTTGATTCACAATGCACATTAATTTTACTGATTGGATCTACTTCTGCTGAATTCTGCACCCTATCAACTTTCATTCAATTCAATAAGTTAAAACGTCTTAAAGGGTATATTGAACTTTTATAATGAAACCATAATTTCTCGCATCAAAATCATGTTTTCAAACTTTCTCAAAAAACCATCATCAAATTTGGTATCAAAATTATCAGTGAAAAACGTTGATTTTAAACAAAGATTCGTTCATTAAAACTGACTTCAGTTTATATTATTTATTTACTTTTTTTTTTCAAATTTGGTTTCTCTCAAGATTAAACCATAACGTTAACACGTGTCATGTAGGTAATTATTGCAACAAACAAGTGATAAGAGTTTTAAATTGATTAGAAGAACTATTAAGCTCCTAAACTATGCAATATATGCCTCTGGGACAGGAAGGTATTAACGTTTTGTCATAACTTGCGACAAGCCAAGTGATAAAACGACTGAATGCCAAATGCTCCTTTGTATGTGACTGTACGCATACTAAAATACCTTATTTGTGTATACCAAAAACTTTTCCTTTTTCGCTCTAACTTCCCTTTTCTAATGTTTTGACAATATTCAATTTTATGTGATTTCCCTTTATTTATGAAATTTGAATAATTTATCATTTTATTAATTTATTATTTTATAAAATTTATTATTTATTTTGGTCGTATTTTCACTGCATAACACCACCTCCTCCCCTAAAATTACTTTATTCCCATAAAGTAGTTTGAAACTATAGGGCATTTATCTATACAACTACACCATTTTACTACAACCAACAAATTGACTACTTTATACAATTGGCCATTCAACATTTATAGTGATTTTGTATAAAGACTCTTTGAATTATTTGGTGAACTTAAGTCACCAACAAAATATTAATCGGTCTACCTGAAGGAATGCCATTTTGATGCTATCTGCATATAAGCAACTTTCCTTACATAGTTACAAACATATGAACGTATGCATATTGTTTTACATTTGTTTGAGTCAATATACTCGTAACTATAATTAAAACATACATTGCAGAACTATTTACTGCTGATTAACAACTAATTAAATTTATATACATGGAGGGCTTGTTTTATATTTTTAGCATTTTTTCTTTGCTTTAGCGTTTCTCTAAAAACTGTAAACACAGTTACACTGCCTTCGATATTGAAATGGTTTGAACAGGTATAATCTTAAACGTGTAAATCATCAGTTCACCAATATTTTTGCTTTTTCGTCATACAGACTGCCATTAGAAAGACGTTCATTTGCGACCTGTCATTGTTTTATCCACAAGTAAGACTTTGCCACCAGCATAACCACTTATGAAAACATTAACATGTAAAGTCGCAGCAAATCAACCAATATTTCCCATTACATGTAAATATGAATACTGTGCACTACTATTTGCGTTATACATAATTAAGTTTACAATGTTTACGTTACTTTGTTATAAGTTTTAGCTTCCCACGTTTTAACTAAGCTCTTTCTGCAACTTGCAACCGATAGTTTTAACAAGTATGGATTTATGCGTATATAAGCATTTAATACTCAGAACTAACGTAACAGTAGCGTTGAAGACGTGCAGTTATATATGTTACGTGTTGTGGATGTCTAAACCAATTAACAAGTCATAACTTTCGTTTTTTTTGCATTTAGTATGGACCTAATACAATGTATAACCAACTCTTAAACGGTACAAATTACGCTTCAATATGATATAATAATACATCAAACCAAAGTAACAGTGACATGCGTTATCAGCTATGTTTACACTTCATTCAATTACTTATTTTGATTTACAAATTGTGTGGATCCTTATTTTATTTCCTTTAAGCTAGGTTCTTAATATATCCTGCAACTAATAGCTTCAAAATTACGATGGTATGCTCGAGGCATTAAATACTCAACGCTAAAGTTACAAGTTATATGTAAGATATGTTACTTTTAACACCTAACTATGTTTCAATTTATAAAGATTATAAAATATGCAGAATGTTCAAAATTTGCTTGTGCCTATCTATCAATTTAACATGCAACTTCTAGTTTTAAAAGTACGATGTATGCTCGAAGCATTGAATACTCAACACCAAAGTTACAGTTAAATGTAAGATATGTTACACTGTACACTCATCTATATATATATATATATATATATATATATATATATATATATATATATATATATATATATATATATATATATATATATATATATATATATATATATATATATATATATATATATATATATATACCCATTTCTACTGATTTTAAATCTCATGGAATGTTCCAATTTTTTCTTATCTTTCAATATAACGTGCAAACTTATAGTTTCACAAGTACGATGTTATGGTCGAAGCATTGTTACAGACTCATTATATGTATTATATGTTACCTTCTCCACTAACAATGTATCATTTTTTTCTCATAATAACTTGTGTGGACTGTTTCAAATTTGATTTAAGTTAGGCTTCAATATAACATGCAACTAATAGTTTTTTACAAGTACGATTTTTGCTCAAAGCATTTAATACTCAGAACTAAAATTGCAGTTACATCTATGGCCTTAAATCCTAAACCGTTCGTTACTATGTGGTTATTTTTCTATTTTACCAATCATCTACCATTTAATTTTAACCCTGTTTGTCTTAATGCTATATAACTTTGATATTAAAAGTACGAAATTATGCTTTAACATATAATACTTATTCTCAAAGTTATAGTAACATATAAGATCATATTTACTTTTATCATATTTTCAAGTGTACATTTCACTCCATATTTTTTCATTTTTCCAATCATTTATCATTGAAACAGAAGTTAAACAGAAAAGGAAAACTAGACACCCATGCAGTGCATAGAACCAATATGACCACTAAGACAGTTCGAATGCGCTTTTGTCGATATGTTTAAAAGTGAAAACATGAATTTATACAGTTCAACCGGGTGACTAAGTAAGAGGCCTACCTTACTTAATCTAGCACTATCAACAGAAAGACAAAAAATCCTGCTTTCTTAAATTAATTGGTTTCGCTGTATAAATATGAATCACTAATTTAGGTGCTTTTGGTAAAACAAAGAAATATCATATTGACAGAGCGAAGACGATTTGTCCAGTTAAATCATATACCAATACTTAGTATTATAAGTTCGTATGACTACATATAATTATAAAATATTATAAAAAGTATCTTTAAATTCCTCTGTTTGTCTGTTCGTTCATTTTTCTTCTAATTCGACCACTCCATCGTCCCACAGTTCTGTTTCCACATAGTAAGGTAACATATATCACTTTTGAAATCGATCTAATAATTTTCTACGCTGTTCACTCTAAATCTGAGTTTTTATATTCTTGTTTCCTTGTCCACATATATACTGAATTAAACATTCAAGGAACATCCACAGTCATTGTAACTTAATTTTTGATACCAACAAAGCTGAAACATCTATATTTTGGTTAATTCTTAAACTTGTCGTCTCGTTATAATAATTTTTTCACTCATGTTTTATTGCCACTCCATAATCAGAACAATATTTTCCTCCACCAGTTCAGTTTATATACAGGATTTATACAGTGGACTGTGACATGCCAAGGTCACAGCTCTTCCCACCTCCTTTTAGGTAAATGCCATCGTCTAGGGAATTATCGTTACTCGCTGGCTAAGTTGAGAGGCGGGAGCGCCACTGTTCTCCTCCACGTGTAGTGCCGTTAAAAGCTGGGACTGGAGGGTTCTGGGCTTCTGTGCGCCATCTCCAGCGGTTCCTGGAGATGCGCTCTGGCGGGCAGTCGTCGCATGCCTAACGGCATGGACTCTGTAGATCCTAAAACAACAAAACTATATTTCAGACTCCTTTTCCGTGTTTATTCTTTTAAGGTCAAATCAAAAGTGACTGAAAAAACGACGGAAGGGTCCGAGCGTGACATGGCGCGAAGATTAGCCATAAGTGGTAACAACCAATCAACTTTGAGTTATCCAAGCGCAACCAGTATGTGGGCGTGACCACGTTACTTGATACTGCACATGCGCAGAAGATACCAATAATTTAGCAAGTTTATTTTATCTTTTAAAAATCCTTATTTTCAAAATTAATTTACAAATAAATTTAAAATCCAAATATATTAAAATGCACCATCATCATCATCATCATCATCATCATCATTGATGAATCCTTATTATATTGAAACTCAAAACCGAATTTTAATTTTTATTATTATCATTATTATTATCATTATAATTATCATTATCATTACCAATTGTCGTTGTTGTTGCGGACAAAACAATACAACGTTTACTAAATACGCAGTTGCAGTTCTTTTAGACTGAATAAACGTGGGCAATATTTTACTGGTATCGTCTTAAGAATAGCAATATATCTCGCTGTTGTCCTTGTTGTTGTTGTTGTTAAGCACAAACTCTTAGAAAAGCAAATAAGACGTTTGATTCACAATGCACATTAATTTTACTGATTGGATCTACTTCTGCTGAATTCTGCACCCTATCAACTTTCATTCAATTCAATAAGTTAAAACGTCTTAAAGGGTATATTGAACTTTTATAATGAAACCATAATTTCTCGCATCAAAATCATGTTTTCAAACTTTCTCAAAAAACCATCATCAAATTTGGTATCAAAATTATCAGTGAAAAACGTTGATTTTAAACAAAGATTCGTTCATTAAAACTGACTTCAGTTTATATTATTTATTTACTTTTTTTTTCAAATTTGGTTTCTCTCAAGATTAAACCATAACGTTAACACGTGTCATGTAGGTAATTATCGCAACAAACAAGTGATAAGAGTTTTAAATTGATTAGAAGAACTATTAAGCTCCTAAACTATGCAATATATGCCTCTGGGACAGGAAGGTATTAACGTTTTGTCATAACTTGCGACAAGCCAAGTGATAAATCGACTGAATGCCAAATGCTCCTTTGTATGTGACTGTACGCATACTAAAATACCTTATTTGTGTATACCAAAAACTTTTCCTTTTTCGCTCTAACTTCCCTTTTCTAATGTTTTGACAATATTCAATTTTATGTGATTTCCCTTTATTTATGAAATTTGAATAATTTATCATTTTATTAATTTATTATTTTATAAAATTTATTATTTATTTTGGTCGTATTTTCACTGCATAACACTTTCTATTAAATGCACAAATTTTTAAATTGACGAAACATTCTTTCCTGAATTCCATTCGGGTCTGATCTAGATCCAAACCGTTTTTGCAAATGTAAATTGAGAGAGAGGGAGAGAGACTGGTGCATGCACATCCTTTCGGGAAAAATCAAAGTGCATCAGCGAATCGACAAGTAGAGAGAGAGAGAGAGAGAGAGAGAGAGAGAGAGAGAGAGAGAGAGGGGGGGGGGAGTTCACATTGAAGTTAACAAACTTCTTTTTTAGAAATTCTTTCATCATAAATGATTAAAGAAGGTGTTAGAATCCGTTAATCGCACAAAAATTGATATGATTAAAGGCATCTTTAATGAGCTTGTTTTGTTCTATTATTGATCAAAGACAGGATTATATAGGTTTCTTAATTATTCATTTAATGATGGCCCCTTGATTATATTATGATGCAAGCTGACTGTGAACAAGTTTAACTGACCAGTTAATTGTCTAGCTGTTACAACGCTTGAAAAAGCGCCTATTGAGTGTGTGCGTTATTATTATAATTAATATATTCCATTGCATGCCCAAAATACCCACTCAGAATCATCCTTGCCATGATTTCTAGTAAAAATGCACCCAAGACAAATGTTCTAGTAATCGACTGTTAAAAAAATATGGTAAACTGTCACTAACGCAAGTGACACGGCACGGCGCGTGCTTTCATAACCCTGGCACCTGCAAATCACCATTAAAATCATTATTTCTGGACAACTAATGCATTTTTATTGGCAATTGTTAATAATACTATTTGCAGATGATAGAGCAAAAAAAATATGCAATTACAGCTGTTAGTGTTTCAGGAAAGGAAAAATATATTTCTGGCGCGGCAATTTTGGCGCGGCAGCGCGGTGCGGTCATGGCTTTCATGACCGACCTTGTTGATATCCTTTTCTCCAATATGGCTGAATGCGTCGCGCGGTTGTGATGATATTATTGCGCGAAACGAAAAGAAAGTTTAGGTGTGATTTTTATTATTATTCGTTTCTGTCTATCGACAGTGTCTTTTCGTGAAATTGACTAAATTTCAAACGCCACTGCTAGCATTCTGTCCATAAAAACTTTATTATTATTTAATAACTAACGTACTATATTTTTTAGAACTATTTTAGTGGTGGTCAGGTTCATAAAGTGTGGGAAAACATGAGCAATCCACAAGAAAACGTGTCTTCTTCAGGTTTACGACAAAAGGGCAGGGTTGCGTTTATTGTCCGTCTAGTAATGTTTAAAAGCTAAGAAAACAATAATGACAAAAAACGATTGCAAGATATTATGCTTTTAACTGCAATATCTGGTTGGCACCATAGATATTATAAACGGTTGATCCTCGTACAAGAGCAGGTTTTCTCATGCTAAGGCATTGTTTTTCTGACGCTCGTTTGAGGCATCCAATGGGGTTTACTGATTCGCAAATTTGTCCCAAATTTTTACCAATTAGCGTCTTCATAAAACTTATTTTTACCAGTTGGCACATTCAGCATTACAAAATGATTTTTTGTCACTGATTTCTGTCCTTAAATTAAACTGATAAGCGTAATTTTAACAAACAAAATACTGATTTTATGATACCCCATTGAGACCCTCTCTGATTGATGTACAAATAAACTTATAATTCTGTTTCAATCATATTTAAGCTTTCAATTTTCAAGTTTTCAAGCATAACAACGTTTTTCTGACCATTGGGTTTACATTTCAGAGCTGAAAACCGCAACAAACTAATAAATAGCAATATTGTTTTTGTCTAGCAGCAGGACAAGGGTTGTTTGCATTAAGGTCATTTGGTTCCCGGTGACTTATACAGGCTGTAACGGTCTAGAGATGCTGACTGGGTAGTAATGTTGAACAGGGGTTCAATGGTATGGGAATTTTGTGTGTATTTTGTGTATATGATACCATTGGAAACAGATGTTTTGAGAAAACATCGTTTCCAAAAATCAGCTGGTGTAATAATATATACTACTGTTCATGATCTTTGCATTCTTCCTTGCTTAATAGTTTAAGTAATTTTATGGTATTCATTACTAACCATACATTTTGTACATACAAGTTTAAAAAATGTTATTTGTATTTATTTAACTGATACGCTAACATATTTCTTTAGTTTTAAATTTCATGAAATTTGTAGAATTGATATGGTGTTCTGTGTTCACCATACACATAAAACTGTAAAGTTGGACTACTTTTTGATATAAATTGTCCTCCATTTTTTTTGACAATATTGATTTTTTTCTTTTGGATCTCATGCTTCAATAATACATTGAAATAAATTTGAAAACGAGCAGATGTACTCAGTATGCTCATAAGCAAGCTTTTGCAAGTGTTTTAACATGTATATCTGTTTCCCCTTTGGAAAACAATTTTATATCCCAGCTTAGCAATACCTTCTTTTTCAAGGGGAATATTATAAAATAGAAATAGTATTTCTGTCATATAATAGCATGGATGTATTGCATAACAAATACTCTTCATATTGATATATAACTTTAGTTAGTGTTTCGTAGAGAAACGTATTTTGGTACAAAATTGAATAGGCCAAATTGTCACCAAATAGTGTGAACACCCACCTTAAGCATGTAATGATCAACAAGCGGAACGCATTATTGCAGTACACTGAACCGAAGTTATAAGTAGCCACCTACACATTTTTGCGCCTGTTTAGATAGTAAACATCGCTCATACAAAATTTTAATTCCATAAAAAATCAAGGCTTTTTCGAGACGCTGAAATTATGCCATTTCAAAATGACTGGAAGATCTTGCACAAACGAAGTCATAGTAAAGGTACCTTCATTTCAGAAGTCACACTTTTACTGTGATATAAAATATTCCTCATATTGTTATCCATTATATTTAATTAGTTTGAAGCTGTTAATAAGAGATAAGATATTAAGATAGAAAAGAATCAAAAGTTATTTTGACATTTGAACTCTCCGTTTCTCCTCTACGTTAATATGAAGACTACCTCTATCAGCAGCTTAATCAAAGAGTTTTAGCTTTAACCATGCAATTTGCATATCAACTTTGCATTGCTCTGTAGGCTTTATTATCTGCGGCACGGCATTTAATTTTTCAGCGATTATTTATTATGAATAGCCTTCACTGTTTTATTTAAAAAATCAAAATTATATTAAGCATATGCCATTTAAATGACCTTTAAAATTTCATGCTAAAACCGGATATGGACACCAGTCTTGAAAGAATAACTGTAAAAAAATAGGCTATTCAATCTGTATTGTGTTTGGTCTAACATGTGTACATAAAATAAAACGCATACAATGATATTAGTATGTGCATTTGATTATTTTCGAAAATATCGGAAAATGTGGAAAATGAGCTTTTCTAAAAAAAAATCACAAAAAGTCGTTCATAAGCAAAAATTCAGGGGTTTGGTGTTTTTTCAATTTGAAATCACCTGTACTTCAATTCTAAAAAAATCCCTCAAACCCCTTATTTTCTTCAAAATTTGATATTTGCATTTTTGAACCCAAAAATTTTGAAGCGATAGAAAACTCTTTCAAAGCACCCCTAAACTTTAGTCCATTGAAATGTACATATTTGGGCAAAAATTCATTCAATAACATCAGCGCTAAGTCAGAAAAAATGAAATTGAAAAGTGGCCACGTAGTCGTTTCAGTGTATATTTTATGGATACTTTACAATATTGGTATGGTTTGAATAGATTAGAATTTGAGTACTAGAAGGGCTAATTAAGCATGAATACTACTTATTTCTGGTTTCGTCTATCCCATTGTTGCTAAGTATAAATGTACTATATTTTAACTCAAAAGTTTTAGTTCTAAGAGATGTCTGAAAAGACTGGATATTACAGTCAAATTGTATGCATTAGAGGCAGAATTTCAGGATAGAGGAATGGAAAAAAGTGGCAAAGCTTGCAAGCAGATGGTGAATTTTGCGAATCTCTGGAGAATTACAGATTGGCAAGTATAGATCTAAGAAAGATGCAATTCAAGGTAAATATATTTGCGCTTTTATCTTATGATAATAAAATAATAAAGCATAAAAAACGTGACGCAAATGATTATAAATTCCAGTTTAATTTCTCATGGTTATGACAAGCAGATGCTCACAAAGCCTTTCCTATAGATGTACCATGGCCTTTGAGTAATGATATTTGGGTATTTCTATTGAAGAACCCATATAATAAGACACTCGAGCAGGAACATCTGTTCTTGTTAAATATTTCATGTATAAAGATAAATGACTGAAGACATTTTCAGAAAAATGTTTCAAAATGTAAGTGTTGTCACGCTTCAAAGTATATATATAAATATTATTACGCATAGTTTTACTAATATGAAAAAGCGTCAGAGGCTTCTAATAGAATTTTATTAATTTTTAACAGCTTACCTGTATATTCCTGTTAAATTAAGTTGACTTTATGAGTTTAGTTGCTTATTTCGTAGTATTGCATCAATATATTTAAAGACTTTTATACTTTATTCAATGAGAGCATTTAAGCATTTCTATCAGAACTTGCGCAAGTTTACAGATTAATTGTAATGGCATCAGTGCAATAGCATCAGTGCATTTCAACCATAAAGTTACATAGCATGTTTAAGTTGTTCGTTTCAGGTTTAACTTGTAGAAGTTCGTCCATTGTTTGGGGATTGCAAACAAAGCCTACGACGGACGCACATAGAATATGTCTGTAGCGGAGCTTCAGAATAACAAACACAACTATGTTATTCTTTTGTCGAGAAATATATTAAATACACGCCGATCAGCTGGCTATTGGCACATACAAAATACTTGTTAGTTTTATTAATTGCAAATAAGAAGCTTCTGAGCCTGCGCAGTATAGATAGGCTAAATGGTCTGAAACTGACAGGTGAATGATGCTTCTTTATGTTGTAAAGAGAAAATGTAAAACAACACTGCAATAAAATATAAAATGATTTATGTTCGTATGAGAAAAGTCAAATCAGAACATAATAACCATTTCATGGCATGTTCTTTCTTCCATACATAGATCAAGTCAGCTTTTCAACAACAATGGAATTATAAGACTTCGTCTAAAAACTCTCTAAATGATAAGCATTTTGCATGCGAAATTCGCAGCATAATATAATGATTGAAAGGATTAGGGGTAAGAAATTGGTCTAGTTAATCTAGCTCAGATGCCTGCTATAAACGAGGGATGTTCAAATATGAATGCAAGTAGCTTCGTAACTTTCGGCACATATATGCTACTACAAAATGGCATACGTTTCTATAAAGTACTATACAGACACCAGACCTAAAGAAAAATACAGTATACTTTATAGCCCTTTGAATGAGGGTTACTTTAGTATACTAGCAAACTCAATGCTTCGAATATATAACTGTGATATAGACGAGCATATAATTCTTTAATAACAGGTGAAACTTCTTGATTTTTAAGGAGTATCCCCATGATCTTATAAAATGATTCTGTGAAAGTTGTGAAAATCAGGCATGTTTTAGTTAAATTACATCGAATCATTTCACTAAAGTCTCCTTATGTTTGCAAATAAATGGAAAGCAAAACACCATCTTTCAGTTTGTAGTTTAACTTATCGCTTACAGAATGCACGAAGCAACATTAAAACTAGTAATAACTCAATCGCTCATACTGAGTTGTTGCTATACAAATTATTGATGGATAAACTCCGGCATAAGGACAATTTTTCAGGGGTGCCAAATTGTTCATTGAGACCCTCTAATCGCGAAACGAATTTGTCCAAAAATAATTTGGTATGGGCTATGTGAAAATGCATGGTTTCCATGGCAACCCATATTGGATTTGAGAATGAGGGTATGCCTACAAAATTACTTATATCTCAGCTGTAACTTATTCCACACTACTAAACTTAAAACAAAATTAAAGCTTAGACATAGACCTTGTATCTCCTTGATGCATATGCAAATTATCTAATTTTCATATTCATAAATACGAGGGGCATTTGGAAGTTCTTAGCATGGTCTTTTATCGCAGTAACCAATTAACAAACCCTATCGCGTTTGGTGTAATTTTAAAAAAACTATCTTTCCGCTTTGTTATAGCACAAATTTCATGAAGATGTTATGACGCAAACTCGAAAAATATTATCGTGAATACATGTACTGTTTGTATACTGGAAAACGCAAAATTTCAGTGGAAAATATAACTTTTTATTTTTGGAAAAGTGTGCAGAACATTAATAATAATTCATATTCCGTAATACAGAGTTCACATTTAGGTAAATCTACAAATGCAAATTTGGTTCAGTTCAATTTAAAGCAATACTTATAAGTGAATCAGGCTGCTGTACCACAAATGTGAAATTAGTGAACAGTGCAGACCCATGTGAGAGGCGACCAAATGTGGCCTTTCATCGGGGTCTCTCCTGTTTACTTACAATAAACCGTAGGCCTCTAGATGGGAGTGCGTATTAGAAAAATATTTCCTTATTTCTCATAAATATAATATATAAATACTGGAACAGCAATACCAAAAGCGTTTAGAAAGCAAAGAAATGTGCCTAGTTTTACGTCTAAAAACCGCATCTCACAATTCACATATTTTGAAAATATATAACCGACAGTAGTTTAAAACTGTCGTATGTTGGTATGTTTGTCAAGCACACTTTATGCCTTTTGTATTGAAACCAAAATAATTTTTGTAAACCAGAACAAAGGGAAGACAACTCTTTAAAGCTTCATATGGGCAGAATGAGTTTAGCTATGGGTTGACGTTCTGGTTCATTTCAATTGAAAACAGTGGCAAACAAAAAAATAAAAATGTGTTCCCTAACCCTATTATATGTATTTAGCTAAACACATGCATTCATAATCACATTTTTCTGTCAATAGTGTAAAGCAATAAGCTTTATAAAACGCATATTAACCACTAGTTATCACTTGGCAAGGTAGTCCAAGGCAGTCTGAAAATGAGCTGACAAATTTGCACTGCCTTGGAAATGACATTCAGACAAAACTTTGCTACATGCTGTTAACATGACTGAAGAGCAAAGTCAGGCCATTGTGGAAAGCTGCTTCTGCGTTTCAAATAGCAAATCAAGGTTCAGGGTAATTCTACATTTACTGGTGAGTGCACGTCTAATCTAAGCCTTAATAACATGTCTATATTCATCTCTATGGCGTTCTAAATAATGCCATCGTCTCCTGTCCACTAATACCCGAATGGTTCACTAACTGCCTCCATCGTGTATAGTTGTACAACGCTATTAATGTAGCTTCTTTAACTGTTTAGAAGCTGTCTGTCCACTGTTTAACGTCAAGAAAGAACCAAACTCTCAATTTGAGTAGCAGGGTGTTTGAAAAGTTCATCAGATAACATATTATATAAAATAGCGCTTAATGGTTCACTAATACCCTCACCCGCTCTACCTTGAGAGTAGAAATCACTCAATTTTGTGATGATATACGCGATACCATGAGACGTTCTTATGTCATCGACAAAATGCGCGGGGTTGAGTTACCCCTCCCACTTCTTGAAAAGTAGGGGTAGTGTTATAAGGAATAATTTTCTTGAATACAGAACTAATAAAGCCACACATTTTGCGCGGCGAAATGATTTTTATGCTTTGTTGGCTATAAATAAAGCAGAACATATACTCAATAGACTTTTTTCGTGCCCCTGTAGTGACACAATTCATAGTAAAAGGATAAGGAAACCCGAAAAAAGGCCCGTTTTCGAAAGTTTACCATTTCTCTATTAGTCACCATTTGCCGAATGTACAGGTGGTAGTCGTGCAAGCAGTGATCACATAATATATTTTTCTAAAAAATAAGTTGGTACCAAATCGTTGATTTGTCAAATCATGATCGCAAATAAGGTCCCCAATTTTCCTTCGCTTTTTTCCAAGTATTTTGCTAAAAATTTCCGCCAGTATATAAACCCCTACTCATTTTGAGCATGCGTTGCACTTGCACGCCAAGTCCTTTTTCGGCAAAAAATAAACCATCAAGTAGCCGTTGAATGCTACTTTCCGAAAATGTATTATTTGATAGCATTTTATCAACGCATTGTGGAGTTATGATACCATGCTAAGAACTTTCCAAATGACACTCGTATTTATGAAAACATTAAAAATGTGATTCAAGAATGGGGGTATATACTGTATACGTACAAGATCAATAACATTTCAGCTCCTCATAAGTATTAGAATTGAGAGCATTGCTAGCATATCATATCTAAGAGCAGGATAAATACTTACGAAATTCTTACATGAATCAAGGGCCATAACTCTATAATAACGTATATTACCTATCTCTATCAACCTTACTAAAACGTAAGACGGAAACTACCCAACGGTGAATCTTGGTCGCAACAACGCATGTAGCATTAATCGAAGTGACTGTACAGTATGACCACCCATGTATAGTATGCCAATGAAAACTGTAAGTTGTAACAGTAACTTTAGTCCTATTCCAACTGGAACATAAACACGCTTATTCGTTCCCCTCAGATGAACAGATATTGAGGGGATGCAGACCCTTGGGTCATATTTTAATGTCTTACTCATGCTTGTGCCAGCTAGATGATATAAGTGAAATATGGAATGAGCTTCACAGCTTAAGAGAGATCCACAGATGCCTGTACACACCATAAGCTCATCTATGAGCCTTCCGCTCAGGTGAGCTAAAAGTATACGAAACTTTTTGACTGCTGGGAAAATAGGCCAAAGTTTTCTATTCTATCCGTATCTATTGGTATATTTGATAAAATGAATCAAATAGAACTATGGCCCGGCTTAACGGGTAAGTTGTTGTTCTTGATCACCTAGATAATCGATAAGTCAATTGTCCCCCTTACACCGCGGCGACTATATCGCGAAATCGATTGAATCTGAGTCCAGGTATCCGTGGTATTAGTCTGACATTGAGTGTATAGTATTTGCTGTACTAGCTCCTCATGTTGTTATATTTGTATAACCTGAGTGTATCAAATAAACTTGAAACTTGTATAGTTTTGTGTGCTGACTCAAGCGGTCTAAGAGAGTAGCCAATTTCATTTATGTTAGATAAATAGTTCAAATTTGAGTATGCATGCTCAACTAATTTAAATCAAGAAAAAGATTTTTCATCTCCAAATGTAAAACATTATGGTCCACTATTCGTGTGTTCTGAATTGAGTACAAGAGCACCTGAGTACTGAATTTCTTAATGTTCAGAGAACATAATATGGGCCTCGATGTGAGAAAACTGTCTTGCGGGGTTTTGCGAACAACAAATGCGCAGACCAGCCTGCGCATCCGCAGTGATTTAGAAATAACACAGCTTCACCAAACAAGGCCGTCGGCGGCGGTATGGTCGGTCCAGCCATGACCACTTTTTAGGCCAATAAGGTTTTAAAAGGACCACTTTTTTGGTTAAATGTGCTTATTTGGTCTGGTCTGGAATTTTTACAGTTTCCTCTAGACTTTTTAATGCGGTGTTTTTCATGCTTACCCGTATCACTATTGTAGATGCGCACCTTGATTTGGGTCTTCTCTCGGCATAGGTCTTGATATAAGAAAATCCAGCATAATATTGTTCCAACATTTTACCATTTGCGTTGAGCGCTCAAAAGAACCGTCTCATTTAGACCATTCTTTGAGTACACGTACCCACAGTATTTGCATGTTCAGGTTGAAAAACTGAGAGTGGGTAAGCGGATAATTACTCAGGCTTAATTTATCAAAAATAATCAGTAGACGAATTATCAGAAATGTGGTGAGCTCGATCTTTATCTGGATCCACACTGTGCACTTTTTTCGAAAATAAAATCAGCCGACATCTGTAAAGACTCGGACTGGGTCCGAGGTAAAGAACATTGAGTTTGACAAAAAGGGTCTGATCAGCGTCTTCGCTTCAAGTTAAAAAAACATAATACAGGATTATAACGCAGTCAAAATTAATGAGAACAGTCGCTTTAGGCCAAATCCTGATCAACTATTTTCACACTTTTAACGCAGATGAGCGAACTCCCACTGAGTTCCCGCTGTGTCAATAAGATGACCACATCATAAAACGACTGCATAATTTTATGTTTCAGCTCTCCAACAGCGAACATTAATGGAGCAGGCCAGTCTGTGCATATATTACATGCTCATCGCAGTTTCTTGTGTTCACTGCTCAGATGCTACTGTTAAGCATGAATTCTGGAACTACATATGCGCATAGTAAATTATCTGCGCAGTCTGATCAGTCCCATTGCTGTTTACAGTTGAAATTATAAATTGTTTTTGGTCAGCTCTGGTTCTTACAAGTCCCGATCAGCTCGGTGTGAAGAGATTTGTTTAAATCTGTGTATTTCGGGATTTTTTAACTGAGAGATATAGAACGCAAACAGCAATGGATCAGGTCTGACCGCGCTGTGCCATCTCACCCGAACCTTTGCTGTTCGTTCAAGTTTAACCTTCTCCAGAAGAATTAAATGGCATCACTTAAAACTTAATTATTAGTTTACACTTTATTTATTGTTCAATTATTACAAAAATACAGGCACGGAGAGACATCTTGTTATATAGTATCTGGATCTACACTGTTGATTTTGCTTCATTTTTAGTACTCTTCGTCATAATATATGCATGTCTTTTACTGTAATTGCAAAGCCGAAACATTAGTAGAATTTCAAACGACACCATTTGCGCAGTCTGAGCATCTACCCATGAAGTGACAGTTTTGGTAGTATGACCGAAAAATGTTGTTATACTGAACAGTAAAGACCTTGACGAGACGCCGCATGACAAAACTAGTAAGAAAGGTGTACAGAGCACGAGCACTGCGATCAGCCTGGGTATCTGATACACACCATTTTATTTATGCATAAGATTTTAGTAGAATGCCAAGGCTTCCACACAGGACACTTTATGCAGAGTCGTTTATTCGGTAAAACCGTAAAATCAGTATTTTATGACCGAGATAAGACCTTAGCCCGAGGGATTATCTGACACCTAGGATTATTGCATATCCCGTTATGAACGTCTCAAAATCGTTTCTCACCAGAGGCACACCGAATAGGTGGCAATCGAAAACGCTCTTAACAATCGACAGACGCGGATCAAAAACGGATAGAAACAGTGTTTTAAATTGGCATTTGTCACCATTCGGGGCACGATTAGCAATCGACAACTCTGGTTCTAAATATTTTGATCTTCGTTCGCCGATTATATAAGTGTATTCGATTGCCGCCTATCCGGTGTGAGAATGAAGTACGAATATACTGCCAGATGAAAGTCTTCGAATAAATTTAGGCATTAATAATAATAATAATAATAATAATAATAATAATAATAATAATAATAAAATAAGTATTATTATTATAAAAATAATAATTGTTATATTTAAAATAAAAATAAATTGAAGCAACTTGTAATAAAATGATTTTTATTTCGGTGTGATAAGTTATGGCAACGGTTATTTTTTAACAATTTCCTTTAAGATTTTTTTTCATTATCTTATCTCCCATTCAGCTAAGTTTTCCCCTTAAATTTCTATTTAAAAGTGATGTTAGGTTTCTCGACATTATCAGCATATTGAATAGTGCGGAAGCATAATAAACACAAACTATGAGAACTTAGACATTTTCTCCGCCCTTTCAAGAAGGCGCTTAAACTCAATTTTCAACCTAAAAATGACAGAACTAAAATTTCTTTTATTTCTGTGAAACTTATATGGTTGATATCGTTAGGTGATCGAGATACCATTTATAACTTATAAAACATTCGAGAAAATATCAGAACATGATTATTTTGGGGTCACAAAAGGCCCACCAAGGGCATTTGCAGTCAGTTTACATAGAAATGAATGGGATTTTACCAGTCAAAAAGATGAACAATTTGACAAAACTAAATATTAAGTTATTTCGTATTTGTTTATATCATTTTAAAGATAAAACATTAAATTTTCTTTTGATAACTTATAAAATAATGGCAGCTTAATAATAAGTTAGTTATTAATAATTTATTTAAAGGGTTGCATACTTTTCTGTGTAATTGATGCCACAGATTTCAACAGGTAAGTTGCGGGAGTGATCAATATTCAAGGGAGATAATCGGGCAGATAAAACCGATAACAGCTAATATTGTCCCATATAGAAGCAAATTTATTATGTATGAAAAAATGTCAGACCAGGGACCGAACCAATGGCCATTTGGTTGATAGTAACACTCTACTGGTTGAGTGAAGTAGCTCATCAGTTAAGAGTAGTTTATATGGTTAAAGCAGATTTGAGATTAATGAATGTGGCATTAAATCCAAATTTAGAAAACTGTCTACCTTAATATTCCAAAGTTTTATGACTGTATACCTCTACAAAATTAACCTGATCCTGGCCTTTATGCATGAATAAATTATTACGGTATTAACACTGAATATATAGCTTTTCGTGATGGATCGTGTGCAATCGGTATGCTTCGAGCAATTACGGAAATAACCGCCTCAGTACAATTGCGATCAGATCCGTTGATAATTCAATGAAGTTGTACTTTCCACGGTAGTCGTGTGGTTAGTCAGAATAGTTCCAGACACGTAACTTATGGTTTCGAATCCTTTTTTATTTCATTTTTCTTTGTTTTCATGTCTAAGAAATGCACATAAACGCAAAACATGTAAGTTCACGCTTTCTTTGAAAATGTAATGACTGACAACTTCTTAATGCTTGGAGTTAGAATTTAGTTTGCGAATACAGGTCTACATCCGTGCTCTTGGCTCCATAGCAAAATAAATCAGTTATAGCAGGTCAAAGCATTTCTCTAAAAAGCAGCAAGGAGGTACATATATGAGCCACGACATGAGATTTCCAACAATGTGGTATGTGCAACAAGCAAAGGCTCAGACCAGCATGCGCATACGCGCAGTCTGATCAGAGACTTCGCTAGGCACTTGAATATTCTATGGCTGTTAAGCCACTAAATGAACAGCATTTAGTTTCAATTCTTAAAAGGAGGATGCACAGGCTCATCTGTGCCTATTCGTGTCAAAATGCCACCATGATTGTTGGAAATCTCATGTCGCAGCTCATATTTAAAAAAAAACTGAAGAGATGACAGGCGATAGTTGAAGTACAGTGTTACGGATCCGACGAGAGAATGTTGTCACCAAAGAGATCAAATTAATTAAAAAAGAGAAATTATATTGCAAAAGGAGAAAATTTAATAAAAATAAAAACAATAGTCTTTTCATTAGTTACAATAATAAATGTCGCGTATGGGATTCGATCTAACAACGCTGAGCTTAAAAATATAAGTGTGCAATCCCACTGAGCCACGCAGGCAACTGATAGCCAATCGAGCATTATAGTGGTATGTTTAAAATAGTTGCATGCTCAGATATGTGGAAGACAGCAGATTGAATCATATCATAGGCATCATTTTTTCGGTGCATTAAATTTTGTGAAAGTTTGGCGAACAACTCATCAAGTTCTATGTATATAGGCTGGTTGAAATCGTACCTGGTTGGAAAAACACTCCTGACACAAAAATGGCTAATCAGGCTGCTAATGAAATTTGGAAATTTGTATCATAATTCACATACATTTTTATCAACTTTCTATAAGCTGTAGATTCTCGCTAGATGCCTCGCTGATGCGCTTTAAATGAGTACATACAACATATGACATTTCAAAATCATCTCGTCTTTCCTGACTCACGATAAATGTCTTCTAATTTGTCGTCTGCTGTAACATATGTTTTAGAAACCTCTTTGACGATCAGGGTATACCCAGATCGGTTTTTTCTCTGATTTGTGTCCGTATTGCATGCCACTTTTTAGTAGTTGATAATGTCAGGCAAATATATGCAGCGGACGCATTAGCAGGCAAAATGGCCAGATGCATTTTGTGTTGACCGTTAAGGGGTTATTACTATTAAAAAAAACATTTTGAAATTATTATGCCAATATTCTTTGTCTTTAAATATGTCGTCTGCTTATTATGTCTGCTGTATACATTTAAATGTATTTGATTGCGCTATATTTTATAATGAAAGAAAACACTCAGCCAGTCCCTATCAGGGATCATAGGCTACCAATCTACATCATCAGATGTACATGCAGATGACAACTGTTTTTGAAATTTAGGAGGGGGAGGTGTAATCACGGATGTAATTACGCTGTAAATTTAAGAAAAACTACTATTGGGTCACTTGGTGATTATCAACCAATCTACATTTTCGCTGTCTTTCTGTTTACTCTAAGACTTGTCTCCTGATAACCTATACAAGCAGCTTGGACCCACTTCAAGCCTGGCAAAACGTTGTACCTGATCTGGATCCAAACTGTTTGGGACTCTGATGGTATTCCTTAACTAATTTTTCGAAAAAAGTTGATTTTGAAATAAAATCAGCAGACGACAAAAACATGCAAAATTACCCAGTAGGCAAAGAGGCTGAAAAAGAAAACAGAGGTCAAAGTACTTGACAGTATACAGATAAGCTCTCACTCAATGAGGTAGTAAAAACAATTTTAAATACCATGAGCTGTCAGTTAATATTAAGATTAGCCAGCTATTTTCTAGCTGAATTTTACATTTTTGGCCCACGTTTGTTTTCTCTCTCTCTCTCTCTCTCTCTCTCTCTCTCTCTCTCTCTCTCTCTCTCTCTCTCTCTCTCTCTATCAGCCCCTATTTCTCCTGTCCATGCCCGTGTCCATTGGGGCTTTTGGATTCTATTTTTGCAGTTGGAGATAGTCCTTGGGTTCTTGTGGCCATGGTTGGTCCCTGGTTCCATTCCTCGTCCTTTGGCCTGCCTTTCCTTTGGATCCTTGTGCGCTGGGTGGTGTGAGAGCTGTATTTGGTAGTTAGGTCCGTGGGCCTCCGATTTTTCTTTGACCCTGGTTGCCTAGGTAGGCCGTTGTGGCCCGCTGATTCTGGCAGGCCCGTCGGCCCCCTTCCCTTTTTCCTGGATCTCGCCGTTTTATTGGTGGTCCTTTGGCCCAACTGGTTCTGTGTCTCTGTTCCCCGGCGGTCCTGGCAGGTTTTATCAGTCTCTTTGTCTTCTGGACTGGCCCATATTTAGCACTGTCAGCCCGCTCATGTTTGCTCTATTTTTTCGGTAGCCTTTTTCCTCTGTGGGTATGCTTGTCTGGGTAGTTCGCCCCTTTGGTCCTGTTGGGCCGTTAGTCATCGGCCCTCTGGTCGGGGCCGTCGTTCCTCGTGGTCCTTTGATTGAAAATAGCTGTTTCTCTGCATTACACGTCTCCAGTCGGCATCCTCTTTGTAGGACTGTGTGTGATACCCTATTTCATCTTCAGCATAGCAGAGGTCGGTCTCGTCCTCTGTTTTTTATGTTAATGTTATTTTAGAATACTTCTTTGCTGCCTTATTTGGAATCCAATCACTGTGTCAGTGATCATCTTTGAGTATGAAATTCGCACCCTGCGGGCGCGTGGGGAGTTATAATGCAGATTCTGATACTTTGGGTTGAAACGTTAGGAATATTCCATGTTCGTTTATATGTGCGCGCTTTCACTAGTAATCCGGCTTTGTTAAGTAAAATAAATAGTTTTTTTTTGTTGCTTTATTCTCCCCGTCCATTTGGTGCGTAGGGGGTCGGGGAGGACCATCCCCCCTCTCACACCTAACAAACTTAATGCATAAGTAACTAATATTAATGTGTTTCCTGAGTTTAAGTGACCCCCATTTTTCTTTTTTTAAACAGCTTTAAATTGAACCTAGAAGAACGGGACTTAGCATGTGGATTTAAATGCACACCGCGTAACTAAAACTTATTTTTGGGAGACGCCCTTATTTGTAAATGAAGCCCAAATCCCCTGTACAAAAGAATAACTTAGTTGTTTTTCCCTATGAATATACCCATGTGTACCCCTATAGATACACGTGGTATATTTGCATTGCTATGATGATATATACTAGCCTACAGGAATATCTATATCCGCTGATTCAACGAAAATCTATTCCACAAACCTCACTCGTCATCACTTTGACACACACACGCACGCACACATGCAATTGTAAAAGTCTATATGGGCCCTAGACCGTGCCGTATTGAAAGCAGGCAAGTATAAGGCTTAAGCATGAAACCTGCATGTACATGAAGCACCTTCCATTTCAATTCATCGACTCTTTTTGGCCTACGAGGTAATTTGCCATGGTTTTGTCGTCTGCTGATTTTTTTTTTTCAAAATCAGTTTTTTTGTTGTTTTTTCTAAAAAAAAATCGATAATATCAGTAGAGTGTGAAGGAGTTTGGATCCAGATCATGCCGGTCGGGTCTGACCTGAGTCTAAATTGTTTGCAAAGGTTATCAGCAGACGACACTAGTAAGTAAAGAGTTTATGTCGACAATTCAAGCAAATTAGAGAGTTGACGAGAAATAGCGAATCGGGGATTACATTAAACTTCAAGAGCATCAAATATTGGCATGGTTAAGATATTTGGCTGATAAATTTTGTCAACAGCCGAAGCCAAGTTCCGGCTAAAATGTTGGGCATTATCTGGATCCATACTGTTTGAAAACCTACTTGTATTCTTGAAAGACATATTTTTAGAAAATAATTATCTCAAAAGAAATTCAGCAGAGGACTACAACAACCCAGCATTTAAGGTTTAGACAATACTATTACTTGAATCTCTTTTTAACACAGGTCAATTCAATGCATCGGTCTTAGATGTACAGTGAAGTTTATAATTCAGTATAAGCAGTGAATCATAACCTAATGCGCGAAGATTGGTCCAGTTAAGCAATTTTAGCGTGAAGCTGCGACTGTCTTCATCAATTTAAACACGTGTTTTGGGTGCTCAAAAGACCCGTACCATCGAGACGGTTGTATTGAGTACACACCAAATATTTTTTGCAAATATTTTTTGGTTGAGAAATAGGAAACATAATTTAATTTTCTGTTACGCACTCTTATCTGTAGGACTGACGAATTACCTCCACTGACCCATATAAGCCATGTTTTATTTATATCGTTAGGTTCACTTGGGGAATAATTCAAAGAGGAGCAACAAAGACACACCAAAATTCCATCTAATCCCAGCCTATACAAAAACTCACATTTATGTGGAAAAAATTAATTCAATTACGCGGTCTATATCTAAATTCATTTCTCTAATTTATTTTTCAATTAAATTCACCATTAAAGAATAATTAGCAAAAAACGGGAGTCACTAAAGTCCTGGAATCACTTATAGTTCATTTATGAGACAGTGGTTACTTAGCCTATAATTGTAATTGGTTTTGAAATAGACTCTTCCGAAGAGGGGTGTGGTCAAAGTTATTGTTTCAATGAATAACGTTTTGATTAAATGTTTCGTTTTTCAAAGGGTTAAGTAAAAACAAATGTAGACTTTTCTTATTAAAAGAGTATTTAAAACGTCTAAAACGGGGTGTCTTTTCAGTGTAAATGTCGGACGTTCAACACCTGCTCTCCCCACGGACCATGCCTAAATTTCACTCTCGTCAGCTGGTCTAACGGTCTAATTTAGAATTGTTAATTAATATTTCTACAAAGAAAATATTTCCAATTGTGTGTTGTCAGTGGTTTTCTGGGGCGAAATTATTGATAAATTCATAACTATAGATACGAAATTCTTAAATAAGTAGACTCTATACGTATTTTTTCAGGACGTGTAAACCCAATCTATTTATAGAATCACGCGGTACCTAGATTAACCGGAAAGACCCGAGTTACCGGAAAGACCGCCGAAATACCGGAAAGACCAAAGAATAATAAGATAACATTAATTGGTGATTATTGATTAATGAATATAATAAAATGTATATTTTGCTTATATGTAATGGACAATACAGAAATTGGACATTACAGAATAAAAATCTAAAAAGTTTATTTCAAAATTCAAATAAACATATTTAAATTTGCAGTGTCAACTATTTAATTACTGGTATGTCCACCTTTACTTATCATTTATCATTTATCATTTACATTGATTGGATTGTTAGGTCTTGGTGTTAACAGGGGTCCTTTAATTAGGCTGGTTAATTCCCATTATTGACACGTTGATTGGGATTATAAGTTATCAAGGGTCCTTTAATTGGGCCTTAATCCAATTTGTCATTACTTTGAATAAACAAGATTCAAATAGAGGGTTAAATATTTAAAACGATATAATCATATTGGAAATAAACATACAACATACTTTAGTCCCCAAACAGGTTAATACATAACTAAGCATTTAAACTTAAACTGGATAGCATATTTTAATTCCCTATTATTCTTTGGTCTTTCCGGTATTTCGGCGGTCTTTCCGGTAATTCGGGTCTTTCCGGTAAATCTAGGCACCAACGAATGTAGGGCAAAAAACATCACACGCCATATTGTTTTTCGTGGTTACATTCAACAGTAAAATGCGTTGTTTATTCTGTGAAAATAGCGGTAAAACAATGAGTGAGTACTTCAAGAACTTGTCAAAGACTGCAAAGAGACGGTACGAAGAAAAACTTAAGGACATTGGTATTGAGAATGTAGAAAAAGGGTGACCCCTTTCTGATTTCTAGTGAGTGGGTTGACGATGTTTCAAACTGGCCAGCGGTGGAGTTCGGACAAATATATGTGTACTTGATAGATTCGCCTGGTTCATACACCCGAGAGACAATGAAAGCTTACAGTTCCCTCGAAGCATATCAGCAATTTTTCAACGGCTTGGTGAGAACATGCTACCTACTGGAGGTCAGTAATCACATTGTTGCTGAAGGCAAATGAAGGCAAAAGTGATGAGGTCTCAAGCTCTGACAGATACTACCCCATGAAGCATGGTGTGCCTTTGACAAGTCCGATGCATCAGTTCTCACAGTGCACCATACCTGTATGGCAGGGTGAGCATTCTATATATTTTACTTTAACAAACCAGCAATGGCATATATCTGCATACAGCAAATAAATCTGTTCTGTTTGATTGAGTTGTACAGTCATGACGGTACTCCCCAGCCAATATTAGGATCACTCTCACAAGGCAGGGGTTGTGTGTGCCCGGCCTGACAACTGACACCCGAGAACATTGTACAGTCAAAAAACTAGTAGTGTTTAATCTGAGTTTGCTAACCACACAGTAACACTGGGTACGAAATTGCCACGAATATTTCATGTCAGCAGTCTTAACGGCTGGAGTCTGTTTTTTAAAATGTGGAGAAAGCCTGTCAGTGCCCGCAAAAAAGAACTACAGCAGCTTGACCAGACAGCTTGCGTGTCACGTCGTTTTGTCAAAGATGTTCATGTCACTTTTGCAATTTACAGTTCTGCTTTATGCCCTTTAATAGGGAATTAGTACCTCTTAACGCATTCTCCATTGAAAGGTAAAAAGAGTATTATTCTGCCAGCCAAGAGTAGAAGTGACGTCATGTTTTGTTTACAAACTTATGGGACGTACCTTTCATGATAGGATAAATACACAATTGATCTATAGAATTACGGTAGCTCAAGTGGTAACGAGGAGGATTACTAAACCACAAAGAACATTTTTTAGGATCGAATCTCACTGACTGCTCTTTTTAAATTCATTTTTTTTGTAAATTTTTTTTGGGGGGAGGGGGGGGGGGGGTGGAGGTCTGATTTTATTATTCTCTTTATGTCTTAATATTTTTCTTTTTATTTTTTTTTTGTTATTATTTTTATCCCTTTAACATGTATAAGGTATATATATAAAAACTTCTGTAACAACACAAGCTACTGTTTGTGACTAGGGCAAATAAACAACAGAGTGATTTTGCCATTTCGCGATAATTATATTTTCACGAAATTTTGCATGTGAGAAGTTTCGCGAAAATAAAACTTCGCGAAAACTTCCGAATTTACAGTAAGCTGAAATAATGCGGCCTGTTCCTTTTGGGCCTAGTAAAAATATGAAAAAAAAAACAAAAAAAAAAAACAACTTCTAAATAGGTTCGATCCTGGTACGCCTGCTCCCAACGCCGTAGACATAACCACTACACTACAGTATCTTGTAACGTGAAGAACACAAGTTAATATTTCATGGGTAGCATTGTACTATATACTCGGCAATTGTAAACAAAATATCACGTGACTGTCACTCTTCGTTGGCACTATAGTAGCTATTAACTCTTTGTATACTTATGGATTGATACAATGAAAGTAGGATAGTCCATTGTATATATCTAGGGTCATAAATCTAATTTTCAAAAATTCGTACATTCTTTGTCTGAAAAACAGTGTAGACCCTGATCAAATTCCACATTAAGCCGCATTTCATCTGGGTCTATAATGTTTGTTAAAGTGCCGTCTTAGGTGTTTCCCTGTATACAAAAAGTTTAAGATGGCCCTTTGAATATATTTTATTTTTGTTTCAGGCAAGGAGAAATGTGCACCCATGTATAATAGCCTCAAAAGCATCAGGGCGTGACTGCACTAACAATAATGAACTGCTCCATAAAATAGGGGCGTCACAACGTTATGCCATGCAGTTATTCGTATTTACAAGTGAAATTTTACAAGCGATTCGATGGCGCAGTAAGTATAACGGTTGTACTCAAAGAATCTGAAAACAAAGTTGAGGGTTCGAGCCCCAGTAAAACCTTTTTTTATTTTTTTATTTTTTGCTTTCGCAAAGAAGCAGGAGTTTTTCGCGATTTACATGTTTGCAGAAAAAAGCATGTTCTGATGTATTATGCACATGTAAAGCGACTTCACTCAATAAAATGGCGAGGCTTAGATGGAGATACAGCGACGATGCAGGAGCTATTATTGAAAACGTGTACAAGTTCTGCATGGAAGAAAAGAAGTCTGGAAGGAAACTGTCACTGAATCGTGTATGGGACAGGACTGCAGCACTCACTGGCGTTAGCAGATCTACCGGTTCAGAAAATTGTGGAAGAGAAGTAGAAGGCACATGACGAGCAGTAGCCTGGGTCCAGTCGTCAATATTTTGACAATATTTTCTAATGCTAATATTCTAAAAAAAAAAGAGAGAACAAAAAGATGCCACATAAAAAGGTATCGGTTGTCCGTTAGTGATTTCGATTCATAGTGACATTTTTGACCAAGAAACAGAAAAATTGAAAAAAGAAGAAAAAATGATCAGACTGGAACTCAGGCTAGACGAGCAGCACCACCGTCATCTACGTCGAAAGTGTCACTGGATGGCTTTGAGCAGGGTGTTGTACAGTGGACCATCGCCGAAGAAGGTTCTGCCAACCCTTGATAACATCAGAACAGAGCTCAAACAGAGTATTGGTTACACTGGCAGCAAGGGTCATCTTCGCAAAGATCTCCTTTATACGAAGTCTGCATACACACGCTGTGGGGTGAATCAAAAAGTGCTGATGGAGAGACAAGATGTAGTTCTCAGTAGGATCAGATACCTTCGCATGGTCAGGGAGTTGAGAGAGGCGAGTTACACAGATGAAACTTACGTTCATACCAGCCACGCTGTCCCGAAATGCTGTTAAGATAGTAGATACCATTTTCTAAAGGTAATTAGAGAATACATGTAGTGGAATTGTACGACCCTTGGGTTTGCACTAAAATCACTTATTGAGTTCGTCCGCTCGTACGTCCTTTCGCAGTTCGTGAAAATGTTCATAGCTCTTGCCCACATAGTATATTTCGATCACATTTTGCATGCATATGTCATTCCCTAACCACTGGCATGCTAAGCCACTTTTTTATGGAAGAGGGTTCATTCAAATTGGCAAACATTCAACGGTGGTCGTGCATATTACTGTCTGTTGGTTTCACTTTACATAAAATTAATTTTTTCTGTGTACTAAATATGCTTAACTGTTATATTTCAGGTGAAAGAATGATCATACTCCATGCTGGGTACATTGAGGGATCCGTACCCAACGCACGAAAAAATCATTTATTTTCCTATATTAAAATAACATCAATACATGCTATAAAATTGCTAGAAAAAAAAGCAAGTCCGAATTGAGACTCGAACTCACGACTTCGCGTGTTTCAGGAGAGCGCTTTAACCACTGAACCAATGAGACAGATATAAATTGTTTATAGCTTTTAAGGATATAAAGATTTTTTTACAAACAGTTAACGGTAAATTATAACAGTTAACGGTAAACTATCTGCTCAACCCAGGAACATGGACTCGACCAAAGGTCAATACTGAGAGGTCACAAATGAATAATAGCTGCCCTCCTGTTCAAAGCCGAAGCTTGCACCCGTCTTGGATTCAACAAAGTTTCTTGTACCTCTGACCCATGCACCAGGAACCAGAACTACACCAAGAAGGTAATATATTGCAAAAACTATTTGAGTCATCACCAGACTCTGACTGGTTCCACATTCAGTCGCAAGCCGCCACTCAAAAATAGACAAAACAAAGCTCTTAATGACAAATGGTAGCTTAATGAAGGTTGAAAGTATTGCAGAATGCTCCCCTTGGAGCATTCTGCAATACTTTTGACCTGCATTAAGCGATAATCTGTCTTGAAAACCAATTTTTGTTCTTCTTTTCGAGTGGTCGCACCCCTTTAACAATGTAATTTAGGTGACTTTTTTTCCCAGTTTGAAAAAAAAATATGAAACTCAATTTGCTTATTTAAAAATTTATCTGATTGACATCATTCACGTGATTTCAAAAATAATGCATCCATTTCTTTAATCAATGTTTATAGACTATCTAAAGCAGATTTATGGTTAAAGTTAATTTTAAGATATGTAATTAATGTTTTTCTTGCATCATGCCAAGTTTCATCGCTTTAGAATGTTCCGTTCAAAAATTACATGGAAAAATGTCATCAAATTTGTTACAAGGGTAACACTTTTTTGTGACATTTTTCCCCTTACCTTCAATTCAAGTGTAAATTGTATTAAACACTATTCATGTATAGTCAAATGGTGAATTGCTGTTGAAATATAGCATAAATGCTGTAGGAAAATAATCTTTTCATCTTTTTTAACCAGATAAATCGGAAATTTGTAACCTTTTATAAACACATCCTTTCAAATTTTTATCATACAGAATTTCATATGATTGGAGTAAAGTGAATTGCCTCGTAAAATATACAAAGCTTTATTCATAAGGAATGCTGTTTTAATGACTAGCAGTCTTTTCGCTATCTAAAGGAACCAACTTGCCTATAAAACAACAAGTATGATTTTATGTAGCCAGTACTGAATAAAATCACCCAGATATGTCACAAGTGTAACATTTAAGGTTTCAATCATCAGCATTTCAATTTGTTTTGCATTTCATAACTTTTTGGCTGTTTTGCTGGTCAAGGGAGCCCCCTAAAACATTATGAGGAATTGTGGTGAAATCCTTAAGCTGCTGACTTTGTGACATGATTTTTACTGATGTCACAAGTGTAACACATTTTAGGAATAAGTGATTAATGCATATACATGGCAAATTTTAAATGAAATATTACTTTTTTGGTCTTTTTAATAATTCTTGAATGCATAAATATAATTTAAACACAGCAAGAAGTCTACAACTTCACCAAATGTGTAGTCCATACTAGTTACGGTCCAACAGGAATGACACTTCCTCAAGCCCATATACTAGTTTCATTATGAAGCTGGCCATCCTTGAGCTACATTCTGGGATAGGAATCATGCTAAATTCAACACTGAAGAAATCAGACAGTCTAAAACCAGACTATAGCTTGATTTAGACACGTAGACTTTAAAATGTGATTTGTGTCACAAGTGTAACATATGTTATGGATTGACTTCATCTCACTTTTTCTTGTGTTTGGTCAAAAGATGATCTATTCAACAATTTATTTGATACTTTTTGGTATTTTAGGGTAGTTATTCACTCTTTCGATACAAAGAAAACACAAAATGGTGTAAACAAAAAGGATAAAATTATGCACTCACAAGGAGGGAAAGGTATTTTTTCACAATTCAAAAAATATTGACAGGAATTTATTGAAGAAAACCAAAAAAGATGCTCAGATGTACATACTATAGTAGATTATATAAAGTGTAAGTGATAAGAAAAGACAAAAGTGGCATAATTAGTTCCCTTGTTTGCTTGTCACAAGTGTAACACAATTATTTCTTTTTATTGAAGCCTTAAATTTGTTACAGATTCTTTAGAATTGCAAGAAATGGTATCATTCAAATCATTCATTTGATAACTCATCCCACAATGAGTGCTGTCAACTGTTTTCTGATCATTCACATTTTATAACTACTTACTATGCTTAATAAACAAATCTGAATAGTTCGTTTTTTAAAGTTTTGTGCTAAAAAAAGGGAATTGATTTATGTTTTGATACATTTTAATCAAATTTCCATGAAGCCAATTCACTTCATCCTATATAAAATCTATAAGAGATCAAAAATTCAAAGGAGAAACTCCCTCTTCGGATTTTGTCACAAGTGTAACACATTCCATTACCAACATATGTTATTGTGTTTAATATGTTTTATATCCTATATATTCAAATGAAATTTGTTCTATGTTTTTCATATACCCTACTTGTTATCTAAAAACAATTTTTAACAAAAAATCATGCTTATTATTTTAATTAGAAAAACTTTTTCCTCTACACAGTGAAAATCCAGGGGTGTATTTTCACATAAAATTTTATTACAAGTGCAAATTGTGAGCGAAAGATTAAATTTTACTTTGAAAATGTGTATACATAAGTACTTCATTAGTTCATTAGAAAATATTTACAATTCTGCATACCTGTGTTGTTTATAATCAAGCTTAAAGTAGCTGATAGATTTGTAAAAAAATAATGAAAAATGATTAAAGTATTAAATTTAAAGCATTGTCCTAATTTATTTTTCTTAAACCAGTATTTGTTTCTGAAATTTTGATGTTTCCTGGTTAGGATGACATAAAAAGATAATGATAGGGCAATTTTGAAATTTGACCCCCAATGTCACACTTTGGATGCATTTTTTTTTAAATCACCTGTAAACAACAGGGTGACAATCAACTACCATTGCATCGGATTCCCTAGCAATTTAATGGCATTAGAAGAGTAATAGCTACCCATATTGAGGTACTAAACCAAAATACATCTAAGTGAGACGGTTCTTTTGAGCACCAAAACTATGTAATGGATTAAATTGCATTAGTAAAAATAATCATTAGAAAATTAAAGATCAGAAGGATGTGTGTATTTAATCGATAAATTTGTCGACTGATCCTTCCCCCAGACTTGCTTGTGTGTGGCATGAGTAATTTGAAGTTTTTTCTCATGAAGTGATGTTTTGAATAAAAAGTCTTATTTTTGAATTTTTTTCAGGTGGAAGCAGTTGTTATACAAGAAATTTCCTTCCGAAGCGAGAAAATTTTCATGTACAGCTTCAAGACATTGTCGTTGACCAACAGCCAGTTCACTTTGCAGATACTGCATCATTTCTTGAGAAACTAAAGAAAGCGAATAAATCTGCTGTGATATTTAGTGTAACTGACCCCAAACCTCAACCAAAACTTTCAGGACCATCACTTCCGCAGGTTTTACCCTATCTTTACAACACTGACAATGTGATTCTTTCACCTGATGAACTGAATGCAAAGTGCATACAAGTGTTTAAAGATATGACTGTTTCTGACACTTTTTTCATGAACAACTTGAGCATGAAATTTGAAATGCTCATAAAACTGAAATGTTGAAAATACATGTTTTGCTTTCAAACTCTCAGACATTGTCTTTACCATGCTTATAGTTGTTAAATGCCAATAATTGTTGGCATTTTAACACTTATGAGCCTGATATAATTTATGCTCAGTTAAGATGAGCATGAAAAAAGTTTTAAAACCTTAGGACTAATCCATATACCTTGCCTAAGTTAACCACAGGACTAATCAATATACAGGGTGCAAGTTCAGGGTCTGCGGCTATAACATTTTTTCATGCTCAAATCTGCTGAGCATGAGATCTCATTTCCTCATTAGAATTAAATAAATGTAAAAACTCCCAAGTAGGAAAACGTAACAAACTGAAAAAGAGACTTTTTAATATTAGTGTGATAAGATTCAAGTCAGTGAGCAATTCAAAAATAGATTCTTTCCTTTCATATTGTACATATTGCATGAATTAAGGCCTAGAGGTTAAAATATGTTTTTCATGCTCGCCTCAACTAAGCATGAAATTTCAATACTCATAAAAATGTTGAAAATAGACTTTAGGTTGCTTTCAAACCATGCTTATAACCAGGACTTTAGTTAAAAGTGTGTACCAAAAATGTAATATTCTTATTTCTCAACCAAAACATATGGTGTGGGTACTTAAAAGAAGTCTCAATGAGACGGTTCTTTTGAGCACCCAAAAAATATGTTAAAACTGATGGGTAAGAAAATATTTATAATTTTTTGCTCGAAAATTGTGTTTATCTAAACCAACAGGTATGTTATAACTGTTAAAATGCCAATAATTGTGGCATTATAACACTTAGTCACTTATGAACCTGATAAAGTTTGTGCTCAGCTGAGAAAAGCATGAAAAGTTTTTATAATCTCGGGACTAATCCTTATACATTGCTTAAGTTAACCACATGACTAATCAGTATACTGGGTGTAAGTTCAGGGTCTGAGGTTATAACATTTATTTCATGCTCAAATCTGCTGAGCATGAAATTTAATTTGCTCACAAGGCCAATTAAAATACCACTTAAAACTCTCATATCTAATATTTTTCCTGCTCATAACTTTAAGAATATCGACAGTTGTTGGCATTATAACATTTATGAGCAGGATCAATTTCATGCTACATGTAAGTTAAGATGAGAATGAAAAATGTTTATAATCTTCGGTCTTTGTCGCCAGATAAGTGTGTAAATTTATTTTTTATTGATGGTAAAATAGTGAATACTTTTTAAAAGTTTACTTTTGGTGCTCAAATAGAACCGTCTGATTGAGGTGGTTCTTTTGAGTACCCACTACATCTTTTGGTTGGTAAACAAGAAAATAAGACCCATCCCTATATAACTGAAAGATTGTTGATGGGATGTAAAGAATCAAGTCAAACCACTCAAAGTTATCTACCTAGAGGCCTCCTCTGAAAGAAACCAGCGAACGAATAGTGCCTGATCAGACTGCTCAAACATGGATGGTTTATTATTTGCTCACTTCTGTCAGCCTTGAAAATTAATTAAATCACTTTTTACACAATAATGCGGACCATGTTTCTGCAGTTTATTGAATAGGCAAAATATAAGAAAATGTCTTGTTTCCTGTTACCCTACCCACCCTAATATTATGGCGACTACTCAAACTTTTTTGAAGACTTTCTGGATTTTAATGTATATGTTTAGACTATCTATAAGGATTTTCATACTTTTTCAATACAAAAAAAAATATTTTGTATAAAAAAAGTTTGCCTACCTACATGTACCGATCCTAAAAATTTTGGACATGTAATTGGAAACAATGCATATTTTTCTTTTGGCCTTAGAGTGCCAAACAGTTTGGATCCAGATCCAGCCTGACTTTCTGTTAGAACAGATTTGGGTACAAAAACAGTTTGCAAATAATATATGTACAATAAAACGATGTTACTGACATGTAAAAAAATTTAAAGCTGTCTTTTTCAAAATATCATTTATAAAAACATTCATAATTTCAAACAGTCTGGATGAAGGGCAAGAACAATATTCTGTCTGGCCAGATCTGGATCCAAACTGTTTGGACAGTTTTCTGGCATCAAAAAGTTGATACTATATGTACATGTGCCTGTTTGTTAACCCTTGTCATGCTGCACTCGGGTGAGTGCGTTTGAAAACACTGTAGATCCAGTTCAGCTGGATTATGGCAAAGGTCATCTTATCAGGATCTACATTGTTTTCCACTTTTAACACTAATTGATTCTTCTTTTTGGTTACCACTTGAGATACATGTAGTCCAATGAATTCATATTGAAGGGGTCACTGGTAAATATTTCAATTGAAAATTATATAATTTTCTCTGACTATCACATTTTTTGACAGAAAGTGTAGACCTTGATGAAATGTCACATATCATTATGTGTAATTTCATCTGGGTCTTGATATCACATTTTAAGGAGTCATAAGAAGAAAAAGGATAACAAGGACTGAAAATGCGAAAGAGTGTAGTAAATATAAATATTCATCATGGCAAGGGTTAAATACAAGTATCTGCAAAAAACTAAAATGAAGCAGGTTAACTTTTATATATTTCAAATGTTTCTGTACATCATGTAAAGTGTTACCGCTAAATAACAGAGAATATAATGTAATTAAAGAGTATTTTGTTATATTTTAATTTCTTAACCAAAAGATATGCATGGTTTTTAAGATTATTCCAGAAATAAGGATTTGTGGCAGAATTTCGGACCATAGAAAGCCTGCCATTAATCAGATGAAATTATACTTGTATTTTAAATAAATTGTTAATTTTATAACTTGATTTCTAAAGTTCAGGATGTTGCAAATTTTGAACTTTCACCCATGCATATGTTATGGAACCTCAAAGGAACCGTCTCAATGAGATGGTTCTTTTAAGCACCCAAAACCAACAGAATATACAGATAATTTAGAAAATCCTGATAATTTCAGTCAAATTATTTGGTTATCCAACAATTTTAATACCCATACATAGAGCCAGTTAAGCAAAAATGTTGGCATAGAATTGCGGTATCAGTTTAAACATGTGTTTTGGGTGCTCAAAAGAACCGTCTCATACAAACGGTTCTTATGCGTACCTACAACATATGTTTTGGTTGAGAAAAAAAATCTGGGGGCCCGCCCATAAATCTGTGTGCAGAGCAAGGATTCATGTTGAACGTGTTATGATTTTGATTTGGCAATTTACATGTAAACCAGCAAAGTTTTGATTTTCTGTAGATTTTATAAATCATTGTGACGTCATTCTTTCTATATTTATCAGTGTGCGTGGTTAAACTGTTTCGTTTCACCAAAAAACAGAAACAAACTTTTCATTTTATTAGAAAATACAATGTAGGAGCAAGAAAATGTAAAACAATCAAACAGAACCGACAATAGGCCTGCAAGCAGAAAATATGAATAAGCAGAGAAAATTACATCACTTAAGAAAGATTAATGGCAAAACACGGAAAATAGGTCATTCGATTTGTTGTTTCGATGTCATTGAGGCATACATGTGTCAATTGCGGAAGCATCATCATGCTAGTAGATTTTTCCTATCACCTGCAAATTCATGACTGGGGTTTGATTTATTTCCATCTAACGGAGGAAAATGCATGGGATATTATTTTTGAAGTCACGAACTTTCGGCTTTTTCTTTCCGGGCGGACAAGTATTATTGGTTTTCATAATACTGAAGATAACAAGTATTGATTTTCATTAAAGATCATTTTTGGGAAGGAATAAAAGCCGGGACCAATACGCGGGACTCGGGACCAAATTCCGGTACCAAAGTTTGCAAGCATCAAAATGGTATTTTAAATGCAAATATCGACCTGAAAATTAGATCAGATGTTCATTATAGGGTCTTCTTAAAAATGCATAAAAAGATTATTTATGACTTTTGATTTTCTGTGATCAATACCCAATCACATAGAGGTCATCTTCTGACTTCTTAGAGAAGGGACTATGAATTTCACTTATAAAAAGATTATAAATAAATAAATTAATACGCCACACACAACTCCTAATACCGTTACTCTATGGCTCCGTGCCATTCCATGTTTAAAAATAAGCCTCCTGTCGATATGTATGAATCAAGGGGATTGTTTTGAAAGCTGTTTTTAGTGTGTGACACACAACTGATTGCGAGATATATAAAACTGTATGTTTAATGGTAAAGACACATATATCTGGCTGCCTTGTTGGCAGGGTCCACAAACAGAAGAAATCTACAACATAACTACTTTGCTGTTAATACTAAGCAGTTATGTTAAGAAAGAAGTCTAATATTTATGTATTCATAATCGAAGGGTCTCGGTGACGCTGTGGTTTGAAAACAAGCATAAGCTTTCACAAAAGCTTGCTTCCCCATCACTGTCTGATTGAATAGTTTATGTATTAGCGTAACGTCAAGCATTTAATTACTCAATTCAAAGCTGCTTTAATGTATATCTTATTGTGAAAAAAACTTCATTATTATCCTTCATCTATTATTACTCATAAGAACCTTTTAACAACGCCGTTTATAACATGGAACACATGTTATAGTTTTTCTTGTTATAAATAAAACCAATGTACATTGAGCCGTGCAAATGTGCGGGCAATTCATGAAAGTCCAGATCTTATATGCTCTGACCTTCTATGCATTCCCCTTTAAGGCTCCTATCTCTATAAAAGTTGTATGTTTTTGTTGTTTGCTGAACAATTTTGAAGCCTCATTAACAAACAGTGCAGATGCAGATCAGACTGCTCCTGTAGGATCCGTCCGATCTGGGTCTACACTATTTGTGTCTATATTTATGTTAAACAATAACCAGACGTTATTTTGATGGCGCTTTGAAATTTGAATCAGAACTGTATTCACTAGAGTAGTATGGTATAATGATACAGTTACTTTCAAATAAAATCACACCTCATTTTTAGCTTTTACCCTTGTCTGATGCTTAGTTCACACCAACGGCGCTTTGATGGCGCTTTAAAGCGGCGTGCAAAGCGGCACCAAAGCGTAACAAAGCTTGATTAAAGCGGCAGGGCCGTAATAGATCGTGGGAAAGCTTGGAGTAAAGCGGGACATTCGGCAAGAGCGCCAAATTTTTTTAATATCTGGTTCACACCAAAGGCGAATGCAGCGCTTTAAATCAGCGAGCAAAGCGCCGTCATTTTTCTTTACTTTTCCAAAAATATTACGATCTCCTAAGTAATGTTACGCTCTGATAAGCTCTGATATGCTCTGATACGAATTGGGGGACGAATTATTGCCCGACTTGTTACGTTTCCTCACGATTTGATCCCGCTTTGGTGAGGCTATGTTACGCTTGAAATCACGCTTTGATAAGCTTTGATAAGCTTTATTACGCTTTGATGCGATTATGACGCTTTAAATCAGGCTCTGATACGATTATCAAGCTCTGTTGTGCATTGTTACGCTCTGTTAAGCTCTGTTATGCATTGGAAAATGTCAAGATCGCCGATTTCATGCCGCTTTTGATCCAGAGCTATAAATAAAGATGCAGCAGATCCACAAAATCATTGCCCATAGCACTTTTGTGTACCAGCCGATTTTTTAAGAGTTTGATTTTTGAATTCAGCATACTTTTCTACATAAGAACACACCTTCAAACCTTTTGGCCTCAACCACTTGATTAAAAGAATTGCTGGCTCTTGGACTAATAGGAGCAGTCTGATCTGGGTCCACACTGTTTGCCATAGAGGTTTCTTAAACATTTCAGCATACGAGAAAGCAGGCGACTTTTGTTGGGATTGGCGCATTAAGGGTTAACACCATAGAATGTCTAAAACACAATGTTTTTGGGCTGCTAATTATACACCTATACTGTTTATCAGTGGCAAAAATTGACTCCATTCCTTCTCAAATGTAGTTAGATCATTATTGTTAATGGCTATCTCCATGTGTGTTTTATACATAAATAAAAGTTTTCTCTTAAACACTTCCAAGAATAAAGACTGTTGATTACATCGAGTACAGTAAATATAATATTTGGTATATAAATGAAGTTAAGTATTTTTGATTGAGTTTTACCTCGTTCCCAGCCAAATATAAACCATTTTTCCGTAGGTGAACAGTCAATGCCATATGCGTTCAGCCAACCTGTTACTTTTTTTATGAATGTTTGGATTTGGTCACAGCTCCAGAAAAGATGGTTAATAGATTCATCACATGAATGGCAGTAATAGCATAACGCATCATTTCTCACTTTCATATTATGAAGAATTTTATTTGTCACCAAGATCTTGTGGTTGATACTTATTTGGAACCAACGCACAGCAGAGTGTTTAGTTGTCTCGAAAGGAAGTGCATATATTTAGCCCAGTCTTCATCTGTAAAGTTGTATGCCTTATTCCAGGTTAATTTTCCATTTGGTATATTTTTATTTTTATTAAGGATATGATACATAGCTTGTGAACCATTTTTTTGCTTTAAGAGTGGGTGGATATGATTTGGTATAATGGGATTTTTATATTTGCTATTAATTCTTACATTTACATGTTTTAGATATACTTTTATGGCTCGCAGTGTTCCGTAATACTGTAAATGATTTGTTTGTCCTCCTGTCATTTCTATAAATTCTTCTAGAGTGTAAAATTCCCCATCTTCTTTGATTAAGTCATTAATGTATTTGATACCCTTTTTATACCAGTTTGTATAATATATGTGTGTTCCACCTACTTTAACGTTATTATTATAAAATAAAGGGCATTTTAGGACTTGGTCTTCATTTAAGACCTTTTCGCTGTTAATTTTTATGAATGCATTTAAGACATCTACCCAGAATGGATTTTTGATACGTTTTTGCAATGTTCTATGTAATTTAAATGATAACACATTAGTTTATTTAGGTCAATATATGATTTAATGAAATGTTGCCATTTACTGTCATAGATAATGAGCTGTCTGAGCCAAGTAAGCTTCATGCCTCAATAAAGGCTTTTATGTTTATTATTTTTAGTCCCCCCTCACAATACTGTTTTACGCAGATTGAGGTCTTAAGTTTGATTTTCTTATTCCACAGGAATGTAAATAGAATATTATTTATTCCAGTGACTATTGGTTCACTAGGGTTTGGGAGTGTAATAAAAAGATGATTTAATATTGGAATAAGCATTGTTTTTATAACTGTCACCTTTCCCAGTGGTGATAGCATTCGGCGCTGCCATTGAGTTGCTGTTTTTTCTAAAAGCTTGATTTTCTCTGTGTAGTTTCCTTTAGCCATCTTGTCAAGATCAGTGTTAAAATTTATTCCTAATAATTTAAAAGTGTCTTTCCCCCCATTACAATTTCCATTTAGTTTTTATAGTGTCTGAGCTATGTTTCTTGGAGCCAATCCATACAATTTGTGTTTTATCATAATTTATCTTCAGCCCTGATATTTTTGAGAATTTTTCTACTTCTTGAAGGGTATGGGTAAGGGAGTCATCTGACCCATCTAAAATAACGGTTGTATCATCTGCAAACTGAGATATTTTGAATTCTTTGAGGTCAATTTTATTTCCTTTTATATTTTTTTTTTCGAAGTTTTGTTGATAAAAATTCGGCACAAATTATGAAAATGTAAGGCGACAAAGGATCCCCTTGTCGACAGCCACGACCTATTTGAAACCCGGATGATAAGTGTCCACATTGTATTACTGCAGATGAGGTATCTTTATAAAAAACATCTATCCATCTTCTAAATGATTCACCAAAATTTATGAATTTTAAAGCCTTGTGTATAAAAGACCAGGACAGTGAATCAAAGGCTTTTTCAAAGTCTATTAAAAGAAGAAGTCCTGGAATTTCTTTTTGTTCGGTATGGTTTATTAAGTCATATAAAAGGCGAGTATTTTCACCCATATATCTGCCCTGAATAAATCCTGTTTGGTCTTTATCTATGAGACTGTCTAGATTTGGTTTTATTCTGTTTGCAATAGAACCTGATGCAATTTTATAAACTGTGTCTAAGAGGGTAATGGGCCGCCAATTTTTTAGGTATAGTTTGGGCTTATTTTCTTTTAGGATACAAGTTATCACCCCTTGTTTTTGAGAAATTGACAATTCACCTTTCATGTAACCATAGTTAAGGGACCTCAGTACAAACTGGCCTATATCTTTCCAGAAAACTTTGAAAAACTCTACTCCAATGCCACTTATGCCTGGGCTTTTTTCATTTTTCATGTTGTATAAAGTTTTAGATATTCTTTCATGTGTCAAAAGGCCTTCTAATTTATTTGCTTGTTCGGCAGATAGTGTCTTCATATCATTAATTTTGACATATTCTTCAAGATCTATGTCGTCTAGATCACTATCTCGACTTTGATACAGAGTTTTATAAAAGTTTTCAGCTTCTTTTAATATTTCTTGCTGTTCTGATATTATGGTTCCATCGTACTTTTGTAATTGGGTCATTGTTTTTGATATAAAGCTATGTTTTCAAGATTGCGAAAATATTTGGTTGGTTTTTCTCCTTGGTCTATATATTTAGCCTTAGATCTGATCATGCTACCTTTAAGGTTTTCTTGTCAAATAGAGTATAGTTCCGCTTGTAATTTTCTAGTTCTTCAATTTTACTTTCGTTTAAATTTTGCTCTTTTTTATGTTGGATAATAATTACTGTTCCTTAATATTTTTTAATTTATATTTATGAGTTGAGTATGAGATTGCAGTTCCTCTAAGTTCCATTAACAGCACATCTAAAAACAGTTGGTCGTTTATAGTAAATTGTATATCCTTTGCAGGTATACTGTTGATACCATCAAAATTGTAAACAGGTAGTGCATATTGTGCTTTTATTTCGGATATTCTTTTATTTATTATTTTTAAGTAATCTCTATCTGAAAAGTAGGGAATTGTTATGTTTCCAGTAACATTTTCCTTGGTTAAATTTTGTGAATAGCTAGACTCAATTTTTGTTTGTTTTACATATTGCATGGTTGTTTCTGACACTAAAAAATAATCAAGCCTAGCTTGTTTTAGAGGGTTTCTTTTTCGCCATGTATAGCATTTTTTTGAAGGAAACATTTCTCTAAAGGGATCTACAATGTTTTTTTTCATGTATTTTGCCTAATAGTTTGTCACGTGCTTTTGGGTTATTTACATGTTTGTAATTATAACTATCTATATTGGGGTCAAGAACTAAGTTATAATCTCCACATATTGTAAAATCTGAATTGCCAATTTCATCTATGTGTGTAAATATATTTTCATAAAAGGCTGTATTATCTGAGTTTGGTCCATATAAGGTCACTAAGGTAAACCTTTGATTATTAACTGTTATATCTAAAATAATATAATTTCCAGTCTCGTCTGAGATCTGCTTGTGTATTTTATAGTCTATATTTTTCCCAAAAAGAATAGCTACTCCTCTTGCATTGGACTTATAACTACTGAAAATACAATCACTTCCCCACTGAAAAAATTCGTCATTTTTAGTGAAGTGTGTATCCTGTAAACAATAGATGTCCATCCGTTTTGCTTTCGAAAACTCAAAAATATCAGTTCTCTTATTTATTCCCCCAAGTCCTTGTGTGTTGTATGAAAATTCTTTTAAGTCAGCCATTTAAATGATGTTCTGCATTTTGTATAGTACGTGTCAGCATAAAGTGTTGCCGGGTCAAACTTTTTACAACAGGTGAAAAGCATTTTTACAAAAAGTTCTGAAATGTTTTGCAGTTTTTGCACATCTTACCACTATTTTATTCACTATAATCAGACGTAAGTAATAAATAAGTTCTTTAAATGTTTCATAATGATAGAAATGTTTTGCTAGATTGTAACGAAAAATGCTCATGTACCTGACCCAGTAAGAGCACTGTGCTCATCATTTAAAATTGTGTAGATCCCGATCAGCTGCCTCCAAAGAGGCAAGTGTCCATGATGCACACAGTTTCTCATCGTCAGGGCATGTCTAATTAAACCAGCAAGAAAAAACATCACTTGTTCCTAAGTAAGATTACATATCTTTTACAGCTCAAAAAACACCCACTGTGTCGATATATAAACGTGCCATCTTATCAGGTCAAGTACGGTATTTGTCGTATAGAACCAGCTTTGTTCAAAAGAATTGGCTTCGAGATGATTCAGAATTTAATTCAACAAGTACACTCTGAATGATCCTGATCATGAAGTCCTTACATTGTGAATCAAAATGAAAATAATACTTCATAACTAAAATTTTACTCTCTTAACAGATAGAAATGAATAAATTTTGTATAAGAGACAGTGAAGACCCCAATCAACTGACTTCTAAGGAGTCAGCTAATCAGGGTCTATTCTGTCTTCTATTAGGAAACCATGCATTAAGGCGGAGTAGTCACCAGTAGTGCGCATAATATACTTAGATGTTTGGCATAGTTTGGTATTAATTATAATTAATTAATTAAATAAATAGTTGATACAATTCGATTTGGTAATTCGTTGCATTAGCAAGCTAATTGATCATGAATCCCCTCATGCGGAATAGACGAGTCTATGAAACAAGAGATGATTCAAATGGAACATATTAATAAAAACAACAACAGGAAGTCTACTTTGGTTGAGTGTGTACACAATTTAACCCTCTCATTCTAGGAAACACGGGACGATTCAAAGGTGGGACGATTCAAGACCAGAAGGACAGCTGCTTTCCAAAATTTTTATAGATAGCGATTTTTGTCATAACTATTTACATACCCTTTACTTGTTTGCATGTTTGCTATAAACATATGCTTTTTTGGAGGTATGATTTTTTTCTGCCACTACACAAGCGATATATCTAGTTATAGTGAGTAACAATATTGATTGTTCTTGGAAAATTTTTGTATCAAGTTTTAACTTCGGCAAAAGTTGATTATATTTTAAGTAAATCAAAGTTGCTTATCGAAACTCTATTTCAAATTAAGGGCTAATGAGGAGAGCAGCAAAGAACACTGTGGTGGTCATCTATAATGTCATGTGTACCAATCATTGTGAATATACTTTGAGAATTGAAGCTATTGAGTGTATCAAGAATGAATCACTTGATTGACTTGGGTGTATGTGCACTAGCGGGTTGAACACATTATATAACTTAACAAAATGACTTTTATAAGATATTTTAAGCGCATTTTTGGATGATCAAAATTGATATTACATAATAAGTGCCCTTAATTAGGAGAAAGACCAAAAGGAAAGTACTGCCAAACAGTTAGAAACGACCAAGTGGGTTTGAAATTGTATTAAGATTAGGAAATGTCATCTTTTAAGATGAATCCACACTCCAAACCTATTCTCATCGCAAACACAGAATGTCTGGTATCTGTAACACGAAAATGTTTATCAACATTACATTAATTGGCGTGTAAAAAATCAACTGGAAGTCTCAACTGAAAAAATCTCCAAGATCAATCAATATTGTTACTCACTATAACTAGATATATCGTTCGTGTATTGGCAGAAAAAAATCATATCTCAAACAAAGCATATGTTTACAACAAACACGCAAACAAGTATAGGGTATGTAAATAGTTATGACAAAAATCGCTATCTATAAAAATTCTGGAAAGCAGCTGTAGAGTGTGAAATCGCAAGAGGAGAATTACAGGCTAGGCAAAATTAAGGCAAGAACTTCAGCAATAGTTATGGCAATAATTTCAGCCTATAAATCTTCATGATCTTGAAAAGCAATTCGACAAGTATAAATTATAGCAATAATTTCAGTTATATTTAAAGCTAGAATCCCAGCAGTATTTTGGCTAAGAGTACGGCTGAAATTATGGCAGTACTCTCGACAATAATCTCAGAAAGATTTTTGCTACATGTGTTATGTACACCCATTATATATCTATATTTTTCATATATCTATATTTTCTCCCCTGGCATTTGTTTTGCTATTTGTCATGTCTAGACACACTAATTATTTGGTGTATTTATATATATATATATATTGCTGTTTAAGCTTTGATCATAAAATAGGATTGAAATAACCTTTTGTTAGACCAATCAGTGATTACCTTTTTCATCCAATCAGAAGCCAGGTGTGGACCAATCAATGATTACCATTTTTATCCAATCAGCAGACAGGAGAGTTAATTATCAGCCATATCCAATCAGCAGACAGGAGAGTTAATTATCAGCCAATCAGATATTTGTTTAATGGAATAACCCTTGAAATAAACTTGCCCATATGTAAAGCATTGGAAGGAGTGCATTGGATCAGTTGGCTTATGACTGCTAAACTGAAAGGTCTTAATAAGATCAATTGGGATGCTAAACAGGCTATTGGACAGCTAAGAAGATATAATATACTGTTAATTTATCTACAAAGTGAGGAGTTGACTGAAACATGTCTACTGAGCTTTGTAGTATATTTTACTAAAGTATATAGTTGCAGAGCCTCAGCTCTTTGTCTTAGAAGAGTATTGGACAGATAAGAGCAAATATATTTAGTGGCTAGGTCTCTCATGACTCCTGAATAAGATGATTGTGAGACCTGGCTCACTCTAGCTCATTTGTTTACAAGACAACCTTGTGGCTGCTCACACTGTGACAGCCTGTTATATATATATAACCTTGTGGTTGCACTGGCAGTGTTGTCACTCTGGTGATTGTTGTACAACACAGTATAATACTTATTTAGCTTTGGTTATTCCAACGGCTACCTGGTCTGACAGCGTATAGATACTTATTTTCCTCTATAGGATTTTGACTGCTCTTGCAGTATTTTTCATAATGTTGTACATTTGTAGTCTTTGGGCTCAAATAACAAGGTTGTTAAGGTTGTTTTGAATAGGTCAGTTTGAGCTGCTCAAATATTTATCTGATAGTACTTTTGTGCTCGCTGTGGCTCACTATATATATTATTGATAAAGGGTTTACATTTTACTACTTGGACTGTTTTGATTATAGTTATTGTCAACTTTGGCTCATCTCATTATTTGTTGTTGACCACAGTGAATGGTCTTATTATTAAACACCAAGTAGGTGACTCAATCATTGTTTGGAGCAGATAGCTCTGTCTTAATTGGGAAAAATCATTTATAGCTCATTTCGGCTCATTTAAGTTCACAGCTCTTTTGAACTATATTACTTTCTTGTTGCACCTAGGCTTGCAAAGCATACCTGGGCGTAACAATTTGGGGCTCGTCTGGGATGCAATCCATTGATTACGATAAGTGCATTTTTTGTAATTCCAAGTAGTAAACCCTCATACTTTTGCTTAGTTGACCATTTTATTGAAAATGGATCCACAAGTAAAAGACTTTGTTAGTGAGCCAACTATTGAGAAGTTGTTGAAATTGAAAAGGGAACACCTGATTTCTTTGATGAGCCATTATAGCCTAGTGGTTGACAAGTCAAAGCCAAAGGCTCAGATCAGGGATGCATTAATCAGGCATATGGTTGAGAATGATGTTTTGAGTGACGATGCTCTGGAGTATATCTCCAAAGACGAAAAGTAAGAAGCACAGAGGATAAGAGAAATGGAGCTAGAGTATGAGAAAGAAATGAGATTAAGAGAATTAGAATATGAAAGAGAAAAACTAGAGTTTGAGAAAGAGCAACAGAGGAAAAGTCTTGAGCAAGAAAGAGAAAAACGAGAATATGAAAAAGAGCTGGAAAGAGAAAAGCGAGAGTCTAAAAGAGAGCAAGAGAGAGAAAAGCTAGAGTATGAAAAAGAGCTCAAACTTAGAGAGCTGGAAATAATGGCAGCTGAGAAAGAAAAAGATAGGGGGGATGAAAGTAAAGCTTGAGCAATCAAAATTGGAACATTTTGATGCTTCCAAATATGTAAAGTTTGTCCCACCTTTCATAGAGAAAGATGTTGACAAGTACTTACTTCTCTTTGAGAAAGTAGCAAAGGATTTGAATTGGCCTTTGGACAAGTATACTAATCTTCTCCAAAGTGCTCTTAAAGGTAAAGCCAGTGAGACGTATACTGCTTTGTCTCCTGAACAGACATCTGATTATCAGTTTGTTAAGGAAAGCATCCTTAAGGCTTACCAACTTATTCCTGAGGCTTACAGGCAAAAGTTCAGGAATTACAAGAAAGAAAGTGACAAAACACATGTAGAATTTGGTAGAGAGAAAGAAAGATTATTGGATAGATGGTGTGATATAGTGAAGAGATTCAGAAAGATTATGATGGAATAAGGCAGATGTTTTTGCTGGAGGAATTCAAAAATTGTGTACATCCTGCCATCAAAAACTATATTACTGAGCAGAAAGCCAACACTCTGAGCAAAGCAGCAGAGATGGCTGATGAATATTTTCTGTCTTATAAACACTTTCTCCAAAAGGGTTCTCCACAACAAACATTTCAGAGAACCTTTCACTCAAATAAGAATAGGTTTGAAGGTAGCTCATCTTCCAATAAGACTACTGATTCAAACCCTACTGAAACAAAATCCACCTATCATAAGTCTTCTTGGAACTCAAGTCAAGATCACCGTCCAACATATTTCTATTGCAGAAAAAATGGTCATGTTATTTCTGAGTGTATTACTAGACAAAGAGACCAAAAGTCAAAGGGCAAGGAGGCCTTCCCAAATGCTCTTACAACACTGAAGACTGAGCCCAAGTCTTTCATACCTAAGAGTGAAGTCTCAAAAGACAAATGTAAATATGATTTTGTGCAAGAGGTTTATGAGCCTTTCCTCTCTGAGGGGACTATCTCTCTCTTGCATGATAAATCTATTGTGAAGCCAATAAGGATACTAAGGGACACTGGTGCTTCTCAATTTTTGATATTGGCAGAGGCCATTCCCTTGTCAGAGAAGTCGTCTTCTGGTAAGAGTGTTCTGATCCAAGGTGTAGAATGTGCTTTGGTCACTGTACCTCTCCACCAGGTTAACCTTAAGTCAGATCTAGTCTCTGGTACTGTAACTGTGGGTGCTCAACCTTCATTGCCAATAGAAGGTGTGCACTTAATTTTAGGCAATGACTTGGCAGGGGATAAGGTATTTGTAAATCCAGTAATGACAGAAAAGCCTGAGGTTACTACTTCCATTGACCCAATTGAAGAAGAAATACCAGACCTATACCCTTCCTGTGTAGTTACAAGAGCAATGGCTCAAAAAGCCACCTTAGAAAATGCTCAGGTAGGAAAAACTACAAACTCTGACTACATATATGATCTTAATGACACTTTCTTATCAAGTATACAGTCAAATCTCGGTTATCCGAACGTCGATTATCCGAAACTACTGAAACTATTTCAAATAATTGAAGACGACATACAGTCCTGACTTTTTTCTCTATTATTTATTGCAATAAAACTACCAATTATTCGAATTTCGATTATCCGAAAAAATCAATTTTTCGAAGTGATTCGTCGGTCCCGATTAAAGGAATTGCTATTAAATTACCCTTCAAGATTCGAAGTCCAAATGTCATGCATGGTGATCATGATTTCTTTGTTTGGTCGAGTTCGATTTATACACCTGAGTGATTTAGCAAACAAAGTTGAGACAGGTAATTGACACCGGATTAACGCTTACACTATTACGTGATGAACCGGTAAGTGAGTAAATGGTATCTTTTATTAAGGTTGTCTGCAATAATGGTTTTGTTTGATGTTTTTTAAATGTCTAATTAGGGGCATAAATGAGCTAAAATTGATTTTAATTTGATCGTCTGACTCTCTCATCCTTTGATTTATTCTTGACCACTGTTTACAATAAGCGAACACACCAAGCACACCGACTTTGTACAACCAACAGGTTACAACAAAAATAACAATTTCGATAATAGACGAATATCACGGACATGTGTTTTGGGTTGCATCAAAACACTTCTTTTGAATGGCTAAAACACAATTTTACGATTGAGGAAAACAACCAAAACCTAGGTTTGGATGCATAAAAGGACCCTCTTATGGAGACGCTTCTTTTAAACACCCAAATTGTATGTTTTCGCTGAAATAAAAGAAAAGTTACCAACCCAAAAAGCACTCAACGTCGGGCCACCAACGGCCTGTCAGCGATATGCTAACCCAATGGCCTATCCCTGGTGGGCCGTTGATGGCCAAAACATTGTGTGCTAGCTGAGATGGAGACCTTATGACAGGGCGATAAAAAGGAGACAATATTTTGTCAGTAAATATGGTTTGTCAATCTACATTTAACCTTTAATCGATGTTGTTACATGTATATAGTGGATGTCAATAAAGATCTGATTTTCTTTTCTTTTCTGCGTTCTTAGACCTGCAAAGTATAAGAGACGATGAGGCCACAACCTTCAAGGAGCTCATTTTCTTTAATGCTATGACAGATGTTCCGATTACTTCACGGAAAACATGAGTTGAAGTTGCAAACTCTGTTCTATGAAAGCATCCGAGCTTTTCCTAAAAAAATCCAAAAACTCCCGTTTTCGATCATTCGAACTACCGATTATTCGAAAGGATTCCTGCGGTCCCTGGCACTTCGAATAATCGAGGTTTGACTGTATATAAAGAAATTGATCAACAAACATCAAGAGTTTGTCTTCCTGAAGAACAGGACATTGAGCAAAATGCTCCTTTGGCTCAAAATAAGGACTTAATCGAGCTAAACGTTCGTGTTTCAAATAAACAAGACCTTTCAACAAAGACTTTAATCTTGGAGCAGCAAAAAGACTCTACTGTTTCGTCCTTGTTCCAAAACATGGTGTCAGAAGATGAGATATCTTCTGTCCCATGTTGTTATGACAAAAAGAATGGTGTGCTTATGCGCAAATGGAGACCACCTGATGTTCCTTCAGATGCAGAGTGGGCTGTTGAACACCAAGTTGTATTGCCAAAATCATATCGCAATGGAGTTCTCTCTATGGCTCATGAGACTCCTCTAGCTGGTCACCTTGGGATAAATAAAACTTACAACAAGATATTGAATCATTTCTTTTGGTCCCTCATAAAACAGATGTTTCAAACTTTTGCAGGTCATGTCATACCTGTCAAATGGTAGGGAAGCCAAATCAGAAGATTCCCCGTGCTCCTTTGCACCCAATACCAGCCTTTGAAGAACCTTTTAGTAGGGTCATAATCGATTGTGTAAGCCCACTACCAAAAACTAAGTCTGGAAATGAGTTTCTGCTTACTATAATGTGCGCCTCTACTAGGTTTCCAGAGGCAATTCCTTTAAGAAACATTAAGGCCAAGACCATTGTAAGTGCTCTAATAAAGTTCTTTACTTTAGTTGGATTACCAAAATCCATTCAGTCTGACCAAGGCTCAAACTTCATGTCTGGCCTCTTTCAACAAACATTGAGCAGTACAAATCGTCTGCATACCACCCTTAAAGCCAAGGTGCTTTTGAGAGGTTTCACCAGACGCTCAAAAATATGATAAGGACATACTGTTTTCAAACAGAAAAACACTGGGATGAGGGAATCCATCTATTGCTCTTTGCTTCTAGAGAATCTGTACAAGAATCTCTTGGATTCAGTCCTTTTGAGCTTGTTTTTGGACATTCATTTAGAGGTCCTCTCAAACTCATGAAAGAAAAGCTTCTATCTGATGAAGAAGTTCCAACCAATCTTCTCAGTTATGTATCTGACTTCAAGCTTAAACTTTCAACTGCTTGTGAGCTAGCTCAAAAGAACCTTCGCTCTTCCCAGGCCAAGAGGAAGGTTAGATACGACAAACATACTGTTGATAGAAATTTTGAAGAAGGAGATCAGGTTCTAGCTCTTCTGCCTATTCCTGACAGGCCTTTACAGTCCAGATATTTTGGTCCCTACACTGTGGCTAGAAAGATAAGTGATGTGAATTATATTGTACACACTCCAGAGAGGCGGAAAAGCAAGCAGTTGTGCCATATTAACATGCTGAAGAAATATGTTAATAGAGATAGCTCTTTGGAATGTTCTGTGGGTTTGGTAACACCTGTTTCATTCCCAGATGCTGAAAATGAGCAACTCATTCCTGAAGATTCCATAGAGAATCTAAATGACCCTGACATTCAAATAAATAGCAAAATGCTCAGCTCGCCAAGGTTGAATAATTCAGAGATCTTGAATAACTTGGATTCAAAGTTGGGTCATTTAAATCCTGAAGAGCATGACCAATTGGCACAGCTCATAGTTGATTACAAACATTTGTTTCCTGATGTCCCTTCTAAAACAGACAAAATATTTCATGATGTTGACATTGGCGACTCAATGCCAATAAAACAACATCCTTATAGAATGAGTACGGTCAAGAAAGAGTGCTTAAAGGATGAAATTCAATATTTGCTGGAGAATGACTTCATTGAGCCCAGCAACAGTGACTGGTCATCACCATGTATTCTTGTACCGAAACCTGATGGTACATATAGATTGTGCACTGATTACAGAAAAGTAAATAGTGTAACAAAAACAGACTCCTTTCCCATTCCAAGAATAGATGACAGTATTGATAAGATTGGGAAAGCCAAATACGTCACAAAGTTTGATTTATTAAAGGGATTCTGGCAAATCCCCTTGACAGATAATGCCAAAGAAGTATCAGCCTTTGTGACACCAGATGGGCTATTCCGATACAAGGTTATGCCATTCGGTATGAAAAATTCTCCAGCCATATTTCAGAGGTTGATTAACAGTTTGATTGCTGGAATGGATGGCATTGGCGCTTACATAGATGATGTGATCATCTACAGTGACTTTTGGGAAAATCACATTGGAACCATAAAAGAGTTCTTCGACAGACTCACAGAGTACAGGTTAACAGTAAACTTAGTCAAAAGTGAATTTTGTCATGGTGCATTGACATTTCTTGGCCATGTAGTTGGACAAGGACAAGTTAAACCTGTATCAGCTAAGGTTCAAACCATTTCTGATTTTCCTATACCTACAAGTAAAAAGGAGCTCATGCGATTCTTAGGCACGGCAGGTTACTACAGAAAATTCTGCAGTAACTTTTCTACTATATCTGCTCCTCTTACAAACCTTTTGAAAAAGAATATCATATTTGTCTGGACACAAAGTTGTCAAGAGGCTTTTGATAAATTAAAGGCCATTCTAAAGAATGAACCAGTGCCCGCTGCTTCAGACTTTCAGAAACCTTTTAAACTAGCTGTTGATGCTGCTGATGTAGGAGCAGGAGGTGTTCTCATAGATGAAAAGTGGGGTAGACCACCCTGTTTGCTATTTCTCTATGAAATTCAGCAAATGTCAGAAAAACTACTCCATTATAGAAAAAGAGTGTCTCGCTTGATTCTATCTATTCAACATTTTAAAGTGTACATCTCTCCTTCATCTGCTCTTGTGATAGTTTATACCTATCACAATCCACTCACATTTCTATGGAAAATGAAGAACAAAAATCAGAGATTGTTACGTTGGACTCTCCTATTACAGGAGTATAACCTGGACGTCAGACACATCAAAGGCAGAGAGAATGTTGTGGCTGACACTCTTTCAAGGATGACATAGTTCAGCACTGTACTAAAGTACATTTGTAAAAGAAATCTTTTGTAAAATATTTCTTTTTCTTTAAGGGGAAGGTGTTATGTACACCCATTATATATCTATATTTTCTCCCCTGGCATTTGTTTTGCTATTTGTCATGTCTAGACACACTAATTGTTTGGTGTATTTATATATGTATTGATGTTCAAGCTTTGATCATAAAATAGGATTGAAATTACCTCTTGTTAGACCAATCAGTGATTACCTTTTTCATCCAATCAGAAGCTAGGTGTGGACCAATCAATGATTACCATTTTTATCCAATCAGCAGACAGGAGAGTTAATTATCAGCCTATCAGATATTTGTTTAATGGAATAACCCTTGAAATGAACTTGCCCATATATAAAGCATTGAAAGGAGTGCATTGGATCAGTTGGCTTATGACTGCTAAACCGAAAGGTCTTAATAAGATCAATTTGGAGACTAAACAGGCTATTGGGCAGCTAAGAAGATATAATATACTGTTAATTTATCTACAAAGTGAGGAGTTGACTGAAACATGTCTACCGAGCTTTGTAGTATATTTTACTATAGTAAATAGTTGCAGAGCCTCAGCTCATTGTCTGAGAAGAGTATTGGACAGATGAGAGCAAATATATTTAGTGGCTAGGCCTCTCATGACTCCTGAATAAGGTGATTGTGAGACCTGGCTCACTCTAGCTCATTTGTTTACAAGACAACTTTGTGGCTGCTCACACCGTGACAGTGATAACCTTGTGGTTGCACCGGCAGTGTTGTCACTCTGGTGATTGTTGTACAACACAGAATAATATTTATTTAGCTTTGGTTATTCCAACGGCTAGCTGCTCTGACAGCGTATTGATACTTATTTTCCTCTATAGGATTTTGACTGCTCTTGCAGTATTTTTCATAGTGTTGTACTTTTGTAGTCTTTGGGCTCAAATAACAAGGTTGTTAAGGTTGTTTTGAATAGTTCAGTTTGAGCTGCTCAAATATTGATCTGATAGTACTTTTGTGCTCGCTGTGGCTCACTATATATATTATTGATCAAGTGTTTACATTTTACTACTTGGACTGTTTTGATTATAGTTATTGTCAACTTTGGCTCATCTCATAATTTGTTGTTGACCACAGTGAATGGTCTTATTATCAAACACCAAGTAGGTGACTCAATTATTGTTTGGAGCAGATAGCTCTGTCTTAATTGGGAAAAATCATTTATAGCTCATTTGGGCTCATTTAAGTTCACAGCTCTTTTGAACTATATTACTTTCTTGTTGCACCTAGGCTTGCAAAGCATACCTGGGCGTAACACATGAAACTCGATCTGCCTACAAAATCTTGCTAATTTAAATATTTTCCCTAATATAATTGCGGTAGTATTGCTGTCATTATGGCTGGAAAAAAGACAAAACTATAAAATACCTGTCAAGAATCTTGTATACTTTACAGTCATAGTATTGCTAAAGTATTGCTGTACGTTTTCGTACGGGTTATGCTCTCGCGAATCTGAACAGGCTCACCTGAGGCAATGCAACAAGCAGAAAATTCTCTGGAACAGAGAGGAAAATGTTATTACATCTGTATAATCTCGTGCTCGCTTTTTTGTTTGTTATTGTATAGCAGTGGGTATTATCATGAGTCTTTGCTACTTGAGAAGAAAGTGAACATTAAAATTTTCTCTTTTTTTTCAGTGCCCAGTTTTTAATCACAATCACTGTAATAGTGTCGTCTACTGATAACCTTTGAAAGCAGTTCAGGCCCGACAAAATTTTCTTGCAAGAATGCGTGCATGTGCAGTCTCGTATCAGCATTCGCTGCTCGAGAGGAAAGTGTTATACATGTATTCTTTTTTAGCGCCTATCTGCTACTAGTGTCGTCCGCTGATAACCTTTTCAAACAGCTTGGACACAGTTCAGGCCCGGCAAAACATTCTTTCGCGAATGTGCGTTCATGAAGTATCATATGAGTCAAATTCGCTGCTGGAGAGGAAAGTGGTTTATTTTTAAGCGCACGTTTTCTGTCCTTAATCTTCTGCCCGCTTTTGGTGGTTATTTTATAGCCAATTTCATGCTGAGTTTTCCCGACATGTTCCGATTAGCTCAGAGTCCTCCCGAATTGAAAACAAGCTGGCCAATCATTGAACATCCCAACAATGTGACCTATATTTTAATATGCATTGTAGATACCCAATGTTGGCAAGTGAAAACGTGCGAGTTTATGTGACTTATGGTTATATTAGGAATTTCTATCACTAGATTGGCTTGATAGCTCAATGCCACACTGCCAATGATGTTCTTTGCGAGATTTTGAGCCATTCTTCAAACGGTGAAATGTTCACATGAGCACCGACTCAGTCAACTGTCACCGGTCCTGTGATATTCTCAATACTGACATCGGATTGTAAACACAACCACGCTGTTTGAAAATTCATTAAAATTGATTTTCCAGGTAAGAAAAAGAATACAAAGCGGCACAAAGTGTCCCTTACAACTAATCATCACTTCGCATACAATTTATACAGGCCTGTTTGCTCACAAAACAGAATTTACTTTTGTATTTTGATGCATGCCTCAAGCACATGGCTACTTGGCCTTGTGGCAATGGGAGTTATATTGATTGGCTGATGTAGTCATGTGATACAAGTCCATGTGACTTGCGTCCCGAAAGAATTCCGGAAAAGTACTGAAGGTCTGTGAAATCAGCTAGAGCAGTGAGTGTTTTTGCAGGAATGCGCTTATGTGCATCCTCATATAAGCTTTCTCTGCTTGAGAGGAAAGAGTTTATTTCACTTTTTCAGCGACCACCTGTCCGTTTTTTGCTTAGTTCCTTCTTTCCACAATCATCTGACCATTTTATACTGAATAATTGTTTTATTGCAGTATGTGTTCTTGTGAGACTGCCCACATGAGCCTTCGCTGCTCGAGAGGATTTTTTAATATATTTTTGGGCCAAGTTGTCCTGCATCCAAGATGAATTCATACACGATGCGACATGATAATTTTGTACATGCAATGAAAAAATGCAACATATGCTTTAAACGGCACCCGTTTTATTCATTTCAAATGGCATAAGGACATACAAATTATCTTTATAAATGTTAATATTGTCTGACGAAGTACTTATAGATGCATAATAAATCACATTTATATAAAATATACAGCACATTGCAACAAGAGAACTTAAAATTGGTGGACAATAATTAAAATTGTATTGCTTTCCCTATCCAGACAATACACGCTTGACGGCCAGTATATCCCATATCTATTTATAGCACAGGAAGTATGTCACGATAAAACCTCCTATTTAGCTCTTGCCGTTTCTAGGCCCTTTATGGCGTAAATGGGTGCTTTATTCGACTTTAAATGTGCATGTGATTCAACATTGGTCTAAGTTTGTCAGACTAATGCAGAAAAATGCATCTTTGTGCGGACTATTTTGTCACAGACTTCCCAGCACACTCCCCAGGTAACATAGGACGCCGGTTGGATTTCAGCCTGAATTTTTTTACTGTCCCTCAAAGAAGGAGAAATTTGAGAAAACGAGATTATCAAGGTAGGTTGTCTTTTCACTCTTTTGATAGGTGAATGACAGATCATGCCACTCACAGGCAGAAAAAATTCCAAGCAATGTCCTGAAAAATTTGCAGATGCTCTAATTTTGCCTTTTTACATGGAGATGAATGGGACGATTAATTGTGCATCAAACCTATATGCCTACTTTTCAATTTATAGCCAACTTTACAGGGCCGTCGGCGCATATTTAAATGTGGTTCGGCAGAAGAAACCGTCGAGTGCTGATTGCATGAGAAAGGGGGAGAGCACGAGAGGGGGGCCACCCCCGAGAAATTTTTTTAAATTTCAAGCTCTTCGATGTGCGTTTTAATGGTTTTTTTGTGTTTTGGACCAGATTTCAGTCGTTTTGGTTACGATCTTTTGCAAAAAAAAGAAACCGAGTGCTAGACAAAATTGTTTTCAGACAGTCAAGATTTTTTTTAACTTTTTTTTCTTCAGCATGTTTCTTTGACATTATTTCATCAATGTCCCTGCAGGTTTTGGCAAAGTACTTTTTGCATTGATCCTTGGTGGTACTTCAAAGAGTTGTGTTTTCGAAAAGATATACACTTAGTCTAGCGTCTTTTCAATTAGAACACTCGTTAAGGGTGCAGGCTTCATCTAGATTTTGGCTATGAGATCTTTGGCTTCATCGAAATGGAGACAGGGCCTACTGTCAAACCATGACGGCTGAACACTTCTCTGCTCAGGCTTCTTAAAGTCGAATGAACGTTGGGGAACTGAAAAGTCTTGGGCTGAATTGGAACAGGCGGGACCTGTATATCTGGTACGGAAGGCATTGTAACAACACAGGCTCACGATGCTCATAACTTCTCATCCGGCATCTTCGACCTCACATTATTTGAGACCTCAAACCAATTTGAGCCATTATCAGCTGATAATGCCAAGTCATCAGAGCTAGAATTTAGCTTTAACTTACCCCAAGCTACCAGCTCGCGCAAAAGATCAAAAGCTCAGAGTCTAATAAGAGATCAGAGAGACGGATTATCTTTGCACTCAACAGTTAACAACACTGACAAACAACTCTTACACCCAAGTCTCCTGAACGACACAGAAGGACCACAGTCAATCCACATTAGTAAGGAACAGCGCAAAGATATGCCGTTCAAGGTGATCAATATCAACTGCCAATCTGTTGCCAACAAAAAAGCCTCACTACTTACATTGTGTGAATCAACAGGAGCTGACGTTGTCATCGGAACAGAGTCCTGGCTGACAGATCAACACCTCAGCACAGAGATCTTCCCTGACAACTACAAGGTCTATAGGCATGACAGAAAGAAGAAAAAAGGTGGCGGGGTTTTCGTCCTTGTTAAATCAACAATTCTGAGCCTGGAACCAGAAGAACTTAGTACAAACAATGATTGTGAAATGATCTGGGTGTAAATCCAAGTTGTAGGAGCAACCATCTCTACTACGTTGGTGCCTTTTACCGTCCGCCAGACATTGACAACACAGATTATCTATCCCACTTAGATGCTAGCTTGTCCTGGATACCTGAAGGAGCACATGTATGGATTGGCGGTGACTTCAACCTGGCAGATATCAACTGGACAGATAACAGTGTGTGCCCATCAGCAACAAAACCTGCACTCTGCTCACAGCTTATTGACATTACTAATGACCGGTTCCTACAGCAGCTAGTCACAGAACCAACCAGAATCACAGAAACTACAGAATCTATCTTAGACCTGTTTTTCACAAGCAACAGTTCCCTTATTAGTAATGTGGAGGTCATTCCTGGTATCTCTGATCATGAGGCGGTATACATCGAAGCCAGCTTACGCCCGCATTGTAAACCTGTCCAACTGCGGAAAGTATATTGCTACAATAAGGGAGATCAGTCTAGCATGAAGGAAGACCTACATAAGCTACACCAAGAGTTGCAAGAGTTACCATCAGCTACCACTGACAGCCTCTGGAACCTGTTTAAGAGACGAATAACTGGCTTAATGGATAAACACATACCCTCAAAGATACTAAAAGGACAGAAAGTTAGAAAGCCATGGGTCGCCAAGAAAGTAAAAGCCGCAATCAGAAAGAAAGCCAGACTTTACACGAGAATGAAGAGAAGCAAGAACGAAAAAGATATAAGAAAATACAGGCACTGCAAGTCAGAAACACAGAAACTGGAACGGTAAGCTTACCACCACTACATAAATACCATCATCGAAGTGGGGGACTCAGAAGATTAGTGCCTACAAAACAGAAACGCTTTTGGAATTGTATTAAATCTCTAAGAAAGGACAACACCGGAATTTCGCCTCTAAAAGATAAGACAGACTATTCAACCACCCAAAGGACAAGGCCAACATTCTCAACAGACAATATGTATCAGTACATACTCATGAAGATCAAGACCAAGTTCCCAGTCCTTCAGGCACACCTTTTCCTGACATGGACGCCATACAAGTGACAGAAGAAGGTGTTCGGAAGTTGCTCTTCAAGATGAACCCCAGGAAAGCAACAGTACCTGACTCTATTCCTGCTCGCATCCTGAATGATTTTGCCACCGAGATAGCACCAATCTTGACTGTCATCTAAAATAAGTCGCTACAAGAATGCACCGTGCCAGATGACTGGAGACATGCCAACGTGACAGCTATATATAAAAAGGGTGCCCGTCATGATGCTGCCAACTATAGACCAGCCTCCCTCACAAGTCTGTGTTGTAAGCTCCTTGAACATGTCATTGTGAGTAACATGGTAAAACACCTGGAGAAACATGACATTCTCAACGACTGCCAGCATGGATTTAGGGCCAAGCTGAGCTGTGAAACCCAGATCCTCAGACTCTATCATGAACTGGCTGCATCCCTTGACAAAAAGACACAGACTGACATGGTCATCCTTGACTTCAGTAAAGCTTATGACCGCAGACCTCACCAGCAACTACTGAAGAAGATCCATCACTATGGGATACGTGACAACACCTTCAAGTGGATAGCTTCATTCCTCAGTCAGAGAACACAGCAAGTTTTAGTGGAAGGCTGGTCATAAGAGAAAGTACCTGTGATAAGTGGTGTCCCTCAAGGCTCAGTGTTAGGACCCGTTCTATTCTTGATTTTTATCAACGACCTACCTGACAACCTAAACTCAAAGGCACGAGTGTTTGCTGATGACTGCATCGTCTACAGAGAGATAAAGTCTAACAAAGACCAACTTACTCTACAAGAGGTCCTTGACACACTTGCAGCATGGGAACAGAAGTGGGGAATGGACTTTCACCCTCAGAAATGTAATATGTTGCATGTTTCCCGAGCTAAATCACCTATGACTTTCCGCTACAGACTCAAAGGCACAGTCTTAGCCGAGGAGGCAACATCCAAGTACCTTGGTGTGGACCTGCAAAACAACCTATCTTGGAATCAACATGTAAGCAGAGTTACAAAAAAGGCAAACAGCATGCTCGGATTTCTACGCCATAATTTGCGAAAGGCCAGCAAAGAAACCAAGGCTCAAGCTTACATGTCCATGGTCAGGTCAAATATCGACTACTGCAGCACAGTCTGGAACCCTCACCAAAGAGACCAGAAATACCAAGTGCATATGGTGCAGCTTAGTGCGGCCCGATTTGTGACAGGCAGATACAGAAATACAAGTAGCGTGACGGATATGTTGGACCACCTTGGATGGGAGACACATGAGTCCAGAAGAACAAAGCTATAACTTACTGTCTCACGACCTGATAGCCATACCACACTCCAGATACTTGACACCAGCCAGCAAGAAGACAAGAGCAGCACACTCTTTCAAGTTCCAACAGTACCCTACATCTACAGATTGTTTCAAATTCAGCTTTTTCCCCAGAACCATCCCAGTATGGAACAGACTGCCAGCAGCTGCTGCTGAGGCACCCTCTTTGGTATCATTCAAGAGGGAGTTGGGGAGCCTTACCTTCTAAATGGGGATTTCCGCCTGGCCATGAAGTAAACCTAAATGACGAGTGTTGAGCTGTGCCGTCGGGCCAGGTGCCCAGGTACCCCCAGGGAAGGCGGATTGGTCACACTCAGATAGGCGAAAAGTGGCTGGGTACAACTTTCTACTACTTCTTCCTTTTACTTAATTGCATACTCCTTATCTGACTGTAACTAAACTTCTTACTTTACTTTTTTCTCTTTAGTTTCTCCCTTGCGCACCATTAAAGTAATGTCAAGTTTGACAGTTTAATGAAAAGATGTAGATGTAGATTTATATGTAAAGTCAAAACGTTTTTAACATACTTTGTCTCTCGACATGTTAATTAGAAGAAAAATGTCAATTTGAGGGAAATGAAACTGGATCATAGAAATTATCTGGACCTCAACGAGAATATCTGTCTTCAGGTCCATAAGTATGATAACGTCCATTACGACAATCCGATTGTGAAATGAAGCAAGCAGGTGTCATTATACACTTGCCCAAAGTTGTAAGCGGTCACCTTAAAATCACCATGTACTTGTCCTATTAACACGGGCACTTTGTTCTTCATTAATTTCACATGAAACATCATGGAATATTCTTTGTATGACATCTCTCAATACAATATGTCAAAACATGAAATTAAAACTAGTTAAAAATGATTAAAAATTTTGTCAAAATTTTGGAATTGCTAGGTGACCGCTTAGGAGTTTGTGTGAGTGTAATTTTTCAATGTTTTCACACCTTGGCTAGGTCGGTCTATTGATGACACGTACAACGAGCGTTATTGATAAGGCACTGTCTCCGGGTCCGGTACCGGACCTCTAGACTTCGGGGCTACGGGTCCGGTACCGGACCCCTAGACACTGATTCTAGGGGTCCGGTACCGGACCCCGAGCCACGCCTATGAGGACTGTCTCGGGGTCCGGTAGTTTGTGAAACAACTACTGACAAGTCTAGGGATACAGGTCCGTACCTGCACGTATATGTAGTAACAGTTATTTTACCAACAAAAACTCATGTTGAAGTTTCACTTTGCTTCGTCCGCCATCTTTGATCCTCAAAGGGAAACCAATATGTATTTACTGTCATGCGTCACACTATTCAAACAATAAAGCTTATACAAAAGGTATATAAATAATAACGGTAAAGTAAAAAAGAAATTAACTCATCTGTAACAAATCGAATTATCTTCTCATCTTCAATTAAGGGAACCAATTAAACTACTTGTTGGCAGCTGATTAGTGAGATGAGTGAGCAGTGTCAAATAAGCTTACATAGTCTGTAATGTAGATTCATTATTCAACTATAGCTTTCAAAGAGACTCATTCGGACATAGCTTTATAAGAAGACTCTGAGTCTTTTTTTTTTTTTTTGTCTTTTTTTTTTTAACAACTGATATGGTCCAAAAAGGAAATGTCTTTTAGCATAAATACAAACAGTGTTGAACAAGATCAGACTGCTCATACCATAACAGTCTGATCTGGATCCACACTGTTTGCTAGAGAGACGTTACAAATGTATATCCTAAGGTTGAAGACTCGATCGCGGAAATGCATCTAAAATAATGTAAAACAGTGACGAACAAGATCAGACTGCTCCTATGATAACAGTTTGATCTAGGTCCATTCTATTTGCTACAGAGACGTTACAAATGGATCTACATAGGTTGAACGACTCAATCGCGGAAATGCATCTAAAATTTACGTCTGCTGGAGTTATCTGCCCCATGTAGATGCTTACGCCAACGGCTATTTTCGTGATGGACCCTGATCAGACTGTTCATAGGAGAGCAGTCAGATTTGGTTCCAAACTGTTTGCTACAAAGACGTCTTACGGACAGACAAACATTGCTAATCCGGTTCTGGCTACTACTAGGATAATGGTTTGATACGGGTCCACACAGTTTGCTACAAAGACGGCTTATGGGTCGTTATGTCAGGGAAATGCAACTTATGCTTAGGTCAATGGCCAATATCCCCGTACAGACAAACATTTGGGACCAGGATGAGACTGCTCCTATGAGATCTGGGTCAATATTGATTGCTTCAAAGACGTCTTTCAATAACGAACTAGTAGACGACATATGGGTCGTTATGTAAGGAAAATGCAACTTATGCTTACGTCAGTGGCTAATTTCTCCGTACAGACAAACATTGTGGACCTGGATCAGACTGCTCTTAGGAAACCCTATATTTCTTATGATTTTTCGGGGGAGGGGGGGGGGAGGGGGCTCTGGAGCCCCTGCCCCCCATCCCCCCCCCCCTCTGGATCATCGCATCATGAATACGCCCAACTGATGTTAGATCCCTGTCATTAATTTCTGAGCACCACATTTCGTAGAGCTCAATAGTAATATATAGCTGTTTTGTTGTGAATAACGTCCTGTGCCAGCATGCTATTACCGAGCCACCATCGGTCCATGTCAATGATTTTATTTGGGATTTTAGGAAGCTACCTTTTCCTTCACATTTGGGAAAATATTTTAATAAAATTGGGAAAATAATTGCAAAAATACATGAAATTGGGAAAATAAAGGCCATTTTTGGATTGGGAATGACTCCCATATAAGGCCTTAAAAATGGCCAAATAAAATCACTGCATGCGTTTGGCTGGTGTTTGACAGTGGTCTGATTTTGTGTGCTTTTTTGGTCTTAAGCTTTTGGGTGCTCAAAAGAACCGTCTCACCGCTGTGAATAACTTCGGACCACCATCGGCCCATGCGTTTCAATGGTGGTTGTGGTGGATGGACGGGCAGACAGACAGACAGACAGACAGACAGACAGACAGACATGTGACCAATTAGCCGGTATAAAAGCAATTAAACAATGCACCTGCAATCACCGTTTGCTTACTTCAATGAAGGTGCAAATTGGTATTTACCTTTAGGTTAATAATCAAGAAGACAGATTACAACAATAAATTAATAAGAACATTGAGACAAACACCAATAAAAGGACATCAAACCCTGCGCGTATTCACTGATGCGATAGTAAGTTCCCCCTGGCATTTATTACCTATTAATGACCTTATTGAAAAAATAAGGATAAGAAAAATTAAAATAAAAGGACAAATTATATCTAGTTATGTTTTTTTCACCGTTAAAAATCTTATACCTTTTGTATAAGCTTATACTTGTTTGAATAGTGTGACAGTAAATACCTGAATACAGATGATCAAAGATGGCGGACGAAGCAAAGTGAAACTTCAACACGAGTTTTTGTTGGTAAAATAACTGTTTCTACATATACGTGCAGGTACGGACACGCATTTCACAAACTACCGGACCCCGAGACAGTCCTCATAGGCGTGGCTCGGTGTCCGGTACCGGACCCGTAGCCCGTAGTCTAGGGGTCCGGTACCGGACCCCGAGACATTGCCAATTGATAATTGCATCAATAAGTTGTGGCAGATTGAAAGCACAAAGTAAAATGAGCTGAAACGATAAAAAAAAAAGGGACACGGCGGAAAGCAGACTTGGCCAAAAAAGGTGGTCCGGCACCCGCCGGACCTGCCGGACCTGCGACAACGGCCTTGCTTTATTCTATTCTATTCAGCGTTTTCATTTTCCCGCCACTCGTAAATGTGATGTGAAATCGTAGTATAGGGTATGGTTCGGTTGTTTCGCCGGCAACGACGGGTACCATCGACATGGCAACAAATAGAATACGTGCGGGCACCAGTCAAAACACATGGTCTTTCAGGGGAAAGTGTTTCTTTTTGCTAGACAAGCTACGAGATCTCTTGCAACTATGGCGAAGACAAAGTGTTACTTTGATATTGCTATCGATAGCTCACCGGCCGGAAGGATAGTTATGGAGGTAAGAATGTGGAAATCCTCCAGAAATCTCTCATCTTTTTTTATATATAAAAAATTCAAAATGAGCCGGCTAGATTGCACTTAACCGGGCACAACTGATTTTCATTATAAAAAGATTGGCTATAACATTAATGTATTGCAACAGACTGCATGCTTGGTAGTCAACCCAATCACGGTTGGCAACTTTGCTTTCCTCTTTAATTGCCCGCCGGTGGGTCGGACTTCAGACTCTTTCTTTCTTTCTCTATATACTGCCAGACCCTCTTTCGAGTATTATCGGCAGGTGCACTTTGTACACTCCGGGTTGCAGGATGAAAGCCTACAAGTAACCATATCGAAATTACCGTAGGGTTCTTTAACCTGCACAGGGGGTGACTTTCCCTGCACAGGGGACATCCAGTTAACGTCCCGATCCGAAGGACGATGCACTTATCTAGTGTCATCCCTGCAAATGACACTAGAGAAAGCGTGTTCGGACACCGAAATTTTTCTCGCCGCGAGCGGGAATCGAACCTGGGACCTCTTGCACCAGAGGCAAGTGCCTAACCACTGAGCTACCACGCTTCCATGACTCTATGATGGTTCCGACTTAAGGTACTTCAGTAGGAATAGCCCAATTTTGCAAGTTTTCGCCCATCATATTCCAGACAAACTGGCTGTCTCTTTCAATTCGTCCTCATCCCTTTTATCTAGTTACAAGTGGTTTCTAACTACAGCTAGGACGTTTTCCCCAAAAAGGAGACAATCTCCCAATCGGGAGAAATCTCCCGATCAAGTGAATTTCTGACATCTGATGATAGTCACTTTTTTCTCCCGATAAGGAGACTTTGTATGTAGTTTTCAAAATAAAATGCTACCCAGTTTCATTTGGCAGCGCCTGCGCAAATTTTAGGAAAGAATCGCAATTTGAAAACAGCGTCATTGAAAAGCTTATAAAATTTCAGAGGGGGAAATCCAGGGGTCAAAAAACATTCACCGAAGCGTTTTTAAGCTATTTCTCATACAAAACCATAAATGGACTATTTAATCCACATTTTTCTTGCTAATTCTCTTTCTTTACATGATGCAATCTCTTTATATGAGCTCTGAAAGTTCGTTTTCTATCAGTAATTTCTCCGAGGAGGTCGCCATTTTGTTGCTTACTTCCCACATGAAACCTTTATTAAAAAAATCGGTAGAAAAGAACCAAACTGTCCATGGTGATAATTTTAGTTTTTTTTCTCTTCTCTCTCAGAAAATGGGATATATATTCTTCTTTTAATTAATTTAGATCATTTTTTCGAAAGAAAATATGCATCTGAATGGGCTCAATTTGAATAAAATGCATGTTTGGAAAAGGATGGACTGAAGAATTGAACAGAACAGAATATAATTCCCCAAAACCCTGCCCAGCGTGTTTATGTATCATACTCCATATCAAGCATAATTGGTGATATGAAATTGTGATGGACTACATTTGGTGAAATATTTCATTATCTTTAAGGACACCACTCTAAAGAATCAGTTATTACAAATGTAGTGAAAATCCATGGTAAAGGTAGTTGGTCTCAACCTACATCTAAATAAACAATCGCCAGAAAGTGGGAGTACTTTGTTAGCCCTTACTTCTTCACTGAGTCACAAGTTCTTGCACACACCTCTGCCAAGGTGTAACTGCACTTCACATGTCATAGTTTTTGCCCAAATCATGTTATAGTTAACCACTTTAGGAGCAAACACTGGCAGTGTCTATGTCTGAGCCACAAGTGGGTGAGCAATTAATTGCAGGTGTGTAACCAAGTAACCTAGTAACAAGTCCATTTAGGTGGGCAAGTGAGTCAGAGGAGAATAATTCTGTTTAGTCATGGGGTAGGTAATTAGGCAGGTAAGCATTAGTTATGTGCATACATGTTGGTAAAAGAGTCTGTGATTTAGGTTTTCTTCCTGCTTTAAGTTTTCAAAGTCAATCATATCCTTTTTTGGTTCCTGTCGAGCTACCTAATCTTTGGATACCAACTCGCTGTACTCTCCAATTGATGCAAATACCAAACAGTGTTAACTCTGAGACTGCTATATGTGTCCATAAAGCAAGTGAATATGACAAGGAAATGCCATGATGACCAACCAATGGCACCATGAGAAAGAGATGGGACAACAACAGCCACACAGCATCAAGAAGACACTTAAAGCAACCAGCTCTCTCATCTTCAATGAGATGATTGTAAAGCTAAAAAGAACAATATTAAAGTACTTTATTACAAAACAAAGACCAAACACTAATCCTAACAAACAATGGGACCAACTTTAAACAATGAATCAACAACAAAAGAATTGTGTACTAAAACTCAGTATCATGATGGCAGTCACAGCATTTGTCTCAGCTTATGCCATGTATCAATACCTTTATTATTTCATATATGTATTGTTGGTAAACTGGTGGAAACCATACATTACATTATATCTCCATTCCACATCTATATTCATATTTTTACTGTATTAAACAGTATTGCTATGCTTTTGATGAGCATGTTTTTGTTGTTGATTAATAGGTAATATTTCACAGTAAGGATATGGACCTGGTACATGTATCAGCCATCACAGTGGCCTAGTTAGTTTTCTAATGCAATGTCTATAAACTATATGTACACCAAAGACATCGTCATACTAGACAACTATAGACAACTATATCAATAATAATAATTAGTGGATGTACCATGAAGTACACTCCAGCCATTAAAAAATAAAGTTATTCATAATACCCACATTGGTAAAAGATCTGGAGACTAACTATTGTCTGTAAATGAAAGCACTTCTTTATAATTATTTATCACATTAGCTATTAAACAGAAATGTCAATATGTCCATGACTGGATATCAAGTGCACATCTCAGTGATACCACTTACTGAAACACATGTTGTCATCTTTATTTGCAAATAAATAGTATGAAATATCGACAACATAATACAGTCAGTGCATCATGTGTGATATAAATGATCATATACAGGACAGAGAGAGAGTGCATATCTCCTCCAATGATTTTTTTCCTTCATGATGTTAAATCTGTTCATGTCAATTACTCTTCTTTTGGTACTTTCTCCTTTTATAAGTGTGTAAGTAGCAGTCATATCCTTCTCTGAAATATAAATTATGTTATTCCTTCTCACTCATTTATTCAGTAACTCACTCAATTGATCAAATACTTCCTTACACAGTCAAATACTTCCTTAGTCACTGGCTTATGGCAAATATTTGGATAGTAAAATTAATTAAAGCCCCTAGTGGCTATCGCAGCTGTCTGTTCTTCTAAGATTCTGTTGTTGGGGATTCATTGTTTATTGTTACTCCCATCACTTTTGTTGGGAATTTTGTGTATGGTCCTTGTTTTGTTGTGCAGTACTTAAGTGTCATTTCTAGTTTTAAATCATCTCTTTGGAGGAGAGAGAGCTGGTTGCTTTACTTTTATTGCCTTTTGGTGTCATAATTAACTTTATAGGCACATTTAGTACCCACACAAAACACAACTACACATTGTTCACAGCCATTCACTGTGCCAACATGAAGACAGGTGTGTGCTATGACCTTTTGTCCCAGATGAGAGGGTAGAACCTGTGGTGGCTTGCATCAGAAGACCAAGCTACTGTGTCTGGCTCTCCATAAATGGAGATTATCCCCTGGCTGGACAAAAAAGTAGTAGTAAATATATGATCTTATATACATGTATACTTATGGTATCTTATAAACCCTTAGTATTCTGATGGATTTTCCATACAGATAAATACAATAAGGATGGGATTGTCCATTCTATATTCCAAGGGGCACAGGTAGAAATTTCCAAATAAATATTTACATCAGTCACTAAACATTGTTTTTATCTATACAAACAGTGCTGGCCCTGATGAAATGGTGTGTTTTGCAGAATTTCATATGGGTCACTGAACATTGTATTTATCTTAGAAAACAGTGCAGGCCCTGATGCAATGACATGTTTTGCAGCATTTCATATGGGGTTTCACCAAAGTATACCCTTTTAGAGGTTTCAATTATTACAAAGGGTTTCATCGTTTGAAAGCAGTCAACTTCAAATCTTTAATGTTTACTTCAGACGTCAACTTCAAATAGCTGAGAGGGTATCTGATTGATTTCTTTTTCATATCCGTGAGATACAACTGAAAAAGTAAAATTCTCAATTGAAAAAAAAGCAAATTGGAACTTCTCCGCCTCTTTGTGTATTGTTATTATAGTATTAAAACATGTTTTTTTCATGCATCAATATTTGCAGGATCCTGAGGAAGCTGTTTTAACACGGGTTCACAAGGCGTATTTGTTAAACAAACATTTCTTGATGGACCCAGCAAGTGTCAATGCAATTCACCATATCTACACCAATTGATGGATCCCAGTCTACAGGTGTTCAGTACTGTAAATACAAGTAACCAGAACCCCCATTACCAGGTATTGGGGGGGGTGGTACTGGTTACCTGTTTATTCATTACTGACCACCTGTAAACCGGTAACCAGCAATTCATGTAGTTATAGTGACTGAAAAAAACACTATGTAGAGCTTACCCTGGCTCAAATTTTTTTGTTGTAGCCAACACTTTAGCCATATTTATGGAAAAAGCTGGAGCTAAATGAAATTGACTAGCCAAGGTTTTAGCCAGAAAGTACTATCAAGAAGTTGTTCTTTATTTAACTCTTTGCAAGCTAGCGGTGACTTTTGTCATCAGCTGGTACACTTTTGCAAACAGTTTGGACCCAGATCAGGCCTGACAAAATGTCGGGCCTGATCTGGATCCAAACTGTTTGACACCCTGATGGTATTGAAAAAATCCAGCATATGGCACAAGGAATAATAAAAGCAATATTGGAAAATCCAAAAGCTGATCAAAATACACTTTTTTTGCAGATATGTAATTTTTAAACGCATTGAGTGTACTTTTAGCCAATGACTTCTAGTTGTAGCCACTCTACATTTCTAGTAGCAAATGGCTACAATGGCTAAGGGCATGGTGAACCCTGACTATGTGTGATGACTCTGATCGTTAATCAAGCCTAATTTACCAGATTCCAAACAAAATACATGTAGCACAAAAATCCTGCATTCAAACGTCTAAACATCAACATGTCATAGAATGTGCAACATTTTGCAAATAAAACCATCTTCGAAATGAACAGTCAAGTTTTCATTGTTACAGTTATGCTTTACAATACAGGGCTAATTTAAAGTATTGTTAAAACACTTGAACATGACCAACATGGATTTACGTCCATTTGATAATGGCTTCAAAAAGCTATTTCCATAGATATGTAATATTATATCATCTTCATGTGGGGTATCGCAATACATTAGATCATGAAATACTTTCTGTCAAATTCTGATCATGACATACTCTCTTGATTAAGAGAATTTCTCACGATCAGGATAAATTCTCCAGATGAGAATAAATTCTCCCGATTAGGAGATTTAGCCTATATTTTTGTTAATTTCCTAACTGACCATCTCCCGATCTGGAGAAAATCTCCCGATTTGGAGATTTTCTCCTTTTTGGGGAAAACGTCCTAGCTGAACTATTGGTTCTAAATACAGTTATGTAAAAGCTTACAACGTGGAGATCTAGTTTTTTTAAGAATTTTTTTACCTTTTTATAAGATTCCAAATCCATCATCTGCATGTATATTTTGACATTATCCCCATATGATAAAAATACATAACTAGAGCTTCGCACCTGAGTGCACACCATTTCAGCCTTTACAGTACCATACATACTATATCATTCAAAAATTGTCAATTGCTAATGTACAGCTCAATTGACTGGTTTAATAGATTGTTTTGATTCTTTACGTCCCAGTCAGCAATTTTAGCTTACCTGAACCAAAGGCTCAATGTGAGCTCTTGTGTTTTGTCTTTAATCCAGCATCTGTCCGTCCAAAAACTTTTGTTTAAATGACAACTCCTGTTGAACCACTGGTCCAAATTAAGAAATATTTCCCAGGAGTGTTCCCCATAATACTTTCTTCCAAAATTGCACAAATGGTTCAACTCCGCTGAACAAGACGGGTGCCAGAGCTATCAATATGAACTCTTTTAAACATCATTTCCCGAACCACTGGTCCAAATTCAAAATAATTTCACATAAATGTTCCTCACTACTAAAATAGTACAAATGGCATGCTCCGCTAAAAAAGCTCAGCAAGAATTATTTTAAAGCGACATCTCCTGTAGAACTGATCCAAATTCAAAATCATTTCACATAAATGCTCCTATTGATGCCCTCTACCAGAATTGCTCAGAACACTCAGGTTAGCTCTGAAAGAGCCAAAAAAGGAGAAATAACTTTAAATGATATATGTTTACTTTTAATCATTGGCCAAAACATCACCTTATGTGCCAGGATTCAGACGAGCAATCCAGGGACCTTAACGACCCTTTTGTTCAGTCATGTGAGGACATGCCAGCTTCTGTTCTCTCTTTGGGCATCACTTACTTTGCACGAGATCCGAAGTATTCATGATTCCATGAACCTTCCAAAAATTGAATTCATTTCTTAAATAGAAAAAAGGGTTTCAAGCATTTATTTACATTTACTATTAAAGCTTTCACAAACACAGATATTCCATCCTGACTGGCTCTTTTTACGCATTCTACATTAATCTTTTGAAATAGAAATTAGTGAGAGGTTGTGGTACATCTATACATACCGATACCCTATTCATATTTAGCCTTGTTTACAAATAAATTAAGTTTAACTAGAACGGGCTGTCGATAGGGCGGCATCGCAAATCCCCACGCTCAAAGTTTTGACCCCCCGTCACCCCAGTCCCACCCCTGGGGTATGACCCAGGCGACACAATGAAAATACCGTTCGATATGTTTTATAACTTTTTATTTGTGAGAACACACACAAAGTTTGGTATTAAAAATCTTTGAAATTCGCTTTATAATTGAGGATATCTGACCTTTTGACCTAACCCCAAGGTCACCAGTTTGATCCTAGTGTAAAATTTTACTTGCATTCTGTTCTACTCACCATCCCAGTCAATTTGATATGCTATACGGTCATGTGTAAATCATTTTTATCCCCTGGGCACCCCGGGGCCCTCAAGTCCTCTGGGGTATGACCGAGGCATCAGGACAAAAATCTCGTTTGGCATGTTTTATATCTTTTATCTGAAAGACAACACGCAATTTTTGGTATAAAATCTTTGAAATTGATTTTGTTATTGTAATTTAATGATATTTGACCTTTTAACATCTCCCCTGGCCCTGATGGTGGGACCAAAAAGTGTTTACTGTTGCAAGCCCCATTCATATGGAGTAACTCACACACCAAATTTGGTTGGATTTCGTCCAATAGTTGAGGAGGAGATAGTATAATGGACGAACTGACGGACGGACATTTTTATGAATGGATTATTGTTGGGTTGAGAATTTTCGGTAATCTTAAGTAGCCAACTAGGGTCACTCATGAGTACGGGCGGACAGACGGGCGAACGGATGAATGGACAGACGGAGGTGTTACAATATCCATTTTGCTGTTTCAAAAAAAAGCGTGGGCTTTTATAAACATAAAATTCTTTTTAAACTTTTTCCTAATTATATCTGATACCTGCCCCTGAACCAAAGAGATTGCGGTAAATGCAATATTTCATCACCTGAACCATTAAGAGTGTTCCAGTTTATTACGGATTAAACCTAAAAGGGTAATTTTACGAACAGCAGAGACACAGATGAAATGCCGTATTTGTATTCGGGAAGCCCCTAACTCCTAAATGGGTAATTTAACGAACAGCAGAGACCCCAATGAAATGCCGCATTTGTATTCGGGAAACCCCTAACTTTTACGAACAGCAGAGACCCAGATGAAATGCCGCATAATGCGGCTTTTCATCTAAGTCTACAATGTTTGTAAAGGCAAAAAAAAGATATTCAGGCAAAAGATCACACTATTTTTGAAAAGTATAACCTGACACCCCTGTGTACAATGAATCATTTGATACAATTAGCTAAAAGAACAAAAAAACACATTCGTTTACTCATTGAAAGTTTGTAAGCGATGTGCATGACATTGTATTCTGATTTTATAACTAAGCCAGTATGTATGTTACTGAAATTATGTGCACTCAGGTGAGACCTTTAGAATTATATCAATCCATATTACGAGGGGTGTTCAAAAATAATTGATGTTAGATTGTTTCTCAGTCATTGTTTGTATATGTACTGATTTGTCGTGGTCTGCCCTTCGAAATATTCTCCGCCTACCTGAGTACACAGTTTCAGACAGCCGTTCCATTTATTGAAGCATTCTCATACTCATTTAGATACTGGTACTTTAAACAGCATATCAGACGGAGTTTCTGGAATGATATCTCTATCCAAATATGAAATAGAAAATAAACACAAGGGGCAAGACCTGGGGAGTGTGGGTGGAGGGGGTTGGGGTGTGTTTACCATCTCTGATTCCAAAAACTCAGCCACAGTGCATGCCTTATGCGCTGGCGCGTTATCGTGCAGGAGTCTTAGCAGTGATTTTTTTACAAATTTGTTTCTATGAGTCCCGGGACTCACTAGGCCAAAATTCTTTGCATCCCAAACTTGAAGTTCTGCATCCCATATGGGGCCCACTTTGAATCATAAATTTTATGTATCCATACAAATCCGACCCATTCATACAAGCCAATTTGAGAAACAAGACACTGTCATACTTACTTATACAATAAAGAGCAAGCTTACTTTGTCATGTAAAATAATTTTTAGAGCCCAGGCCATTAGCTTGTGTTCATCTAACTCTGCATACCTACAAGTGTACTGCTGGAAGTTACTGAGCCCTTGGACATACGGTGATGATACCATATTAATTTTTGTTAATACCATCTGTTCACAGTACAGTCCCCGTACTTCAGGAGCCTGCAGTAATACTTTAACAATTCTATTTGCAGAGTTGATTCTAGGATTTGTCTAGAAGGGGCCAACTCTCTCCCCCCCTCCCCCTGTGTTCCCAAAAAGGGGCCAACCTGCAAATCAAATGGGTAATGGTAATTTTCTAAAAAAAAGCCCCACCAGCCCTTCCCCCCCTAAAAAAACTAAGTCCACACCTAAAGAAAAATCGAGCAGGGGTTGTCTTTAGGCGCTGGCCTGTTCTGTTCACCCCCCAACCACAATAACCTTGGCCTTCAAAAGTGTTGGACAAAGACAGAGGGAGAAGAGTGGGAGGGGTGTCTGATTTGAATATAAACAAATGTAATCAGAGCACCCTCTTCTCCAGAATGATAGATTTTTGGAAAATAGAGTACTAAATGGCACATACCTGGTCGGTAGAAGACAATTTAATATTCCTCGGAAATGTCAGACTCTAATGCCATGCCATTCGTTTATTTCTAAGTTGGGCCTCTTGCTAAGAACACCAGTTTGGGCTGTTTAGGGTCTATTTTTGGAGACATAATCTTCTCATGAAAGCATGCTGTGTTCATTATGGAGGGGCATTATGGAAAGGGTGTTTAAACTTGCGGGTAAAACGCATTATTCCAATGCTTCATTTTTGGTCGGTACTGGTTTATCGGCACTGGCTTTTACCAGTAAACTCCCCGTGAATATCTGAAAACACATGTTTCTCAAGGGAAGTAATGATCGCTCAACTGTTGGGGAGTATTTCGGTACCGGTTTTTACCAATATTATTCAAGACACGGTGCGCAAGTAAAAAAAACGTTCAAAACGAAAGTTGCAAATTTTTAAATGCAGACTTTTCGCCACAATTTTTAATGCGTCCTGCGGGATTCACATGGTTTAAAATCATGCGTCCTTTATGAGAATCATGCGTCTGAGACGCAGGACGCGCAGGTAAAAAAATCACTGTCTTAGGTGCTTATGTTCTGTTTTCATTATCTCTAAGGTATTTAAGTCCACTCTGTCTCAATCGGAATTTTAAACTTAAAAAGCTAGCTAAGTAACAGTTGATTTCTGGCGTTTATGTGTATGATATCAGTTCACATACTAATGCGTGCGCTATGCAAGTCATTATTTGGCATCTAATAAAGAATAAAAATATGTGAAGAAATAGAAAGTTTTGCACATTTCTGTTTATTGTTTGCGGAGCTGGACACCATCTTGTAGCTGTACGCAAATTGTTATGCAGTCAAGGACATTGTAACAGTCGTAGAGGGTCTAAATAAGACCACTGGGCCAGAACACTCGATGTACAGAACTATGCATACATTATGAAAAACTTGATAACTTTCAAAATGCGTCGCTCTGAGATTTCAAACTGTTTGTACAGTAAAGTACTGATATTTTGCATTTTATCTAAAGACAGCAGACATTCCAGAACATCAGTGATTTTTTTACAAATTTGTTTCTATGAGTCCCGGGACTCACTAGGCCAAAATTCTTTGCATCCCTAACTCGAAGTTGTGCATCCAATATGGGTCCCATTTTGAATCATAAATTTTATGTATCCATACGAATCCGGCCCATTCATAGAAGCCAATTTCCGAAACAAGACACTGGCATACTTACTTATACAATAAAGATCAAACTTACTTTGTCATGTAAAATAATTTTATAGAGCCCAGGTAATTAGCTTGTGTTCATCTAACTCTGCATGCCTACAAGTGTACTGCTGGAATTTACTGCATTTGAGCCCTTGGACATACCATATTAATTTTTCTTTTTACCATCTGTGCACAGTACAGTCCCCGTACTTCATGAGCCTGCAGTAATACTTTAACCATTCTATTTGCAGAGTCGATTCTAGAATTTGTCTAGAAGGGGCCAACTCCCCCCACCCCCCTGTGTTCCCAAAAGGGTGCCAACATGCAAATCAAATGGGTAATGGTAATTTTCTAAAAAAAATGCCTACCAGCCCTTCCCCCTAAAAAACTTACCAGCCCTTCCCCCTAAAAAAACCTTCCCCCTAAAAAAACTAAGTCCACACCTAAAAAAAAATTGAGCAGGGGTTGTCTTTAGGCGCTGGCCTGTTCTGTTCACCCCCAACCACAATAACCCTGGCCTTCAAAAGTGTTGGACAAAGACAGAGGGAGAAGAGTGGGAGGGGTATCTGATTTGAATATAAACAAATGTAATCAGAGCACCCTCTTCTCCAGAATGATAGATTTTTGGAAAATAGATTACTAAATGGTACATACCTGGTCGGTAGAAGACAATTTAATATTCCTCAGAATGTCAGACTCAAATGCCAGGCCATTTGTTGTCATTCGTTAAGGATTCATTTTCATGCCTCTTGCTAAGGAAGTTGCCACTGTTGGGGAGTTTGTCCCAAGGGAAGTAATGATCGCTTTACTGTTGGGGAGTATTTCGGTACCGGTTTTTACCAATATTATTCAAGACACGGTGTGCAAGTAAAAAAAACATTCAAAACGAAAGTGCAGACTTTTCGCCACAATTTTTAATGCGTCCTGCGGGACTCTCATGGTTGAAAATCATGCGTCCTTTGTGAGAATCATGCGTCTGAGACGCAGGACGCGCAGGTAAAAAAATCACTGGAACATAGACAAAAATCCCTTTCGTTCTTTTTTTTAGGTAAAAGTCGCCTTTTTGGCACAACTCAAGCGCTGAGACAGCTATCACCCAACTCGCAAAATTATTGTTTAACTGACATACATCTGGATATATTAAGTGACAATAACCAACGAAAAAAATCAAAAGTACAGTATTGACAAAAATATTACCCTTTTAAACAGATAGGAACGTTTTTCCTCATTGACTGCAACCAACCCGTGATGACGGCACAGTTCGAGTACAGTGGTTCCCTTACGTGCATACCTGGATTTATTTTGATCAGCTTTTTGGCCACTGTGATCGGATCCTCTTTTGCTCATTTGTCAGAAAATGAGGTATCCATCCAGGGGCGGAGAGGGCTTGGGGTAGGGGAACTCTCAATTTTATTTGCTACGTAAGCTTAGACCAAGCATCTACTGTTACCCCCCCCCCCCCCCCCCCCCCCCCCCCCCCCCTCCGTACCAATAAATATCAGGAATATCAGGCATACCCAAGAAATACTTTAGATTTATATACCTACAAAGTGTATTCCCGTTCTGTACCTTGAACTTAAGAAAATCCCTGTAAATGCATAGACATGAGCCCAAAAAAGTATCCACAAAATCCACCTCCTCCATTAATATTAAATTTTCTGACCCCCCCCCCCCCCCCCCCCCCCCCCCAAAAAAAAAAAAAAATTATAATAATAATAATAAAAACAATAAAAATGATGATACATATACACGTATTGTATGAAAATATAGAATCATCCCCCCCACCCCCCACCCTGGGTATCGAATCTGCATTAAGTTTCAGATGCTTCTTCAATATGTTATTAACTAAATTGTGATAACGACTTATTTATGAACTGGCCTAAGTGTCTCACTGTACTTTGCATCTTTTTGAAGCAAATCAAGGATCTTTTGGGTATTACGTTTTTGTTGGTCATTGTTTTTAATTGCAGGATGACCAGGATAAGCAGCATCTTGTTTAAGCTCATAAATTTAGTCACCCATCTATAAGCCTTGGTGAAAGACATTTGGTCCTCCCTATATGTATCGCAATGTTCTTAATGAATATTTGGCGACCCGCCTTATATAGGCCATTTTTATACCCCGCCACTAAAGTGTGGCGAGGTATTATGTTATACCCTTCGGTGTCTGTCCGTCCGTCCTTCCGTGCTCACCATTTCCGATCGATAACTTGAGTATTTATTCACGGAATTTTTTCAAATTTTGCATACATATTGTTATCGGCGATGAGTGGTATGGGATTGTTAATGGGCAAAATCCGTCCATTTTTAACGGAGTTACTGCCCTTTTTCGTATTGGAAAAATGGTTTCTGGCCTGTTATTCCTTTACTATTCATGATATCTGAATGAAACTTCACAGATATGTTGCACATCAAAGGTTACATATTGTGACTAAGGACCGTCACTCTGACCTTCCCAGTTTGTGAGTTATCCGCCCTTGATAGGTCTGAAAAAAGGTTTTTGACCTATTGTACCTTTACTATGTGGAATATCTGAATATAACTTCACAGATATGTTTCACATCAAAGGTAACATATTGTGACTAAGAACCGTCACTCTTACCTTTCCCGTTTGTGAGTTATCCGCCCTTGATTGAATTAAAAAATGTTTTTTACCCGTAGTTCCTTTACTATGTGGAATATTTAAATGAAACTTTACAGATATGTTTCACATCAAAGGTTACATACTGTGACAAAGAACCATCACTCTTACCTTTCCAGTTCATGAGTTATCTGCCCTTGATTGATCTGAAAAATGGTTTTTGACCTGTAGTTCATTTACTATATGGAATATCTGAATGAAACTTCACAGATATGTTGATCATCAAAGGTTACATATTGTGACTAAGGATCTTCACTCTTACCTTTCCAGTTCATGAGTTATCTACCCTTGATTGATCTGAAAAATGGTTTTTGACCTGTAGTTCATTTACTATATGGTATATCTGAATGAAACTTCACAGATATGTTGAACATCAAAGGTTACATATTTTTAGTAAGGACCGTCACCCTTACCTTTCCAGTTCATGAGTTATCCACCCTTGATTTATCTGAAAAATGGTTTTTGACCTATAGTTCATTTACTATATGGAGTATCTGAATGAAACTTCACAGATATGTTGACCATCAAAGGTTACATATTGTGACTAAGGACGTCATATCACTGTCTATCTCAGTTCTGTTGCTATTTAGGCATTATATATCTCACAAAATAACTTTTGGTGCCCCCAGCAGTGGCGGGGTATTACGCAGTGCTTGCGGTGCTTTTATTCGAGCACATTTTCAGCTTTTTTCCCAGCATATTGTAGAAAGCTATTGAATACATATACTGTACTGAGGATATTTAAGCTATGATAGAGATTTTTCGCTATTTATCGTATATGTATCTCCATTGATTGCTGGTTCTCGGTCTACAAGTGGTCAGTAATGTAAATACAGTTAACCAGACCCCCCACACACATATCCGGGTATTGGTTGGGGAGGGGGGGTACTGGTTATCTGTTTTTCTAATACTGAGCAACTGTAAACCTGGGACCAGCAATTAATGAAGATATGATCAAGTCACACAGTTTGTGCGCTTAATTTGGCATACGATAAAAAAAGAGAGCTAATTATTGCACTATTTTTGAACGCCCCTCGTATACCAGGTATGGGGATCATGTCAAAATATACATGCAGATGATGGATTTAAAATCTTATAAAAAGGTAAAAAAAATCTTTAAAAAATTAGATCTCCACGTTGTAAGCTTTTACGAAACTGTATTTAGAACCAATAGTTAGAAACCACTTGTAACTAGATAAAAGGGATGAGGACGAATTGAAAGAGACAGCCAGTTTGTCTGGAATATGATGGGCGAAAACTTGCAAAATTGGGCTATTCCTACTGAAGTACCTTAAAGACTTATCTATTGATGAGATGGTAAGGGCCTGATGCTTTGGCTGTTTGTCGGGCCCACCGGGGTTTACCTGTTGGATTTCTTTTGCTCCGGTATTCAGTTTAATTTACTGCTGAGTCCTTATCCTTGCTTTATCTCCTTGCTATATCTTGATTTATAAGTTTTAGGAGATGATGCATTGATAAGTTAGGGGTCTTTCATGCAAACCAAATATTTATGTGTCTTGATCCACATCTGAATTAAGGGTGAGGTTGGCGCCGTTAAACCGGTTTAAGCCCTCCAGTAAAATATTTTACTGACCGTTCCAAGGCGGTACTTCTTTTGTGGATCTTTTATGTTTTTGTTCTGTCTTGTGTTTGCTATGTTTTGTGCGCGTCTGTTTATATGTGCTTTGTGGTCACCTGCTGGGAAAGGGCTGACCTCTTGGCTCTCGTTTGTGGTGTCTTCTGTGAGTTTGTCACTTTCCCATTGGTATCCTGGGTCAGGTGTGGTACTTGATTGTATCGATTCCTGATCTTTGCAACCTTACTTACTTAGGTTTGCTTCTATTTTTTTCTCGAAATGTTTGATATGGTTTGATGTTGGGTTATAACCTGAACACGGCTAGATTGCACTTTAGCGGGCACAACTAAATTTGACTAGGGTTTTATGGTCTGATTGCTTCTAAATTATTTCTTGAAATGATATGGTTGGCTTATTTAAGCGAATAAAATTGAGGGGGTATGGGGGCTTATGCCCCCATTTATCATATGCTACATGAACAGACTGTACCATGGTGCCCGGTAAAGTGCAAGTGTCCCACCATATCTAAACCATCCCGAACCACTTTCGGCAATATCCTGATTTTCTCTCGGCAAAATTAGGTTTCGTGAAACTTTATCAAGTGGTAGAGAAGTACTATAGTGGAGTAAGCTAATTTCGCCAATAATGTATTTTCGCCAATTGAACATTCCCACCGTTTTCTCACTTGTGTGAAGTCACAGGCTCATTCTGAAAAGGGGATTTCCAAGGACAGAAGAAAAGCTGTCTGTTAAATTGAAAAGCAGTAAGAAAATACTTATCAGAGTGATAAAATAATGGTCACTTGCCTGCATCAATGTTTTCCCGCCATTTTCACTAATTCTTTTTAACCCGAATCTTTAAATTATGATCCTGATATGTTTTATTCGGTAAATACATCGCTTCCTCCATCTTCATTTCCGTTGACATCCCCACGATGGAGGTAAAAAAAACTCAGTGATGTATTGGGGTCCCAAGTGGGGAAATCATTGATTTTATCATAAGGGGGTTCTTATTAATGTTAAGACTCAGAATCATTTGTCTGGCTAATAAGCAGCTGTATGGACCATATATCTAAAAATGATTTTTTTGATAAATTATATCAATTTTTCACCTGCAGTGGCTTGATGTATCCCTAAAGTACATAAAAGAAAGCTTTTATGTCTACTTTTTCGTTTAAAGTCTGTGTGGTAGCATCCCATTGAACCTAGGGGTTCAAATCAATCTGAATTTTAATTGAATATTGAAAAAATATGTGACTGAAATATTTTTGATTACAATAAATTAAATCATAAAAATTTAACAATAATTTTTGTTCAGTGAAAGAAAAAAAAGGTTTGTCTCATAACACCTATTGATTTTTTATCTATCCAACCCTTTATGAGGCCTCTTTTTTCATGTCAACAAGAGTTGTCGAACTTAGATTACTATTTTCAAGATGGCGGAAAAACGGGTGCACAAACAAATTAAAGTTTTTGAAAATTAAATAACATATTTTGATGGTCTAAGGTATCACACATTATTATAAAAGGTTGAAATTTTATGATAAAATCATTTTCTGGTCAGGTTGTATTTTGTTTTGCTATCCTCAGAGCCATATCTGCTTATGTTGGCGAAAACTGATTATCCCAGTATACGCCTACAGCGGATTAATATAGACCAGTCCAATGTTATTGTTTTCATCCGGGCTTATTGACCACGTGATAACAATTTTGACCACATGACTTTTTATTGTGGTTGGCAAAATACCTCTCAGTGCAATGTCCATTGAGCTGAGCCAACATTTACGGGAGAAAAAAAGTCTTAAGCGATATTTTAGCTCTAGATTTTGATTTAGATATGTAGAATAAGTATCGGACATTGATTTACAATAATTTTTTAGTGAAAAAAAAATAATTAATATCGGTCACCCTAAAACAAAAGTTGAGTCCCATGTAAATTTTACTGAGTCCCAGAAAGTTTCCCAACCTATTTTTTTTTTTTTTTTTTTTTTTTTGCAATATCAAACACGGAGAAGTTAGCTAAAACTATCAATTAACTTTAATCTCAAACATTTTCAGTTTACACTAAGTGATAGACGATCAATTAAAGAAGCAAGAAAGAAGCAGACTTAGGTGTGATGGAGTCTTTGACTATTAAACTTTTTCGCTTTTAAAAAGTCTTCACTTGACACTCTTTTTTTAGTCAAAACGCCGCTTATTTTCCCAATTCAATATCCCGGCGGTATCCCACCAGGATTTAATATCCTGGTTCTTTTTTCACTTGGGATCAGAATAACCACCTTAAATATACAACATGTGAAAGCTTAAACTGTCCATTATCCTTGCTACACTGTTAATTATTTTTCTTTTTCAGCTCGACAATGATATTGTACCAAAGACAGCAGGTTTGTTATTTTATATACTAAACCACACTTCCATTGCTAAAAGATATATTAATCAGGGTTCATACACGTCAGGGAAATTCTTTCAAGGTCAGGGAATTTTATGTTGTGTCGGGGGAAAATGATTGTTTTCTAAAATGGCAGGGAATTTTACAATTTCTCTTTTGTATCAAATGATGAGAAACAGAAAATGACTAGGGCAGATTTCTTAACATTTTTGATACACAAGGTTGGGCGGTCGAAACCACCCCCGGTTTTAACCAGCGCCCCGGTCAATATGCCAAAAAGTGGTCAATACTGGTCAATACGAATCTGAGTCAGGGATTTTTTTTTTGTGTCCTCAGGGGCCGAAATTCGGCCCCTTTCCCAATGGGATTTAGGTGACTTTTTTCCCAATTTGAAAAAAAAATTCCCAATCTCAAAAAAAAAAAAAATTTTTTTTTTTTTTTTTTTTTTAGAATTTTCATTCAGTCACCACACACACACTCACAAGCTACATGATGACAATCAACTAGAATTGCATCCTATTTTCCTTCAATTTAATGGCAATAGTATGTGTAATAGCTAATTTTGTTTTTAAACTGACCAAAAATGCTGTTCTTGTTTGTTTAGAAAATTTCTCAAAATAGTGGTTTACCGCGCTAATTTTCCCAATCTGAAAGGCCCTAGGGCCCCTTCCCAAAATTGCAAAAAAAAATCCCTGTGAGTGGTCGATTGAAATTTTTATATGGCCATTTTGGTGGTGGATTGAGATGATATTAGGTCAGGTTTTAGTTCTATTTATTGAAAAAATAAAAAATACTGTTATGTCCCTGTCAAGGGCACTATTAACATTAGCACTGACTTCTGCATTACTGTCCAGGCACCTAACACTAGTCTTTATTATTCATCAAGGGCAGAATGGAATAACCATACAGCCTAACACAATCCTTTTTCATCATTTTGAGACAACAGCTTATAAAAATTTATGACACTGGTTAAATTATTAACTTAACTGATAACAGCAGATAACAGAATGTCCACACTTTCACACCTCTATATAGATATTAACACAGGTGCCAGTGAATTAGCCAATGCACTTTAAGCTCAGTGATTGGATATGTCTAATAAACTGGACACACCTTCTTTAGTCTGAGAGACATGTCCAGTATAACTTATATTGTTCAACATTTAGTGTTTTCATTACAATTTTCACACCTTTGTCTTTTCAGGTGAGAAGCCAATTCAATTTGCATTTTAACTAATAGAGCAAGGACTAATTTGAACATGATGACCCCTTTGATGATAAATTTGAAGTATTGATTGATTTTTTGTACTTTCCTTCATTAATAAAATAAATTATGACTGAAAAAGCTAGTTTTGAAATTTATTTAATCTAATTGCTTGCATTTGCTTTACTTTTTTTTTATTAATGGATAATGGAAAATAAGCTCAAGTCTTAAGTCTGAACTGAAAGTTGTGGTAATGATTCAGTTTGATTGAGACTGAAGATCTAAAACTATTGACATTCATTTTTGTTTGTTTTATGGTATATATAATGATCAATACATTTTTTTAAAGCAAACACATTTTCAATTAAGCTTGTATTATCAAATATTGAAACTATTTTAAGTCTGTTTATAGAGTCCAGTAAATAGGGATATAACTAAAGCTAAATATCTTCACATCGACCATGGTTTTTGAATCGACCAATTGACCACCAATCGACCAGTAATGACCGGTTAAAACCAGTAATGACCACTGGTCTGGTCAATATGCATATTGACCGGTCGATTGCCAACCTTGTAATGATACAAGCTAAAAAAAATTGATAGCTTCTAGATTGCTTTAAACATAAGAAGATGGAAGGATTTGGCTCCCATTGACTCCTCAACTGTCTTTTTAGCTCACCTGGTTCAAGTGAGGTATTAATTAGCATTCTCCCTAAGAATCATGCAGGCCCAGTACAGGGCTCATCCTAGGATGGGCCCGATCCATTTTATGAGAAAACTATTAATGTTTTGCTAAAATGGACTTTATTTTTGGTTGGGCCCCATAAACAAGCTATTTAAATCTCATGTCAATTATGCTCTAATTTGGATATCAAGGAATCTTGGGCCCATCAAATTTTGCTAAGGGCCCATAAAAATTTCAAATGGCCCATTAAAATTTGAAAATTTGCATGTATTTGAATGGGATATGGGCCATTGGCCCATTTTAAGGGCCCATCATCATTTTGGGCTAGGATGAACCCTGCCAGTAGAAAAGCTGATTAAAGTGACTTTTTCAGAATGACAAAAAAGTTGGCACAATAGATTCCTTATAGCATAAGTCACATAGCCAAAGGGAAATGGTTATTGTCATGCCTTTACCATGGCAACGACTAGATAAAGATTTTGCCTCCAGAAGCATGTTTAAAATATGGCAATGGTTTGGCGTCCCTAAACCATCTGTCGGTTGTCCATTCACATTTTCAAAGAAGTATGTCTCTAATCAGGGCTCTCGATCAGCGGTTTTTGGGGCCGAAATTCGGCCTCATCACAATGCCAAAAAGTATGTTTTATCCCAATTCCAGACGAAAAATTCCCAATCTGACCAAGCCTACTTGGTCCCAACAAACTACAGATGTATCAGTTGAAAAATTCCATTTAACAGTTGGAAAACATAAAAAGTGTGCTGATTATTTACTTTTTATTCCCTGTACAACTTCCATCGTGATCACATTTTGCTAAAGTTGAAAATAAAAAAGTTATCGCCGAAAATCAATGTGAAAAAAACTAGAGTTTTAGTCTTTGTTTTTGAAAATATTCATATTTTTTTTACACTTTTACTTCTGCCCGTTACCAGGTTACAGACACCACCTAAGATATAAAATGCAAGATAAGAGCAAATATGAATATCTGCAGTTCTTTTTCTCTGAAACAACAATGGGAAAAACCGGTTAGCATTATGAGAGGCCAAACAAAGAAGATAAACACTTAAAGATGCAAAATATAAGCATAAAAGACTTTACAACAACCATTTGCAGAATTTGTCATAAATTGCCCTCTATCAGATTGCATCTCTTCCCTTTTACCAGAAGTAAATCTCAATGCTTAAAATCATTTCTTAATACAGTAAACCATACTTAAAGACTACAAAGTAGTTACAATAGTCCAAACAGTCAACAAACAAACAAAATCTTTGTCAAAATGCTCTTAAATCTGGTCTAATGTTCCATGTAGTGGCTGTAACTTTTTCTGAAGCTAATTTCTCATGGATTCCAATTGTCATGACAATGAAACGATTCCAATTGTCATGCAGGGTTTTACAGGACGCAATATCCTGCGTCTTATACACATAAATCATTAGGTGGGACCCGTCAATTCACCTTACCTGCGTCCGCTGGGACGCAGACGTGTTTGCTGTGCCTTTCATTAAAATCCCAAATTCCAAAGTTATTTCGTAACGATTCTGGTTTTCCCATATTTACAGGCTATCTATAAATAAATAGGACAGGTGCTCTTGTTTAAGACTGCTGCACTGACCTCTTAGGTAAACGAGAAGTGAAAACATCCGTGCAAACATTGGCCGTGAAAAAAAGTCGTAAAATACCATGCTTTCTTTCAGGTCGGCTCTGCTAAAAAGCATGGAAAACGTATACTGATTTGTCCATCACTGACTTTGTGTATTGATTTTTCCATAGTGTGAATAATCACTGACAACTCGGCCAACTGCTCAAGCATGAAGGGCAGTTATCTTGACAGTTTTCTTTCTTTTGTATATGCCAAATTACTTAACATTTTCATTTTGAAAGGGTCAAGTCGGCAAAGGTAAAGGCAGAATATATCAAAGATACCAGAGACTTCAGATAAGTGGAGACTTGTAGACAGATAGATATAATAAAATGACAGCAAGAACATGTGTATTTCAAATTTACCAACCAAATTTCTCAGAATGGAAAGCAAGTAGCAGTCTGATCAGTGACTTTTTTTTGTGTGTGTTTTTTTTATCTCAATTAGAGAACAGTCTGACCAGAGACTGTTATTTTCTGTCTTCTGGATGCAGCAAATCTATCACTTCTCCCTATTTTCTCAAACTTCTCCCTATTTGTACTGGAGGGAGAAGTCACTTCTTCTCACTAAATTTAAGGGCTAGCTCCCTGCATATTATAGGGACAGGTTCAGCTTTTGTAAAAAAAAGCGTATAGGATTGTGTTTCACTGATGGTAATATGTGGCCCTCAAAAATTTCAAATGGCCCCCCAAAAAATTGGAAGGGGGCCAAACATGGCCCTCAAAATTACTGACCTGGGGACAACGCTGAGCCTTCACGGAAGGATGTACTACCTTCCAAAATTCGAAGCTTATATAAAAAGATGGGACCCCCAATTTCAATGATGGGACCCCCATCATATTCAAAGTTGAGTCCCAAGGACCCCCAAACATTCAACTTGGTGTAAAACCCTGGTCATGACAATGAAACTTTGTCTATCTGACATTTATGTTGAATGACATAATATAACGGGGGACTTTAGAAACACACCATTTTACTTTCACTGTCTCTTCCACATGATTGATTTGAGGATGTTTCTTTTATCATTTTTTATCCTCTTGCAAAATGGACCATGATTTGCCCAGTGCTGTTCATTCTGACGTAATATCGACGTAAGTGTTTTTCAATAATTGTCGTCTGACAAATGTGAAATTGATTAGATTTGAAAACATACACTTTTAGGTGGTAGCCAGATGTCTTAACAAATGGAAAAACACAAAAGTTTTCAGAAATAATAGTTTTATTACACTCCCACTCGCAACGTCAGTGTTAAATTTTCAAGCAGACAGGTGACGTCCGCGCATGTCGCGACACTTTTGTCTTTTATGCAACTGATTGAGGAGTATCTGTTGACAATTAAAAGATTTTGATTTTTACTGATCCTAAGGATATAAACGGCCAATTACGTCAAAAATCAATGACGTCATGTAGACGTAATGAACGCTGCAAGAGGCCTAAACTTTATGGTTTGATTTCGTCTTTCCTTTTGCTTTCAAGAACAAACATCGGTTTGAAAACCTTCTTTCCTTCATAATAGAAGGTATTGGTACTCTGTGACTTTTTGAATTTGAGTTGTATCAGAATTATTGTGACGTCACGGCAATTATAAGCCACAGCGTTTCGATTTTCTTATTGAATGCAAGCTAAATGACGGAACTTGTCAGGATCTCAGTGGTAGAGTGCTTGACTGGAGACCGAAGGGCCGCGGGTTCGAGCCTCACCGGCGTCACTGCATTGTGGTCCTTGAGCAAGACACATTTATCCTAGCTTAGTACTGGTTCAACCCAGGAAGGCCCGTCCCTATATAACTGAAAGATTGTTGATGGGACGTAAAAATTCAAATCAAACAAACAAACAGACGGAACTTGTCAATTTTATTTTTCACATAATGAAAATATTCATTTTTCCACATAAATTAGCGTTTCAGCAGGTGGTGCTTTTTAAAAGTCCAGTGTTCTGCCAAGGTTGCTAAGACCAGAGCTCTCCGAAATGCAGAATTACGCGTATTGGTACGCACGTTTTTTCCCTGGGACGCATGATCATCGCTAGGCGAGAGTTCCGCGTGCGCATGTTTTTTTAGTTGGCACACGCTAAAAATCCAGTAGCTAAGATAAATACACACCGGGAGATCAAAAGCCCTTTGATATTATCGATCACGACACGCTTTTCGAGCCTATTGTCCTGTCTCTGTTGACCAATCTTATGACTCGGACTGCAGTGTAGCAATTCTGACAGGTGATTGACAGGATTACCGATGCGGGACAGTGTGATTATTACGAGGTGATCATTAAAGTAAATAAGCAAGGATTATCGGATAATTGTTTGAAACAGATGCGATTCCCATTTACCGTTAATTAAAGGGAGAAAAACTCCAGATGGTATTGTAAACAACATCGGACTACCGACTTCCGACTTCCGAATTCGACTGATTAGGGATGAAAGAGAAAACATATTTAAATGCACTCGTTTGCGATTTGAGCAACTAAAACATGGAGAAAAAAACAATAAGTTTACGGATTTGCATTTCTTCCTTTGATTGCTACGGCAAACAAAAGAGTCTGAAAATTGTTGAGAAAAAAAAGACGGTACAGCGGTAAGCCGTATACGGTAAAGTCCAACTGACAAATCCCAAAATAAAAAAAAACGAGACAGTTTTCCGGTCCTGATTGAGCGATCCCGCATTTTAGTACCGGTATTCAATTTTTTCGCTGATTCTATTCTATTCGGTATGTAGTCAAACCTTTTACGGATACCTTCGGATTTTGTCAATCCAAGATGGCGACGCTCTCGTCGCTTTTCGTTTCAAAAAATGTGATAACCAAGATCAGAAAAGCGTGTTTGAAGCAGCAAGTCATCACCAGATGACTTGAGATATTTAATGACAACCATCCATGCGATGACGTCTTTCTTCTTTGGGTTTATTTCCCTCTCTTGTTGATTGATGTTGTAAGTATGGAAGAAAGTTAAACAAACGCATTTATCATTCACTGACTAAACTAAGTCCCGCTTTATTATTATAAAAATGCCAGATATGTTCCTTTTGTTCAGTGTCTAAGGTAATGTAGGGGAAAACCTGTGCTTTGCCTTTGGATTTTGTCATAAATGAATAAGCCTGAATCGGTTTGATTTTCAGTTTGAGAATGTTTTCTTGTTCTTTTCTCAATATTCTTTGGTCCAAGCTTTGATCACATAAAACAAAACAAACCAAGTAATTTGCATTTAATATCGTTTATTTTTTTCTTCCCAAACCTTGGTAAGTAAATAGTGAAAAAAATCGAGTGAAAAAAAAAAATTGAGAAAAAAAAAATCGACCTGACCTATTTACCCTATTTCAAATTAAATAAAAAAGAAAATCGACCTACCTACCCTGTTTGAAATTTTCATCAAATAGTAAACACATTTTTTTTTTTTTTTTGGCCTTAGATTGACTATTTCTGAAAACTTGTCCGCGACAAGATTCGCAACTAGGGTGTTTCGGCCGCGACTTTGCTGATATTTCTGTGATATTCTCGCGGGATCGCAGCCTCGGCAGAACACTGAAAGTCCCTCAGTATATATCAAAGGAAGTTATTCTGAGATTGAAAATCTTCAAGATATCCCTCATGAATCTATGGTGCGAAGCATTGGACTAGCCTGAAATGCATAAACTTGGAAACTATAGTCTTTAATGATATAATGGAAATGAATTTTACTTAAATAAACACATATCTTGTATAATCATGGGTATAGAACAGTGATTAAGTGTTGTTTTTGCAGTTTTTATCAAAAACACTATCTTTAGGAATTAGAGGAGAAAAAATACAAATTTTGACCAATTTCTTAAATTCAAATTGCAAAATGTAGAAGATAAGTGTCTTTATAAGATGCAATCAGTTCTGTATCAATATTTGAAAAGGAAACATGAATTATTTGGCCTTTAAATGGTTTGCTTTTCAAAATGAGACAGCATAACACTTATAAATGGCCATTTTGGGAGCACATGATAGACCATATCTCCAAAACAGGCAATGTTAGCAGCTTGAAATTTTGGGTGAACAAGATCTGACAATGCCTTTCTGCATAACTTATATAGTGTTCTTTTATGACTCAGTTCTTCTGTAGCATAGATATAACATGAAAAAATCAAATAGCACCAATACCGTGTTTTGACGTATGTAGATCAATTACTCCCATAGACTTGTAATGGGAAAAAAATCTCTGAAACCAAGAGGCCCACAGCTTATATATCTAGTATCTATAGCAATGTCTAGTGGTAATCTACATAAATCCTGCCAACCAAGCCTCTTGGGTGCAAACTGCTAACACCACTTGAGATCAATAGCTCACAAAGACTTATAAGTGATTTTTTTATATTCTTTTCTATAACCGCGAGGCCCACAGCTTGTATACTTAGTATATAGCAATTTAGGATGTTCTGCTACATAAAGCATGCCAACCATGCCCCTTGTGTCCAAATTGCCCACGCCCTGAAGTCATTAGCTTCCATAGTTTATGGTATAATGGGTGAGGGGGGTAGCTAATAAAAAAATCTCCCAACTACTCAGGCCAGTGGTTTATGCTCATAAAGCCTCTTGTTAGCTCACCTAAGCACTCTTTGCTCTAAATGAGCTGTTCTTATCACTCAGTCTGTCATGTCCATTGTCCACAATATGCTGTATTCAGGGCTTAAGTGGAATTTTATCAAAAACCTTTTCTGAACATTGTAGCTTTTACAATGAACAGACAGCTACTACAAACAGCTAAAACGCTCTCCTCTCTATATATACTGGTTGCATTACAGGTGGCTGTAGAGGTTTTTAGAGGTCAACATCCAGTTTTTTGAAAGAAGACATATAGTAATGTGACAACCTGTAAATTTCTTTATTGAAAACAGTTATTTACTATACACATGCTGAAAAACTTGAATGTAAAGTTTGCAAAGTTCAAAATAATCACTCAAATTGAAAAAAAATATCTGTAAATTGTAGCTATACACAAAGATTTGATACCAGTAAATAGTGTTGTATCGATGATCGATTATAATCGATGATCAATCGAAAATTTCTTTCGATTCTACTAATCGATTGTGTTTGGTAATAATCGATTATAATCGAAAAGATTCACACCGGACCCTCTTGTAGGCTACTATTCTAAATTTGCAACTTCGCTACAAGAAAATGCAATCCATAAATTCATAGGTTTATAGAATGTGAGGAATATAGAAATAAACTGTAGCCTGGTTTGCTGTGTATTCTATCCCCTTTAAAATCATGACTAAGAAGTCTTCAGTGCAATCTCAACCCATTGTATGCTAATGACTCCTAAATGCGTACTTAAACAAAGAGAGAAAACTCTTGATGAAATGCCACAAAATGCGGCATTTCATCAGGGTATACACTGTTTGCTATAAAGGATATAAAAGATCTTTAGAGAAAGAAATATTTTATTTGGGAATGATAACCCGTGACCCCTTGATGTTTACAATAGACCCTCCCAAGTTTATTGTTTCAATCCATAAGTGTATAAAGGGTTTAAAATGCCAATGGCCGTTAATTTGAGTTTGCTGTAAGGACCAGTTGTGGTATTTGATACTGAACATTAAATAGCATGACACTGGCGCTAACATTTTTTAAGATAAAAGTTTCAAGCAGTACTAGGATAGACATTCTATGGGATGGAACCTGTGTTTCCCTTTCATTTGATAATTTTCGATATTAATTGATCATCAATCGAAACCTCCTGATTGATTATTTTCGATGATCGATTATGAAAAATCCAATAATTGAACAACACTACCAGTAAAATGCATTTAAGCCCTCGGTGGCTTAGGCTGCTGTCTGTTCTAAGGCGGTGGTTCTGTTGTTGGGATTCTGTAATTGTTCTATGTTTTGTTGTACGTTACTTAATACTTTATGCCCCTTCTAGTTTTGCAATCATTTTGATGGGAAAGAGAGCTGGTTGCTTTGCTCAGTTCGTCTTCCTGGTGTCTCGTGATTGTTACATGGCTCTTCCTCGCTGTGCCATGGGTTTGTCTGCAGCTTGTGATTGTGGTATTTCCTGATCATACTCACTATTTTTGAATAAAACCAAGTGTCTCCGGCGTGTATGTCAGGGAAATTTGATTGGCGTCAGGGAATTTGTTTTGTCAAGTCTGTATGAACCCTGATAATCTTATTTAGAAAATAAGGTCTTGTCAAAATTCTTGTACAATTCAGAGATGATGGCAGACGTTCACTATCGGGTAATGATAAAAAGGGAAGGTTTATTTGAAAATTATAGTTCTAGAAGCCCTGCACTGAAAGTAGGAAAGAAAGAAGGCAAATATCAGGAATCGATACAATCAAGCAACACACCCTGACCACATGGGAAAGTAACAAATACACAATAAGACATCACACACAAGACCTTTCACAGCAGGCGAACTTGGCCCTCTTCAATAATTAAGCGCCCTGGATAAGATTTTGGGTATTTAAGCAACCTGGTTATCCTCAATTCAGGGTGCCCACCCGTCAGGGGAAAGTCAGAGAAATTGGGTTTTTCTTCAAGGTCAGGGAAATTAGAAAATCTTCAAAAGTCGGGGAAAAGTCAGGAAATTTTAATGTCATAAATACCTTACTTGCTATCGATAGCTACTACCTATGAACCCTGACCTCCCTTGGATGAATGAAATTGTTTCTCTTCAGTCAGTATTCCAGATTTGCTTGCAGTGACACTCGGTATTATCCCATCAAATATATACCATTGACATAAAGTTAAGCATATTGTACTTCCAATGACCAAAAACAATAAATTCTGATGGTCTAACAAAAATCCTTATTACATTAGTCTACCATACTTATTTTGCGTCAAAAACCGAAATTTTGTCGGAAACATATTCAAAGACTCAAAAGAACACACATCTTTCCGGTCTAATCTTCCCCAATTTTGGGGTTTTGCTGGCTAAAGCCCTTTTAACTTGATTATAATCGGCACACTGCAGCATCTGAGAGAAATATTTCCCTGGCTTATCTGATAAACTCCACTGGGACTCATAAAGCTCATTTAATATGCTCTTCTGATACAGTGTCACCAAACCACGTGGTGTGTGACGTAAATTTTTGGTACCACCGGCAGCTAAATCATCAACAAGAAGCATCGCCTCGGAACTTCAATCAATCGTAAGTATTTTATTTTCCAGCCGATTTCAACGACATATAGCCTATTCTAAGGGGAAAAGTGAGTTCTTTACAACGGTGTTAATGGATTTGTCACCAGATTAATACTTTAGGCCTGAAAACGAGGCAAATGTCCAGAAAATGTGAAAAACACCGTGCAACCACGGCAAGCCAGTCCCAAATATTTGCCTCGTTTTCAGGCCTAAAGTATTAATCTGGTGACAAATCCATTAACACCGTTGTAAAGAACTCACTTTTCCCCTTAGAATAGGCTATATGTCGTTGAAATCGGCTGGAAAATAAAATACTTACGATTGATTGAAGTTCCGAGGCGATGCTTCTTGTTGATGATTTAGCTGCCGGTGGTACCAAAAATTTACGTCACACACCACGTGGTTTGGTGACACTGTGATAGAGTGACTTTTTGAGTTTTCGTAGCCACACAGTAAGGTGGATGTAGACCGGCCTGTTCAACTGTTAGAATAAACAAATGCTTGATATTTCGATGAACTACTCACCTTCCAAGTTCTTTATAATTATTTACATGATTCCAGTGGGAGCGCAGTGGTAGAGTGCTTGACTCGAGACCGAAGGGCCGCGGGTTCGAGCTTCACCGGCGTAACTGCGTTGTGTCCTTGAGCAAGAACATTAATCCTAGCTTAGTACTGGTTTAACCCAGGAAGGCCCGTCCCTTTATAACTGAAAAATTGATGATGGGACGTAAAGAATCAAATCAAACAAAACTCGATTCCAGTTTTAAAATAAGTATGTTTTCACAAACAGAATGGAAATAATGAAATTCCTGATCAGCGTGCTTAAAAGCCAGCTGGTCTGAATTTCCACTGTTTAACAAACAATATATCCTGGATCAAAATGGTAAGGATTAAAAGTATATTAATCTGTAAATGCAGCAAAAAGCGATGCTACTGCTGCAGCTGCTGCTGCTACTACTGCTACTACTACTACTACTAATAATAATAATAGTAATAATAATTGTAATAAAATACTACTACTACTACTAATATTATTAATAATAATAATTATTATTATAAAAAGAGTAAATAATAATAATGCAGGGGATTCATTAACTTTTTTGGCATCCGGGTATCAAGGCAAAGTAGGCGGGTGATTTGACAGTATTTGCCTATAGACTCTATACAAATTAATCAAAAGTAGAAGGGGAAACATGCCTGAGTAGAAGGGGAAAATCCCCGGCTCCCTCCTCTTAATGAAAGCCCTGATAATGGTGTCAAGAGTAAGTGTAAGAGAAAAATATTTGCTAATATGTTATTGTAAGCTTCATTCCCTTTAGTTTGATATGCAAGATGATAAGAAAAAATGTTTTTTTATTAGCCTATGTGACTCCTGCGGGGCCATTTTTGGCATGATTTGAACAAACTTGGTAGAGGTCCACACGGCAATGCTACATACTAAATATAAAGACTCTAGGTCTTGTGGTTTCAGACAAAAAGCTTGTTCATGTTTTCCCTATATGACCCAATGTTAATAATGTGACCTGGAGATGGGCCCATTTTAGACCCAAGGGCGTAACTAAAACAAATTTGTTAGAGGTCTAGAGGTCCACTAGATGATGCTAAATACCAAATATCAAGGCTCCAGGCCTTGTGGTTTCCGACAAGAAGATTTTTTCACGTTTTCCCTATATAAGCCTTTGTAAAACATTTGAACCCCGGAGCAGGGTCATTTTTGGCCCCAGCCGTATGATTTGAGCGATATTGAACGATATTGGTAGAGGTCTACTAGGTGATACAAGAAGATTTTTTGAAGTTTTCATTTTGAAAACCTATTGTTGTTAGCCTATGTGACCGAGTTATGCAAAACTGACTAGAACCATTTAATTGGGCAAGGCCGGATCATTTGTGTGAACTTATTTCACATTTGGACAAGGGGTTTAGGAGTAGTTGTCCTTCAATTCAATTGTTAAAGGTGGGACGTAAGGACGGATGACAAAGATGGACGAACACTGCTCACACTTTTTAAAGCTCCCTTTATCACCATGTGACAGGTGAGCTAAAAAAAAACCCAGAACAATCCCTATAGTGGTAAGCGCGAAATATTTGGGACAAACATTCATTTGGACTGTCTCAGGCAAGTGCCTAAGAGTCCACCGTTTTGAATTTTGAAATCCCTGCACAGCTTCACAATCCCAAATTTTCTGAGAGAGGAGCACAGTGGCTAAGTGGTAGAGTGATTGACTATTGGCCAAGCGGTTGTTTGCTTGAGCCTCACCAGCATCACTACATTGTGTCCTTGAGCAAGATGCATTAATTCTTGCTTAGTACTGGTTCAACTTATAAAGACCAATCCCAACATAACTGAAAAATTGTTGACTGGGATGTAAAGAAACAAACAATCTGTCCTGACTGGGATGTAAAGAAACAAACAATCTGTCCAGTGGAATTGTCCAGACAAAATCTGTGTGGAAAAAGAAATGAAATTACAATAATAATAATGATAACAGTAATAAGAAACGGATAAAAAGAATGTCTCCCCACTTTAATTGGGTCTACCTATGACCATTAAGCAATAAATAAAATTGACATTAATGTATTTTCTCTGGAAAAACAAGCTGGAGAAAACCTTTTGAAATCTTAGATCTAGCAGATAATGCGGTCAGAATGGAGAGAAGCCGATGCTAATGAAAAAGATGGACATAACTAGCAGAGAGTTGTAGGGGAAATATTTGGTAAAAGATGCCTGTCTGAGATCAGGCTTTTTATGGGTCAACCCTCAGTATGCAAAATTCCAAACTTCTATGCTGTGTACAAACAACGGATTGGAAAAGGCTAAGTTTTTCAGACTTTTTAGACCAATGTTCCCTCTAAGTTGTTAGAGCAAAGTTTGACATGCCAGACGATCTGGTAAGGAGCATTTTGAAAGCAAAAATGTGCAAATTTTGGTCATGATATTTGTTAATGACATTCAATAATTTTGTTATTTGACTGTTTAATCTGTCCCCATTTGCTGCAAATTGAACATTGCTTGATGATGTGAGATCATGGCATTTACAGACAATAAGATCCAGGAAGCAGGATTCCTAGCCATTATCCTAAATGCAGCATAGTCTCAAAGGGCAAAAATGTCATTATTTAAACCCTTTCAAAATTGCCAGAGCCATACAACTATGCCAGTGTGATTTAGCATGGTTGATTATCTGCAAACTTTGACAGACATTTGGCAAAATCATTCTCGAATTTTGATTCTTTATTTGATTTGCACATCCCCGTTTTAATTTTTGGATACCAAAAATCTCCCTTCAAAACATCCCTTAACTTCATAACAAAAATATACTGAAGACTGTAACACTAGGTTGTTTTGAACAATTTACTTCATCAATAACTGCATTCAAAGTAAATATATTGAAGCCTGGCTTATAGGTAGAAACATGCCAATTTTTGTAGAAATCCAGTACTGCTCTGACAGCAGTAAAAGCAATTATTTTGCTGTTTTTCTACTGCCAAAAAGAACCTGATATTGAATATCAAAATGTGATTATTAAATGTGACATAGTCATTATTAAATGTGACATGGTCATTTGGGCTAGTGTGCAATGTTAGGACGGCACAATGTTAGGGGACATGACTGTAATTATGCTTCATCGAGTGATATCCACATGCTTTAACTTTTATCCCACATGTTTAATCATTTGATATTTATGGTTTAAAAGAATTCTATAATTGTGATATGTATTATGTTTAAACATGTCCACATTGAGAGTTTACTATGGCTGTGAAATAAAGTTGTACTGGCTATACTATCTCAAATTGTGATCAGGGAAAATCTAAATAGATCAGGAAAAATCAGGGAATTTGTTTTCTAAAATTGTGTGGTCACCCTGTACCTAGTCATTTCACAAGGGAGGCAGCATTAAACTAGGAAATATTTTTTTTCTTTACAGAAAACTTCCGTGCATTATGCACTGGAGAGAAAGGCTTTGGGTACAAAGGTTCAACGTTTCACAGAATCATCCCCAACTTCATGCTTCAAGGCGGTGATTTCACAAGACATAATGGGACTGGTGGAAAAAGTATCTATGGCGAAAAATTTGCAGATGAGAATTTTAACTCGAAACACACTGGGCCAGGTAAAGTAGCAACAGAAACATAGCTAGAGAAAGGTATTTCAGGTTACTTGTCTTCATGCTCAAAAGCAGTGCCAATACTTTTGTCAGGCCTTCTAGAGTTTAACAGGGTTCCCACGGTCAGTGAAAAGCCAGTGAAAAATGAAAAAAGTTCAAGGTCAGGGAAAAGTCGGGCAAATTTGAAATTTTGGAGAAAAAAGTCAGGGAATTTTATAAAAAAAAACAAAAAAACTTCGTCATATTTTTGAATGTTGATTTTTACTGTTCAATAAAGATCATTATGTATCAATTCTAGGGAATGTCCGTACTTTTAGACAAAATATACTGAACAAAAGTGAAAACGCTTCACCTGATTTGTGTGCCATCAATATACAAAATTATGCAAACCAAGAATGTAATGAAAAGTGTATCTTAATGTTCTAATACTGGGTAATGCATAACAGTAAAAGTTTTACGGATGTTGTCACGATGAAACACATGAAAGCCATTTAAATGTGACGGGTCCATTTTTTCAGGTTGCCAATTTGAACGGAAATCTAACACAATTTAGGCCTTCAGAAATCCACTACCTATGAGATCCGAATGCATAAAATGTTTGTCTAGACATGCGACAACCAGAAATGTGAAGGACTTATCTCAAGTGTTTTGATAGTTTAGAAAAGCAATCTTGAAAAGCGGATTTTCACTCAAATTGCCAAGTTTAAAAATTTAACACTGAAATCTCCATAGGAAAATCAATGTGTTGTTGCATCTTAGTATGAGGGCATCACTAGTCGAGAAATGGTGGAAACAATGTGCCGAGAGGTCCACCTGATATGGCAAAAGAAAATTATCGAAAACCGTGATAAATTGAAGATTACCAAACATTTAATATTCCCTATTTGTTTTTGTCAAAGGGAGATAATTTTCAATATTTTACAAATTCGCTAAATTCGAAATTGATTTCTGAGCTTGTTTCAAGTGATTAAGCAGTTTTCTTGTGTCTTTATGCAACACAATTAAGAACAATTTTGATAAGCATAACAATTTTAATTTGCGCATGCGCAATAACAAATTTCAGTGAATAAAGCTTTACACACTTAAAGGAACATAACTCATACATCAAAGGAGACAAATTGGTGGAGTTTCGACTAATCGTTTGCTGGATGTCGGGGCAACATTATTAAGCTTTAGTAAATACTTTTTGTCTAAATCTTTCTCATAAAATAAAGATAATTGTAGTGTAGCGTTTTCACTTTTGTTCAGTATATATATTATAGAACACTGCAGTAATTATTTTTAGGGGAGATAGTGAGAGAAGTACTCATTTAGCCTATTGTCTTCAAGTGATTGGAGAAAAACCTCACAGCAAAATACAATTAAGCAAATGATTTTGTTAAAATTTCTCTCTAAAAATTCATAATTTCTCGTCATTTTTGACAGAATGGGATATTTTCTACCATGATATTCTGAGCTAGAATTTTAATACTCACTGGAATATTAGAAATAATACTGTCTTGCATATGAAAATTTTAAAGTAAGTAAGGGTGCAAAGATCAGGAATCGATACAATCAAGTACCACTCCTCAGTGACCTGACCCAGGATACCAATGGGAAAGTGACAAATTCACAGACACCACAAACGAGAGCCAAGAGGTCAGCCCTTTCCCAGCAGTTGACAACCAGACACGCACAGACATAACAAACTCAGACAGAAAAAACAAGAGCCACAAAAGGAGTACCGCCTTGGAACGGTCAGTAAAATATTTTACTGGAGGGCTTAAACCAGTTTAACTGCGCCAACCTCACCCTTAATTCAGATGTGGATCAAGACACATAGATATTTGGTTTTGCATGCAAGACCCCTAACTGAACAATGCATCATCTCCTAAAACATATAAATCAAGATATAACAAGAAGATAAAGCAAAAAAGATAAGGACTCAACAGTAAATAAAACTGAATATCGGAGCAAAATAAAAAAAAAATCCAACAGGTAGACCCCGGTGGGCCCGACAAACAGCCAAAGCATCAGGCCCCTACCATCTCATCAATAGATAAGTCTTTAAGTCGGAACCATCATAGAGTCTGAAGTCCGACCCACCGGTGTGCAATTACAGGGTTCCCATGGGCTTGAAAAGTACTTGAATATACAGGACTGTCTTGAAAAGACCTTGAAAATAAAATTTGCCTTGAAAAGTACTTGAAAAACACTGAAAGGCCTTGAAAAGTCCTTGAATTTTACCATTTACAGGAGGATTCAACAGTGATTTTGGAGACCTAAATCAGTATAAAATTGTGATGCCTTTATTTGGTGCAGCACCATGCTGCACCAAATAAAGGCACCACATTTTTATACTAATTATCTGAAACTATTATCTTTATTAATGGACTCTTAGCATTTCAGAAGTAGAATTTTAACTTGTAAATCAGTATTTTCCTTAAGCTCTTAGTCCTTGAAAACAGTAGGAAAGTCTTTGAGAAGTTCTTGAAAAGTCCATGAATTTTACACAATCTTGCCTGTATGAACCCTGAATTAAAGAGGAAAGCAAAGTTGCCAACCGTGATTGGGTTGACCACCAAGCATGCAGTTGCAGTATTTAGCATAACCCAGTGAAGGGAAGTAATTTAGACTGTGCACATGAATTTGATAATTAATTGATGATAATTGTTGCATTGGATATTGATTTTCAACCAGTCCAACACATCAGCAAGGCGGAAAAAGCAAATTTTACTCTGCTGAAAGGCCAGAAAATGCTATTTTAATGTAGAAATAGAATATTTGCTTTGGAATTCAAAACTACGGCAATGTAGAAACGACTTCACTGTAATCTGCACCCCTTCTTGAGCCAAAACTATCGACATGGAGCTCAAATGTAAATAAAAATGAACAGAAATTTCCGGTTAAATGTTTCAATTTTACAGGTAAAAAACAGATGGAATTGGTGTGTCCCCCAGAATTTGCAAATGTCCCTCTGAAATTCAGGTAGGGGGACACTGGTGTCCCCCAGAAATCTTGACCTAGACACAACACTGGATATCTTCTCACAAGACAAATACAGACATATGGGCATGTTCAAAAATAATGAAGCTTTTCACTTTATGGCATCCTATGCACACGTTTGCCTAGATTTTAAGGACCAAACATAGCTAAAGTATGTGTTATGGTCCCTGTGTTCATCATGCAAAATTTCATTAAAATCGAACAAGTAATGCAAAATTTATGCCAGTAAAACTAGCTAAAAAAACTAAGGAGTGTAACACCTTTTGCGTGACATTTATTCATTAATGAATTTCACTTGTGCATTTATACAAAACTGTGGATGTTGCCATACTTATTAGCCAACTTTGTGATTACCCATTCTTTTCAACTTAATGAAAATAGGAAAATCATGCCTTTTCATCATTACCTATGTTATTTTTCATGCATTGTCCAACAGGACTAGTCTGAAATTCAGGTGCAGTAAAAATGAAGAGATTTTGCCCAGAGTTGATTTGACATGAATATTTGAAAAGATTGTAACCTATAATGTGGTCTGCAGCACTGACCAATCTTGATACATTTTATATCAAGTTTTACGGCTGCTTTATAAGCATTCATAAAAGAATGAGCAGAACTGGTTGTAGAGCACCCTTTAAACTAAGGAGTGTAACACTTGACATTTCAAGCCTCATAACCTTTTCCAAGGTTATGTTTTGTGAGCTAATATGCCTCATATGAAAAGTGTTTGACCCATATTAGAGATTCATACAGTGTGAGTTTTTATCTTGGTCTTAATTTTCTTCATATCATCCATAAAAGCCACTAAGGAGTGTAACACTTTCTTGCAAAACACTTCTGTGGGTTATTTCTATACCAGTAGCAATATAATTTCAATTTATTTACCATTATTACTATAGAGCAATGTCACTCTGACAATTTTAGTAGCACCATTTTATGTTCAAAGTGTAAATAAAGCTGTACTGCTTTGAAATCACCTAAAAATTGGTGATTTTGACAATCCATTTTCTTGAAATTTTACCTATCTAGGCATTCAGGACAACATTTATTCTTGAAAATCAAATGTTCTGATAAATATAGCAAAATAAAATTGACCAACATAATCCTATTTTCTAACCAAACTAATGTTTTGCTATGACATCATGACACAGTGCAGGGTTCATCCTAGCCCAAAATGATGATGGGCCCTTAAAATGGGCCAATGGCCCATATCCCATTCAAATACATGCAATTTTCCAAATTTTCATGGGCCATTTGAAATTTTTATGGGCCCTTTGCAAAATTTGATGGGCCCAAGCATCCTTAATATCCACATTAGAGCATAATTGACACAAGATTTGAATAGCTTGTATATGGGGCCCAACCAAAAATAAAGTCCATTTTAGCAAAACATTAATAGTGTTCTCACAAAATGGATCGGGCCCATCCTAGGATGAACCCTGACAGTGTTACACTCCTTAGTGATTTTTGTTGTAATGCCTTTTAAGAGCTTTTTTCTGTTCCAAACCAGCAACATTTCACTTTTGATTAACTCTGACCTTTCATTTCAAAGATTTAGAACAGTTCTTTGATGCATTTCTTTGAATCTTGATTAGCATTTGGGGTAAATCATTTAGAAACTTAATGTAAAGGGACCTTTTCGATTGATTCATGATGGGAGTATCAATATCAGAAACTGGTATGCAACAATACTTTTTTTATTCCCTTTGGCAGCTAGTTAAATGGTATTTAATGTATGTCATATACAGAAAAGTGTTCAATTGCTAAAATTATTAGTGAAGAAAATGTTATTTACAATCAGTTTAAGCATTTAGAGAAAGAACATTCAACATATATCTTAACACACTAATTCAAGATCTTGGGGAGACAATTTTTGTTTGTGCTGTAACACTGATTATGAGATTCTTATATAATAGAAAGGAAATTGTGTCATTTAATGTTAAAGCTAGAATTTATAGGTTTTTGAAGACCTAAGCATTTGTACAAAATGTTACACTCCTTAGTATTAGATCAGACATTTCTTTACAAAAAGGCCAATAATCTGCAATAAAATCATGTTAACACTATGCAAGGGAAGTCACTTCTTTGTATACAATACTATATATATGTCTTAGCCCTGATAGTTCCAAATTCTGACTCATAAACAATCAAACTAAGGAGTGTAACACATTTTCTTAAATTTTTTCAGGGATTTTTTTTTGCAATTTTTGGGAAGGGGCCCTAGGGCCTTTCAAATTGGGAAAATTAGCGCGGTAAACCACTAAATTGGGAAATTTTCTAAACAAACAAGAACAGCATTTTTCGGTCAGTTTAAAAACAAATTAGCTATTACACATACTATTGACTATTGAATTTTTTAATAAATCCCTAACTTTCCATTGAGTTAACACCATTAAACTGTTATCAATAACCCCCTTTTGATATAATCCATTTAGAAGAACAATGCTGCCTTACTCAATCAAGTTGACATCAAAGTGAATCATTTAATAATAATCTTAAATTATTGAAATAAAGGGAGCTCACTCACCTAAAAGGTTTGGACAACGTAAAAGTGTCTATAATTGTCGATCTTTTTTCTGACAGAACAGACTTTAGTGAGCCGTTACATTTAAAAGGTACCTTGCAGTTATTATGTAGATGTGTGAGAAGGATGAATTAACACATCTCTGTCAGAAATATTGGAAATTTGCCTTTTCTAATGGATTTGTGTGAGGTTGTATGCCGTAAATAGAAGGAAGTAGATTCCAAAAAATAGATTTCATGGTAAACAAACTGCAAAATCGAAAGTAAAATTCCGCGAATTTTATGCAGGAATTATTCTTAAAACGTAAGCATTTATTCTTTCTTCACTTCTTCACAAATTATTGCGAGTCCCAAAGGACACACATGATCATTTTTTGCGGGTCCCAAGCTCAAATATCGGCCAAAAAAACGAGATTCGCTCTGAAAATTTCATCGGACATACGGTCTGCCGCTGGAGAACTATTTATCGGACCGAGCCAATCATTACCGGAAATGTCCGACGGCCATTGGGGAACACTGACATTTTGAGAGCTTCTACTAAAATAATGAGGCAAAATGACCGTAAAATAAGAATTTTTTGTTCAATTAGGCAATTCAAATTGGTAAAAATCACTCATTCACATGCTGTTAAGTGCTTGTCATCAAATAATGGGAATTTCAAGACATTTCATCAAGATTTCCTATAAAATCAACCTACACAGAAAATAACCATAATTAACAATTTTTGCAAAAAAAATCCTGAAAGAAAATGTTCAGAAAATATATATTTGTGCTGCTATTTTCTAAACTTCAACAATTTTGAAAACTTTAAGTACCCCCAATTTGTTTGGAGTAACAATTTCACCTATGACAACAGTTTCATTTTTCACCCCCAATGTCACGCTTTGGCTTCATTATTTTTGAACATGCCCATATGCATATTGTTCTAAATTTCATATTTAAAAAGGGCATACAATTAGAGCTGTCATTGATTGGTCATTTGGCATATCGATATATCAGAAGGAAATATCGTGATATATCGATATATTGATAATCTTTTAAAAAATGAATAAAATACAACCTTTATGCACCCTTATTATTGTTTTATGCTCTTTTTGCATGTGAGTAATTATAACTATGAAACCTCTAGCCCTTTCTTATCTTTTAAGTGATTGGTTTGATTTGTTGCTTCACTTCTATGGTAAACAAATGAGGTCAAGTAGGAACGGTCACTTAACCTAACCCCACTTTTCCTTGAAAATGCTTAACTTAAGCAGTACTCATTTTATTTAATCATGTCAGCGGTTGGGAGAGAATGGCCATAGAAAATATTATTTCATGAAAAATCTCAATTGAAAGAATTTTTGCTGAATTTTTAACACTAGAATCAAACTTGCAAATTCCTGAATGATGTGCTACCAACACACTAACCAGACTGACTTTTGGCAATGGTTTCCGGGCGATATCTTTTGAATACATCGGTGTATTGGATTCATATTTCATACACAGGTATATGGTCATAAAATACAGATCAAGTTCGATCACGGGTAAAATCCACCAATTACTATCAGAGTTATGGCCCTTGATCTCCGTATGAAAAATGGTTTCCCGGCGATATCTTTTGAATACATTGGTGTATTGGATTCATATTTCATACACAGGTATATGGTCATAAAATACAGGTCAAGTTCGATCACGGATACAATCAATCTATTATTATCAATGGCCCTTTGTTAATGACAATGCCCTATTTATGCGAATTTGGCAATAGTTGGGGCATCCGTGTCGCATGGACACATTTCTAGTTCAGACCGAAGTTTGTTACCTAAATTTGTCACAAAAAAAAACTTTTGATTTTTCAATGATTTTGATCATATTTTTATTGAAAAACATATCTTTTTAATAAGTTTTTCATTGAAATTGTCTTTAGGCCAGAATTTTTTTATTACATGATTTACAAACCCGCCGACTGTAATTTTCCCAAAAGAGCAAAAAAGGGTCATTCTTAGCTAAACTGCAACAGTGAGTGTTGGTAACTTTGACATCAAATATTTTACAAACCGACTTTATGAGGCAAGCTGAAAATGGCTCTATGTATTCAGATAGGATTAAAGACATAGTAAACACAATTTCAATGAAAAACTTGTTAAAAAGATATGTTTTTCAATAAAAATATGATCAAAATCATTGAAAAAGTCGGACGTTTTTTGTGACAAATTTAGGTCACAAACTTTGGTCTGAAAAAAAGTGTAAATTTTTACCATTAAGTTCTGAAATGGGATGATAAATCAATTATACAATAAACAAACTGTCATATTTGGTATAACTTGTTGCTTTTGTGTAATTGTAAGCTGGAAAACGGATTCCATGAAAAAGTTGTTACGGACTTAACTCACTCAGTCAAATTTACACTGGTATTTTTCTAGAAAAATTATGGTTAGAGAGCATGAATAATAGGAAATGAAGGAAAGAATCCAGTTGCAAAAGAATAAAAACAGCTAAAAATAAACCTGTATATTCCACAAATGGTCTTGTTAAAAATGTAAAAAACTTTTTTGGGACCAAGTCGCATATCTGTCAAAAAGTTACGTCCGCAACAAATGTTCTCAGGATGTGTCTGGCATTTGAAATTAGAATGAATACAAGTTAAATGGGTATAAGTGCATACACTGTGTCCAATGTGTCAGCTGTTTATGCACACAGAAGATGGAAACCACAAATATGGGTTTGAATTTGTTAATTGTCAAATGTTTTGGCATAGTTACGTCTGCAACAGGTTCCTATCAGATGTTCCTAGAATGTATTTGAGCATGCTTACTTAAAAAACAGTAGAAGTCTACATTATGCTTTCTTTATTAGAACATTACTGCCTTTGAAGGCCAATTATCCCTGATTTTATGCATTAAATGAACGGATGCGATCATTTGACATTGTAATTTACGATACATGTTATGTATATTCTTGTGCTCTATTTACACAAGAAAAAGCAAACATATTAGCCCCATGTATTTACAAATCTAATCACCTGCTTTTGTTCTGCATTCTTTTGAGAGTGGTTGATGCCTAAGATTTACAGTTTTGATTAAATATTCAGTTTTTATTATTGTTACGTATACTTGAACGCAAAAGAAATGCAACTCTTTCTAAAATGGTAATTCTGTCTTTTTCATCCAAAAATTCAGCCAGTGATAATGAAATCGCTAAGTACCGTTATTTGCCTTGCATACAGCACCAAAATCAGACCGCTGTGACTTATGGTTGGCGAGCTGCAACGAGAAATGTACGGCAACCCCCATTTTTAATGTCACAAAGTTAAAAAATTGTGCCTATTTTGCAAAAAAACGTTTTAAACCAATATCGGTTTTTGAAAGCAAAAGGGTAGACAAAATCAAATCAGGTACTTTTATGTTTCTGTCAACGTTCATTTTGTCAAAATGGCGTCTTGTTTGCGTAATTGGCCATTTTTATCCAAACGAATAGTAATAATCAAAAAAATTTAATGTCACCGTTTAGCCCTCAATACATAGCATAGAAGACATTGTATCACGACATGATCGAACAAAATGCGTCTGTAATGACTGTTTTAGAAAAATGTAGGTTGACGTCAATAAAGAAATGCAGCAACGCAGCAACTGGTAGCGTTGATAATCAATAACTTGCAAACCGTTTAAGTGTTTTCTTTTAGTTAAGACATCTGACTATCAGATCAAGCGGTTTGTTTTTTAATCAAATGAGACATCACCTTTTTAGAGTCCATTTTTTTTAAATTTACTGACGTCATTAAAACGTCAGAATGGAAATCGTGATCAAAACCATTTTACAGCAAATCATTACTCAATGTGCAAGAACACAGGATATAATTAAGAAAATTAGCCTCATGTGATCCATGTGGAAGAAAAAGTGGATTGAAAACGGTTGCGTTTCTTTTGTGTTTTAAGTATATGTTATTATTGACATGGAAATGGATGTTATTTTGACATACTTTCATTGAATGGACGCTACATGTTGACATGATAGCAGTTTTGTACTTCAACTTTTTATCTCACTTAAGCTCTGCAATTATTTGAAATCCAGAATTAATTATAAAAACAGTCCCAGTGAAAAATGTTGAAAGTGTTAGAATTACACTACCCAGTAAAGTGTAATGCCAAAAAACTGTTGCAGACGTAACTTGACATATTCTGTACATGTCAGATAGTCAATGGTAACATCCATAACATGTATTGTAGATAAAAGATAGCTAAAATGAGAATTTGAAATAAATAAAATCAAAGCAGTGCTTAGCCTTAATAAATCTATAACAATAGGAAATACAACAATAAAACCGAATCCCAGTCATTTAGTGCTAATAGTGATGATTTCTTCCTAGAAACATATGACCCTCTGTAGGATTATATGCAAATATTATGGTTTTCTCCCAAATATAGCTTCCTGTAAATGTATCCATTGTAAAGCAGAGATTGTATATTTTAATTCAACACTTTAATGGTTTGTAATGATTGATCATTGCAGAAATTTGAAATGATACATTGCAAATTCCTATACAGTTGTGGATGTTACATGTCAAAAGTCAAGAGTAACATCAGCTACAAATATAGGTCATAATCATTTGTTGCAGTTAAACTGTTGGTAAAAGAACAGTTCATTGTTGTTGCTTCATCAGTGAAAACAGATTATAAGCAATAAGCAGCAGGAAATATTTAACAATGCCACTTCAGTAGAAATTCAAAAGTTTAACTCCACCAGTTACGTCCACATCATAAATACAATTTAGTTTTTCCAGGCTGATGTTGGTAAAATTCATTTTCTTTTAAATCAAATTAAATATGTACATGTTTACTTTTAACATAGCTGAATTTCAATGTTCTCTATTGTTACAAATAAGGCCTAAATGAAATATATGTGTGGTTCCTGTTGCATGCCAACAAAATTTAGGGTAGGTAGGTAGGGATATTATTTAATTTTGTTATAACATTTAACAAAGAAAGTAGTGACAAAATCTGAAAAAGTGTCCATTTTAGGTATTTTTTCTCCAAAAACCATTTTAATGTTTAGGGTAGGGTTAAACAATTAGGGTAGGTAGGCAACAGGAACCACACATATATTTCATTTAAGCCTAATGAGTGTATTTGGATTTTACTGTTGTCAATGTTACGTCCATAACAAACAGGGTGCCGGCAAAGAAAAGCTATTTTTAAGAAAAGCAAGCAATAAACTATCTTTTTATGGCTAAAAATGTAAAATACACTAATAAAACCTTCCTCTGAACTACATTTCATTGCTCAAAAGTCATATTTAATTATTGACATAGATGTCGCACTTTTGTTGCAGTTTAGCTAAGAATGACCCAAAAAAAAATAATTAATAAGACTTTTTTTTATATTTTATTCTATCCGCCAACTCTAAATATTATTTGTTTCATTAAAATAAAACTGGATTGCGATATTGATTCACCCAGCTTTGGTTACGGGCGCGTATTGATTTCACGTTATAAGAAGGAAATCCAGTGTTTTGAAACCGGCGCTGGTTATTTTACATGAAGCGGGCAACCAGTATTTCTTCCTATTTTCAATATGGCCGATTACGACAAAAAATTTTCGTTCTAAAATTCGAGTGCTTTACTATTAAGGTACTTAATAAAAAGCATTACGGCAAGTCAGTTTGAAATCAACCATCGGAAATGAAGTATCCAAAATGTTCGAAGATGACGAAGTTTCTGTTTTATCGGTTCTAGATTCAAAAGATAATAGGTTTTAAATAAAAAGTGGCACCTTTGCTCAAAACAAGTCGTCATCCACTCTGTTGGAAGAAAATTGACTTGCTAATTGGCAAGTCGGTAATTGAACTCGAAGTCCGCCATTGTTTGTTGTTAATTTCGGCACGTTGCGTGACGTCATACAAAAGGAAGTCAAGTATGCATGACACGAAGACCTTTGTGTAAAATAAGACCCGCTGTAAACGTCGGTAAATTGAAAGCTTCTAAACACGAATTAAACCGCGGAGAAAAACAACTTTCATGCTAGATTATTCATCCGATGAATTTTCGTGATTTTGTACTACTTTATTTAAAACAGAGGAGCGTAGGTATAACTTTTTCTAACAATCAGTTGTTGAGTTAGCATGCAGAGTACAACGTTTTACTACTTCGTTACAGCAATTTATACGCATCTACTGTTTACAACAATGCACTTCAGGGCACTTCCGGTTTAAGCAGAAAATAAAAGGAGGCAATTACGCTTGGATTTTAATTGAATAAATAGACACAACATCCATTAAAAGTAACCGATTTTTGAATTTTCATATCGATAATCGTTTTTCTTTTGTATATCGACCGATTAACCGATATTTCGATTAATCGTGCCAGCCCTATGGAGAACCAAGTGAACTGTTCTGTGGAGCTGGAGACACGGTTTAGTCAGTTATCCATGAATTTAAACATAAATAGGAGCGCCTTTAGAATCTGTCCGCCACTCGATTTAGTGTTTGAAATAAGACATTTATTGGGCGGACAGATTCTAAAGTCTAGCCTGCCAATCATCACACGGGAAGCGGGTCAAGTCATCTCCAAGTTAACTCGTCCCCTAGGTCAACTCGTTCTCTGGTGCATTTGGCCCTGTCTCGTTAGTAATATGCACCAGTCATTTGTATTCACTGTTCCCCTACCTATGGGGATGGGCGGGGATAATGACTTTTCACTTTTCAGAGCCCTAGTATGAGGCTTTGAGTGATTTTCCAGTACTTTTCAAGGCAGATTTAATTTCCAAGGCTTTTTCAAGAAAGACCTCTAAATTCAAGTACTTTTTAAGCCTACAGGTGCGAACTCTGTGGTTTATATTATTAACTTCTAGTCAGTCTTATTTAGTCAGTCTGTCATGATGATGAAGTTTTCAGATGGTCATCTGCAAACACTGTCGATCCCGATCAGACTTCTCCTAGAGGAGCATTATGGTAAAGATCTACACGGTTTGCCATTTTGTCTGTGTTTTTTTTATAGAGAGACACTGTTAAAACTGATAACTGACTGTTGGTTACTAACTGGTTAACTAACTAACTTACTAGTTTTCCTGCTTATTCTAGCTAAGAATGACCCATTTATATAAAAAAAATCCCCGGAAACCAGTCTTTATTTCCCTTGTGTACCCAATGTTGCAGGCTCATGAGTGATTTAAGGTCATTTTACCCTCTTGCTGATTATCTCTTTCTTTACAGGTGTTTTATCTATGGCAAATGCTGGACCTAATACAAATGGCTCGCAGTTTTTTATCTGCACTGTGAAAACATCATGGTAAGTTGTTGTTATGGCAAGTTGTTCTTTTTCAAAATTCTGCATTGTGCAGAAATTGGTGTAAGACAAGTTAAAATGTGAGCTTTAGTGGTTGTTCGTCCGTCGTCTTTCCGTTAACAATTGACTTAAATGACAACTTCTCCTAAATCCCTAGTCCAGTTTTGAAATAATTTCACACAAATGATCCTTGGGTGGCCCTCTACCAAAATTGTTCAAATGGTTTTGGTCTGTTGCATATCTAGGTCAGAGGCTAAAAATAGATTTTTGAGGTGAAACTGAAACCAAAATGCCTAGTGCTTTGATATTTGGGGTGCTAAAATTGCATTTTACTGATACCAAATCTTATCCCAAGATTCTGCTGTTGCTGAAGCAACAAAATTTTTTTAAGTTCACATGGAGGCTTCTTAACTATTGTAATGTATCATAACGGACAAACAATCTCGTTAAATTAAAAGTTTTGGGGCTAATCTGAAAAATAGGCAGAAACACTCTCAAAGTGCGAACAGGGATAGCTCTGGAGTCTCTGGTGAGGCTACACATTTGCAGAATCACGCTTGAGCCTTCATCAGTGTACAAAAAAAACACAAAATCTATGCCTATTGACTGTATGATTTCTTTATAAGCTTGCATTTATTTTACTTTTGATGCGCACAAACCGTCAGAAACATTGCAGTTTATGGCTCTGCCAATTGCATGGCGTTTTAATTCATGGTTTGAACGACAAATCCGACACAGTTGTGGAGTTTGAGACAGTGACAGGTGCTTTTTTCTATTGTGACTGCCTAATTTCAGGAAAATCTGCATGTCTATGTACGGCTGCAGCTATGTTATCATAGTCCTATGAAATAACATCCAAAAACGATTACTTCTCTCAATTTTTTCTATGCAGAGAATTTTTTTTTAAGAGGTTGCAGGTGTCTCTTCATGGAGGAATGGTCATTTTGCCTCATTGGTGCCGCATACCCAGGTAGCGGAGCACCCATGGATAAAAGCCGAATTCCAAGAGATCTTTTTGGAATTTTTAATGGATTTCTTTATCCATTATAATTTCAGGACAGGTGCTTTAGAGATAAATTCTTTTGTCCTGATAAAGCGGGTTTATTTGTGTATTGTAAGAGATTCTTTATTGATTTTTTTGAAAAATTTGTATTAAGGTGTTTTGCTTTTTTGCCCCAGAAAAACAATATTCTGGAGTTTTAAAAGGTTGTAGGTGTCTCTTCATGGAAGAACAGTCATTATGCCTCAAATGTTCCGCTACCCAGGTCACAAACACACATGGGTAAAGGCCAAAAACAAAGTGACTTTCTCATATTTTTCATCAGGAAAAGGACTTGTCACATATGGTACACCATTGTGCCCTTTTATTCCGTAAAAGCAGATATTCAGCATATTATGGTTGTCGTAAAAGTACTAAAACTACTTTGTTTCGTTTTTGTTGTATATAGATTTAGTGTTTTGCTTTTTCGCCCCAGAAAAGCAATATTCTGGAACAGTAAATTTTTTGTTTTAAAAGGTTGTAGGTGTCTCTTCATGGAAGACGGGTCATTATGCCTCAAATGTGCCGCTACCCAGGTCACGAACACACATGGATAAAGGCCAAAAACAAAGTGACCTCATTATATTTTTCATCAGGAAAAGGGCTTGTCACATATGGTACACCATTGTGCTCTTTATTCCGTAAAAGCAGATATTCAGCATATTATGGTTGTAGTAAAAACTACTTTGTTTCGTTTTTGTTGTATACTCAGCAAAAAAAGTTCTGCACAAGCAGGTGTTTTCACTTGTATTATTTTTATCAGGAAGAAGATTGTATAATCCTTTATACCAGTGTTTAGAGGAATCATTTGGTAATAAATTTGTGAAACCGAAGTTAAAATCAGTGGATAACTATGGAAAATATTCAAATTTAAGTGGACTAGGGGCCGGCACTCAAAAATGACAAAAAGGCCAATAATTGCACAAAAATGGAAAGCCAGAGAAGCACAGGTTTGTCGGTTTAATAAGTAACCGTTACACTGCCCACTATACCGATTAGTTTTAAGTTCTTTGAAACAATAATGCTTGTCATTGGTATTGATTGTTACATTCTCATCAACATTGTTTCTGTCATATTGAGCTGGTGAGCAGACAAAATGGAATATGTCAGGTGCCTCTAGAAATTCCAACTAGAGCATAAAAGAATCCAACTTGAAGCAAGATGCAATCCAGTTTCTTTAAATGCAAAGCACTAAAAAATAATCGTGAAGCTTTGATCAGATTCTCTGGTTTCTGTTTCAACAATATTTCAGTCATACTGCCAGCAATTCAAAGAATACGTCTTGTCAGTTACGTCAAATTACAGCTGAGACGAAAGAATCTTCCAGCTCGTTTAGACAATAAGCACTTGGTGTGATGATGTTTTAGTGTGAGTCATGTTTTGCTGCCAGCTGAACAGATATTTTTGAGTTTTGTTGATTTTTAAGAGAGGTACAATTTCAGAGGAGGTTTCTTAAAAATCTGTTATTTTAAAACATGGGTGTGTTTGCTTGTCTAACAGTATAATGATCTGAAATATGGGTTTACCTATGAGGATGCATTTAGCATTGCTGCCGTGGGCTACAGCCTTCTATTGAACACAGATTCATGTGCATCCGCATACCGCTCACCTTTTGTTTGATCAAATTTAATTCTTCTTTAAGGTAAGACATAAGATCCCACTCCCGGGACAGGAATAAGCGCTTATTTGACGAAAGAAGCAGTAACCAAAGCGATGGGTACACCTTACTGTGTATGGTGAAATTTGTCATTTTTTGCATGCGACACCACCCCTATTCGATAAGACATTGTTCAAAACATAATCTTGAGATGTTTGTTTTGTTTTCAATTGTGAATTGGGGATATAATACTGCTTAATTTGATATATAAATTGTTTTTGTACGACTTAGATAAGAAAAGTTATACCACAAAAACCCTTGTTGTGCAGAACTTTTTTTGCCGGGTATATATAGATTTAGTGTTTTGCTTTTTCGCCCCAGAAAAACAATATTCTGGAACAGTATAACCTTTTCGGACCCAGGGGTCCTTCTTCAGTACCGTAGCAAAAAATCAAAACACTATTGTGTGATTTTGCTAAAATCTATTTGTATTTTGTGTCTTATTTGACCAATTTTCGTCGCACAGGGCGCAAATAATCGTCAAGCAAAACGCTAATAAACGTGGTATTAAATGCACATTGTCATCGCACAAGGCGTGGATTGTCCTATGAGTTTGACAGTTTGTTACTGTGCTTTTAAACTATGTTTTATAGAGTGTTGGGTTGGTTACCAAGCTGTGTGGACTCTTGTAAAGTTTTAAGAGGTGGCAGGTGTCTCTTCATGGAACAGGGTTGCCACGGTCAGGGAAAAAGTTCTGGAAAATGAAAAATTTTCCAGGTCAGGGAAAAGTCAGGAAATTACATTTTCATTTAGGGAAATTAAAAAAAAAAATTTAAAAAAGTCAGGGAATTTCAAAATTTTCCTAAAAAGATGCTAGTTAACAGGCTTCTGGAAATTTTAGTTTCCATAAATTTCAGGGTTCGAATCTAGCGAAATTTTCAACTTGCATATTTTCGCAAGTGGAATTTTTGGCTACTTGCTAAATGAAAAAACAACTTGCATTTTTAACGTCTATGGTTTAATGAACAGAAATTCAGAAATCAGTTTTTCTTTTAAAGGTAAATAACTCTGATTAGTTTGAAGCTTGAAAAATCAATGACTTGAACCTAAGCTTGCTGTAAAAAGAGGTCCACTGTCTCACATACAGGTCATTGAGCCAAATACATCAAGAATCTGAATCATTGACTTAATTTCTGGGTCCATAGGGCAGAGTATTGGGCCTCTTTTGTCTTTGACCAGACAACCACCATCTTGTCACAGCAGGCTTAGGGTCAAAGGCCCTCAATTGGACATCTGCAATTTTGATCCTCATTAAAATGTCTAGGACTTCAGATCCAAGCCTACATCTCCAGTCAGATTTTATTCTTTTCATTGTAGAAAAAGCCCTCTCACATGATGCATTAGCCAATGGCAGGACACTTGTCAAATGAATAATTTTAAGTATATCTCTGTAATCCCCTTTATCTTGATCCATCTGACTGACCAATTGCCAAACTAAAAGTAGATGCTGGTTATTATATCTTGCATTACTAGCAACATGGAACTTAAGATCTGTCCACTGACTGAGAGCATTGACTAAATTACAACCTGCATTGGTTAAAATTGTTTGATAATGTCTGAATACTACCCTGACATCCCCTGTGCCATACTGCAAAAGAGCATCCCTTTCAGTGGCAAGTGGCCAGTTTTTGTGGTCAAAAGCATTGCAAGCTAAGAATATATCATCAGTGGTTAAATTTTCTAACCTTGATGACATACAGTCCAAGACTGATTGAGTAATTCTACGCCTGTCATTAGCTAATGTATCATCTGGGAGCAGATTAAGAAGTTGAAAATCATGAAATTTTCCCTCTCTTATCTGTGCCTTTATTTCAGTGACTGATGGGCCATCATTGTCAATTAATCCCCTTAAGGAAGTTTGAGCACTCTGAAGCTTAGTCACAGCACTGTAAACTGTGATATCCTCTCTCTGAAAAAGCAAACTAATTTTGGCAACCTCATTCAAAACATCTTTAACAAACCCCATGTACAATACCATTTTATGTTGTTTTAACTGAGTTAAATAACCCCTAACTTTTGCCCTATATTCTGCTTTATTTGACTTGTCTTCAGCATAATTCTCCATCTGAGTGACAATGATTGGCCAATTTTCAATAAGTTTAGCTGTTGCTCTAAGCTTATGGTCCACCCATCGTGTACCATTGGCTTTCTCAGGTTTCAAAAAATGTTCCCCTAACAATTCTGCAATGTCTTCAGCCTCCTTAAACCTTTTAGCTGAGCCCTTATAGAAATAATATATAGAAATAAGCATTTCTATAACTCTATCCATGTATGTAGACTTGAAGGCATCTTTGACAGCTAGCTCCAGTCTGTGGGCCAAACACCAGACTGCTTTGATCCAATCAGCATTGCCATTGGTTTTCATCAGCTGAATTACGCCTTTTTTGGCCCCCATCATAACAGAAGCACCATCTGAACAAAACCCTACAGTTTTCTGTTTATAATTAGCATGGTCAAATTCAAAAAATGATTGGTCAATAGCTGCCAAGATGCCTTCAGCCTTAGTGTTTTCAGGTTCAACAATTTTAAAATATTTCATTTTTGGACGATCAGTTGATCCATCACAAAATATGTTGAAATAATCAGCATTATGCATAAGACCCTTAACATTATCAAAGTAAACTCCACCAATGTGCTCTACAAAATTCCTAGCAGCTTTGTCTGTATGGTAAGTATCTCCAAGAGAGAGACCATTCATGTCCTGTAACTCTACTAGGGCTGGAAAATCAGAGAATGGTCTTTCAGATTGGGCAATATAATATGCTGTTCTAAAGAGTTTTGTCATTTTCAGGGAGGTACTCAAATCCATTTTTTGAAAACCCTTTTCGATGTCTGAGGGCTCATTTTTAAGTTTCCTGTCATGGGCTGCCTTGGCACTTACTGCCCTGTCATGCATTGACGATTTAACATGAAAATTCACAGACTCCCTCTTCACAGTGCTATTCCCTGTAATAAAGTTTGATGACATATTAGGAGGTGCAAACAGTTTGCATGTCTTGCATGTTATTTGGGTCACGAGGTCGTCCGTGGCATCGAAATCCAGATCAATATTCAACTCCTTCATCCATTTCTTAACTGTCTTTACACTGGCAGACACTCCCTTTGGCGATTCAATTTTAGGTTTTTTGCTCGGCGCCTGATCTACTTCTTTACTGCAAGACGCCTCGTTTCTTTTCAAAAACTTATCCATTGGAATTTGTGATTTCTGCGACGAATTCACTCGTAAAGTTCGAGAAAGAAAAGGATTGGTGTTGGCCAATCATATTGCGATATAAAAATAGTTTTCTTCTAATTTTAGATCGCAAAAAAAACCAATGAGCTAATAAACTACCCGCTTGTGAATATTTGGTGCAACCTAATATTAGAAAGCATATGATTGGCTGAGACCGATCACGCTGGGGAGTTTATCATATGCGTCTGCGCAATGAGATTGTATCCAATGTAAACTTCCGCCATTGACAGGTTTTTCCGATGGATAATAACTTGAGCATTTACCCTCAATAAACGACTTTTATGGAAACTGAAGAGTAGATTTCTATCGAGGATAAAAGCCACGGATTACAACCTCAAAAATTCACTCGCGAGAAAATGCAAGTAGAGAAATTACCACCTCGCTAATTGTTTTTTTAACTCGCATTTTGCGAGTATGCGAGCTAAAATTCGAACCCTGAATTTGCAAGCAATATTAGAAAAGGAATGTTTCTTAACATAAATTGCAAGCAATTTATGTTCAGAAACATTCCTTTTCTAATATTTATGGTTTAACATTTTTCTTTAAAGATTAAATCAGCAAGTTCAAATATTTGTGCAAAATCTTCGAATAGTCGATGGATGAAAATGGCTAAATTTGGCCTTCCAAAAGGGTCTGGAAAACGGTTGAAAGTCAGGGAAAAGTCGGGGAATTTGAAATCGATATTGAGTGGCAACCCTGTGGAAGAGCTATGTGTAGTCTCTGCTGTTTATTATAGTCTGGTGGGGTTTTTTACCACGGTATGTGTAGACTCTGCTGTTTATTATAGTCTGGTGGGTTATTTACCACGCTATGTGTAGACTGCTGTTTATTATAGAGTCTGGTGGGTTGTTTACCACGCTATGTGTAGACTCTGTTCACTAAGAGTTTGACCGGTTGATTACGATGCTTTTTTTTAAAACTCTAATTTGGGTAAATATTTACCCAGAATACAAACCTAGGCCACAAAGCAGATTATCCTTAATTTGCTAAAAAAGTTACTTTGGGGTACAGAGATGCGTCATTTTATGTAAAAGACAATTCCAAAAGACATAATAACATGTGCAGACATCTTCTCAGTCTGCCAGCGAGTTAGTAAGTCTTCGTCCTGGTACTGAAATATCATGTGCTGGCTCAAATAACGATTTATGTACCCTTTATAAGAACAGTGAATGCTGTGGTGAGGCTGCACCAGCAACCATGGCACATCTAGGCAACCATCATTGCATTGTATCAATGCGTCAAAATATGCTCCCAGTGCATTTCCTGAATAAAACGTTAGCTAGTTTACCAAGAAAAAAGATACAAAGTGGTAATCGTTTTTTTGATGTTATTACATGTAAATATGATAACAGATGTGCTTAGACATGTGTGTATTCCTCTCAATTTAGGCAGTTACACTAGAAAAAAGCACCTGTCACGGCAAAACTCCAGAACTTTGTTGGATTTGCAGTCCAAACCATGAATTAAATCACCAATTGCTTGGTAGAGCCATAAACTGCTATGTTACCGGTGGTCTGTGCACCAGGTGTCATCACAAATAAAATAAATGCAAGTTTATAAATAAATCATAAAGTCAACAGGTATAGATTTTTTTACGCCACCACCTGTGCGCCACCAGCTGTGCTGAAAAATGCAACCACCAGCTCGTTGTAGCAACCACCAGTGCGTTTACATTAACCAGTGTGTTTGGGGTCAAATGTTTAACACAGGCTTATATAGGGAAAAATTTTCTTCTGAAACCATAGCAGGGATACAGACTAACAGTTTCTGGCCACTAGCAAGCTGGGCCCCTAAAATAAAATGATTTGGGGCCCAGCCCAAAACTGAGGGGTCCAGGATTCGGCTGAAAATTGAACTCATTTCATCATTATTCATTTGCTTACATTTTGCCCATACCCTCAAAATCTGTATTCTTCAATTATTAACCATATTAACTGTATTTGGAATCAGCTGAATGAAGATTTGTAAACTTAACAGCTAGTGTCAGATTTGACATACATACTATCCTTTTCTTAGGGGCAAGCTGGGCCCCTAAACATTTAGTTTTAGGGGCCCAGCCCATATTTTAGGGGCACTGGGCTACTGGGCCCCTGTTAGTCTTTTTCCCTGCATATGGCCTAGAGCCTTGATATTTGGTATGTAGCATGACCTAGTAGACCTCTACCAAATGTGTTCAAATTACGCCCCTGGGGCCAAAATTGGCCCCGCTCCAGGTGCCACCAGGGAGTTTGTTTTCTAAATTTGTGTGACCACCCTGCTGTCGAAAGGGCTTATTTTGGCTTGCATGTTCATATACCCTTCACTCCCATAAAATAAATTGCCTCAATGGTTTAACCTGGTTTTATTTTAGGTTAGACGGGAAGCATGTTGTATTTGGAAAAGTTATAGAAGGTATGGAGGTGGTGCAGAAGGTTGAAAGTTTTGGAACAGATTCTGGAAAAGCGAAAAAAAAGGTTACAATAGCAGATTGTGGCCAACTCTAACTAGTGGATCAGCTAATAATGGAAAGCAATATAGTGCTTTTAGGAAGTTCTGTGTTCAGCTTTAGCTGTTATCTAATGATACACACATTTTAATTTAACCCAACTGATCATGTTCTTCACATTATACAGGGTTCCCACAAGCTCTGGAAATCATGTAAAACCTGAAAAATCATGTAAAAAAAAAAGTTCCATACTTGGAAAAATCATAGAATTTGAAAAAACCCCTGAATAATCATGGAAAAATCATGGAATTTTGTGAAATAATTTGTCAAAACGACCAGTAGCCAGAAAACTAACTTGTGTGTCTGACAGCAAGTTTTCTGGCTACTGGTGGTTTCGAGTTTTAATTATTTCAAAATGCATGTATGGTCTACAAGCATGCTTATTTAAATACATTACTGTTGCTGCATTGGCTGTGCAGTGCATTCCACATTTATGCTCAGCATGTGAAAATGTCGCTAAAATGAGAAGTTGGAGGCCATGCCTTATAAAGTCATGGAAATTACATTGTTGATCATGGAATTGTGTTTTTGAATTTCTGTGGGAACCCTGATTATATCTTGGGCATATTTACAAAATAAATAAGCTGCTTAATAATTTTAATTCTTTTCTATCAATATTTTTGTCATGAAAATATCTGCTAATTACATTTGCTGCATTTGTTTAAATGCACTCGCAAAAACTTTTCTCACTATGAATCTTGATCAGACTGCTGCTAAGGATGCAGTCTGATCTGGGAGTATTGGCTATCAAATTACAAAAGCGAAATAGAGTAAATAAAAAAAAATTATGAGAGCGGTTAATGGTACTTTTATAACACTACCATCTAATCCAGATTTTTTTACAAATATTTGCAAACCAAGATCATGCTAATGATAGGCTTAATCCCTTGTCCAGGGAAGTGAATACTACATTTACCTTAAAGGGGTATGTGCATTAAGGTAAGGGGCTATTTATGCCCCATCTAGAGCCAAAAACTGAAAGTTGCTTTTCATCAATTTCATCTTATTGGTTTTAGAAGAATAGCCCAAGTGTAAAATTCTGGCATTTATTTTACTTTTACCGGGTGCTATGGTAACCAAAATGGCCAACAATATAGGCTTAAAATAGAGAAATTGCCATTTTAGGCCAAAGTTGAGGTGTTTTAGAGACCGATTTTTTAAGAATTTGATATCAGCACAAGCAAATACCAAAAAAACCTTTTTAATATATTGTGTGCCGTGATAATTATCATCATCTGTTAAAATATTTTTTTGGTATTTGCTTGTGCTCTATATTAATTCTTCTGATACATGTCTCCAATTTGTTCCCAAATGGTCATTTTCCTATTTTCAGCCTATTTTGGCTGCCATTTTTGTTACCATAGCAACAGCAATAGTCAAATCAATACCAGACCTTTACACTTTGACTTTTGTTCTAATTAACTAATAAGAAGAAACTTGTGAAAAGCAACTTTTATTTTTTGACCTCAAAGGGGGGGCCAAAATAGCCTCTTAATGCACGTACCCCTTTGGTACTAATGATAGGCCTAATGAAATGAATATTACTTTTACCTTAAATACTTGAATTTGGTACAAAACTCTATAGTGATGAGTTGTATTGAGTAAAAAAAAACCAGCCACATATTGCTTATCAGTCCCTTTATTTGTTCATTTTTATACCCCCCCCCCCCCCCCCCCCCCCTTTGTTTATGGAGGGTATACTGTTTCACGTTGTCCGTCCGTAATGTTTTTCTTTTCTTAATATCTCATTGCTGGAATTTTTCATCAAACTTTGCAAACATATTTATATATTTAAGGCAAATACTTAAAACTTTGGTGTGTACCATATCGCGGAGAATTTTCCATATTTTCATCAGTTGGTCGAGGTAATCTGGAAAACTGCAGCGAACCCAGGAGAAACTTCTACACTGACTTAGGCAGAAAATCTGAGGGTGTTTTTGCATTTTACCGCATGAAATTTGACTTAGTATATAACTAAAATTATGAACCATTTTTCTTACCTGTGATGTCCGATGACTGATTCGTAATGTCTGTGAACCCAATCAGGCAGACCACTTGATTTGCAAGCCTGAAAATTTTGGGGGTCATGACTGACACCTTGTTTGAAAATTGGGGGTCATTGACAAATTCAGGGGTCAGAACATTTATCGATTTTCAATTTCATGAAAAATGCATTGAAATAAAAAAAAAAATTAAACAGTTTTTTGTTTATTCAAAGTGAGAATTTCAAGCTTCCCAGTAGGAAGAGGATTCGGTTTGGGGCTGCTAAAAACTTTCTGCGCATGGATTCCTTCCCACTTTTTGAGTGCAGAATCAAAGTCAAATGCTTCTATTTCAGGAACATGAGCAATCTGCGTCAAGGTATCATGGGTGAAAGTTTTCAGGATTATTCCTAAATTCAGGATTTTGAGGCTGACTTTCCATAGAAAGTCATCCTCAAAATGCTGAATTAGGCAGATTATAATTGCTTCTCTGATTATTATCCTCAAAATGCTGAATTAGGCAGATTATAATGGCTTCTCTGATTATTATCCTCAAAATGCTGAATTAGGCAGATTATATTGGCTTCTCTGATTTATTTTCAGTTCATCTTAGGACAAATGCCCATTTTACTTGAAAATATTACTGATTTGTAGGCATTCAACTAGTTTGAAGATTTGAATTTCAAAAGTTCAGGATTTTGGAAATTTTGAACTTTCACCCATGAGGTATTTAGCCTTGGTACAGATAGCCTATTCCTGGCTGAAACTTTGATCTTATTTTGGATACTGAATCCCCTCTCTACTGTTGCTGTCTGTAGTGGTGCAAGCACAGCTACTGAAGCAAGTTTTGATAGATTTAGGAAAAGTGTCAAGGTGATATGCAGTCAGAAGTTTCCATGTTGGCTGTACAGTACGACATGGATACATCTCCTGCAAAATGAGAGCCTTACATTTTTAGCTCACCTGAGCCGAAGGCTCCGAGGTGAGATATTAGTATACCAGTGACTCCGTCGTCCCGTCAACATTTTCAAACATCTTCTCCTCTGAAACTACTGGGCCAATTGAGCTCAAATTTCATATGGAGACTCCTTAGGATGGGGGAACGAAAGTTTGTTCAAATGGTCCTGGTCACATGACCAAGATGGCCGCCCCGCCCATATATGGTAAAAACCTTAAAAAATCTTCTCCAGAAGGCCAATGACCTTGGGACTTGGTATGTAGCATTGGGGATGTGGGACCTAACAAGTTTGTTCAAATGATGATCCTAGGTTGACCTATTTAACGGCAAGGTCAAATTTGCTTCCTAATGCATTTAAATGGGAATTTTTTTGAAAACTGTTGAAGCCACGTTATAATCACTAGATATGTTTAACCTAATGGGATAATGGCCATAAATAAGTCTCAAAGGTCAACCTTTCACTTGAGGTCACTCATTGGATCCCCATCAATATATTAAAACAGTTTTCTCAGAAACCATTAGGCCATTCAATTTCATATGAAGACTCCTTTTGTTAATGTAGCCAAAATATATACAAATTGTTCTGATCACATGGCAGACATGCCCATATATGGTAAAAACCATTTAAAAATCTTCTTCAGAACTTGATAGTTGATGACCTTAGGATTTGGTATGTAACATTTGGGATGTGGGGCCTACCAAGTTTGTTCAAATGATGTTCCTAGGTTGACCTTGACCTACTTAACATCAAGGTCAAATTTGCTTCCTAATGCATTTAAATTGGTAATGTTTTTGAAAAGTTGATTTTTTTAATACTGTTGATGCCAAAGTCATTATTCTCACTTGATACATTAAACCTAATGATGCAATGGCTATAAATAAGTTCCAAAGGTCAAGGTTGACTTTTTAGCCAAGGTCGCTCATATTGAGTCCCATCAATATATTAAAACGCAGTTTTCTCAGAAACCACTAGGCCAATTGAACTCAAATTTTGTATGGGGACTCCTTAAGTTGAGGGGAGTAAATTTATAACAAATGTTAATAATGGTCACATTGCCAAGATGGCCGCCATGCCCATATAAGGTCAAACCCCTTTAAATATCTTCTGGAACCAAATGGCCTTGGGACATGGTATGTAGCATTGGGGATTAGGGCCCTACCAGGTTTGCACAAGTGATGAATCTGGTATGACCTTGACCATTTTTACGGCGAGGCCAAGTTTGATTCGTAATGCATAATTCATTTTTCTATAACTGTTTAAGCTGAAATCATAATACTTGATAGAAATGTTAAACTGAATGAGACACTGGTTTTATATAAGCACCAAAGGTCCAGCTGACCTATGACCTTTCATGCAAGGCCACTCACTTTGGACTGCCGCATACATATCTAAACATTTTTCCCCGAAATCACTGGGCCGTTTTAACTCAAATTTCATATGGAGCATTCAGTAGATATAAATATGATACTTGACCAAAATGGCTACCATTCCCATATAGGGTCAAACAAAACATGTTTGAATAATAAGCCTTAGTTGACCATGACCTATTTTAACATTATTAAGGAGATCAGGTGAGCGCTTCAGGTCCTCTAGTTCCAATTCTAGCAGGGTTTGATCATGATCTATGAAATGGGGGTGGTCTTATAAAGCCTAATGCTCTGCTGGGGCAGTCATCTGGCACTGCCCATAGTTCTTAATGTCATCATCTGACAATAATGACAGACCCCTCAAACTAAAAACAGCCAGGTAGAGACTAGATCATTTGCTCCAGCAGGCCTCTTTGACTTTTTAGCTCACCTGAAGGGTCGTTGGTTCAGCTCATTGGAGAACTAATAGTATACCAGCCACTTCGACGTCTGTTAGTCTGTCCACATGATGTTATTTTCTTAAAGAAACCTTTTGCAGTGCTGTCATCAGTCTGGCACTGGTAGGAAAACCTTCCCAAGTCAAAACTATGACTTGTGGAGGCTTTTCCTTCCAATTCAGTTTTAGAAACTTTGGAAGGAAAATCCCTCCAATTATGGTAAATGTTCTAAAATTACGAACACTAAAAAATAATTATTTTTTCCGTTGTTCGTAATTTTAGAAATTACGTTTGTGAAAAAATGCTAGTGTTCGAAATTTTAGAATGTGGGCTTCATCATGAGCAAAAACGGTATATATGCATGTCAAAATGTGGTAGAAACGTGGTGAAAATACGGCGATATGATTCTGTGCCATCTCCTCTTTTTTTCTTTTCTTTAGTCTTATTAAAACTGCCGCTAAATTCATGCGGAACGAGTCAGTAAAATGTCCAGCGCTTGCGGTATTCGCCAAGTCGAGAGCCAGGCATGTGCATATTATGTCACTCAATTTACTTACAAGTCATAAAAGTCCACTGATTTAAAATATTCGATAAGCCGGGTCTCCTATGTTCACTCGTCTCGGACTACCGATGAATCACTACACTATTTCGTTCTTTCACGCTTTCGCTCGCTCTGCCGACTTCGAATTCCAGCTAATATTGTACCTCGGACCCAAAAATTTTGGGTCCGAGATTGTACTCAAGAATTGATACCGCTAGACATATCGTACGATCAGATTTTTTTTGCAAAGATCGACACAATACTTTGAAATACGTAGACGAGTTTCCTGAGTAAAAAAAAACTTAACTGACGAAATTCAAAAAGAACACACACATCTCTCTCTCTCTCCTTGTCGATCCGTCAATGCAATGTTTACTTTGACGTGCCTGCACCAGTCTCTCTCTCTCTCTCCTCTATTTGTAAACACGGTTTGGATCCAGATCAGACCCGAAGGGTATTCAGGACAAAATGTTCGTCAATTTAAAAACGTGTGCATGCGATAGAAAGTACACAAAGCGTTAATACTGTGGAATGTCCGACTTTGCCGTACAAAAGCCGATGCGCACGGTAAGTTTGGGTTTTGGGTCCTCATCGGAAGATTGATCGACTGACCCAAACATTGTGTTTCGATATTCTAAGAAACCAAGCCAAAACAAGATTTGTGTGCAAACACCGTGCACTCTCTCTCTCTCTCTCTCTCTCTCTCTCTCTCTCTCTCTCTCTCTCTCTCTCTCTCTCTACTTTTACGACCTGCTATCAAAGTTTGCAAACAAAGATCGTCCGACGTGCCTGATCAGGGACAAACAAGCATACCAAGAGTTATAATCTAGTTTGACTTTGTGTCCGATGATCACGGAACATTTCAGACAAGTACCTTCTTTCAGATGCATGCCATGGGCGGATGCAGAGGGGGGACGGGGTCCGGACCCCCCCCCCCCCCCCCCACCCCCTGAAAAATCACAGAAATATAGTTTCCTTGCAATATTGATCCGGATCCCCTAAATATCACAAAGCTACCAAGCCAGCATGGTGGGGCATTGACACGCCAGCAAAACGCCGTTTTAAAGGCGTTTCGCTGATGGGCAGATGGTGGTCCATTATTAGTGGCATTTCGGTCCTCTCTTACTACCCCCTCTGACAAAATGTTCTGGATAAGCGCATGCATGCAGTGCGTGTGAACCGGCTCGATTGAAATTAAACTGTCGACGGACATAATTTCATGATATTTTAGTACTTACAACGTGCGACAAAGGCTCAGACGAGCCTGCGCAAGTCTGCATTCTCAAGTCAAGCATTGATGGCTCTGGTATGTCAAGCATCACCGCTTTTATGTTGAATGGATTAATTTTGTGTCTCACGACTCAAACCACAACTTGGAAAAAGGCCCTTTTGTATATAATTTGTATAAGCAAACTAACTTAGCAAATTTACTCAGTTGTTAAACACTGTGGTTTGCATGGCTTTTTTTTTTTTTTTTTTTTTTTTTTTTTTTTTTTTTTTTTTTAAAAAGTAGTAATATCTACTGTTACTTTCAAATGTTCAATTTTGACGACCAGGCAGCGTATGATCTAAGTCCTTCATGGCGAACATAAGCCTAGATGGGCGTTTTCTCGCGGTAAATGTAACTCCTAATCCTTGCCTGAGGCATGTCTCTGTTTAATGTCTGTGACCATTGCTGAAGAATTCCGATGGATCGAATGCTACTTATAGATAAACATTTCGCCAATGAAGTTTTAAAAATATTTGAGCCTGCACTGTTTTCCGTCGATACTAAACCAATACCATACATGAACTTTTTTTGTCACGATCAAGTAGAAAAGTCTGTGCTTTTAATGCGCTCTTGCCTTTGATCTTATCTGAAAGCATGTATCGCACAATTAGCAGACAAAAAGTATAGTCTTGCGCTCGGCATGCGAAAAAGAACGTCATGTGCCAGATTACCCATTTAAGTAAAATGGAACCTTCCAAATGTCGCTGTACAGTATAAGTAAACCGAGCATAAACGGACATCGATTTTCCGCCGAAAATATCTTGTGTTCGTAATTTTAGAAATTCATTTTTCCAAAGAAAGGTCAGTGTTCGATTTTTTAGGATGTTTTGAAAAATATTTTCGGCGATAATTTTAGGTGTTCGTAATTTTAGAGTGTTCGAAATTTTAGAACATTTACCGTACATGTTAATGAAATTTGGAAGGGAAATCCTTCCATTTTCATGATAAAGAATTTGGAAGGAAAATCCTTTAAAAAGAATAAACGTATTTTGGAAGGGAAATCCTTCCATATTATATTGAAACTTTGAAAGGGAAACTAAGTTTTATCTTATTCTTTGATACAGAACTTATCCCTGAAGATATAAAGGGTTAGAATTTATTATGCACTGAGCCACACCCAGACCTGATATTGACGGTTCCTCATGAATAATCAAAAAACAAAATCAGAGAATATATATCTTGAGCCACGAAAGGTTGCAAAGATTGAAAACACGATGGTACAAAACTGTGGGTTTAAAATGTATTTAAGTTCACACCCTGCAATTAGTGACAAAAATAATCATGAGGATTATAGTGAAACCAAATGCACATCTTCAAACCATGATGAAAGCAACTGCCTATTCTGTAAAGTTTTAAAAATGCGGTATTAAACTTTAGGAGCAGTTGCCCACACAAGGTACTCCTCGCACTGAGGCCCAAAACATCACAAAATCAGGGGGGGGGGGGGGGGGTAACTGAAGGGTTATTCTGATCTTCAGACCATGGACATAACATCTGTAAAGTTTCAAAAGAATCAATATAAAATTGTAGGAGTTGCCACTATATATTAACTTTGATATTTTGAGGTTTAACATTTCAGTCGACAGCTATTATGATCATGTAGGGATGGATGGTCATTTAACCTTACCATAATTTTCCTGGACAAGTTTACACTAAGCAGTTAACCAGTACTAAGTACACATACGGGCAACAATTATTGTTCAATAATCAGGAGGAGCATGATCGTTAAAAATATATCATGATCAATTTCAAAGAAAGTTTGGGGCCATGTTGAGATCGAACTCACGACTCAGGGATCATACATTGGGCTCGCTATGGAATGTGCTAACCTGTAAAATTGACTTAGTTCAACTATAAAAGTAACATATTACCCAGGATTGTGTCCAAACTACATATATTTATTTGACCATAACCAAAGCATCTGTAAAGTTTTGAAAGAATTTGCATGAAACTGACGAATTGCACACACAAATTAGCAACTCTATTCACTTTGATAGTAACAAGACCTGCGTCGCAGGTGCACATCTTCAATGTGTGAACAATTATTATGCAAAGTTTGAATATATTTTTTATGGTTTGCAATGTATAATACCACTGATGTTGTATTCAGTATTTAAAAAAAATGAAAACAAAAACTGTTGAAGTTACCGATTACACGCATATTACACAATTTAAGCACATCAAAAGGTGGTGTAGACGTAAGGCTGTCTAATTTCAACACCCCCAAAATATTCCTCAATGAGCTATGACGTGATTTCCAACAATATGGCATTTTGACAAGTTTAGACTCAGACTTAGAAACTCCAAATGATGTTCAGTCAGTAGCTCAACACTCATAGAATTTACAAACAATTAGCAACGGCTCTGATCAGACTGCATATGCAGTACCTCACATTGTACAGCGTAAACATGACCTATAACCTCAAAAAATCAATAATCCAATGGGAGTCTGTATGTATTTGTGTACATCCACGGCTTGGAAGTTTATCTGCACAGTGTGTAGTACTGTATGCGCAGTTAGATCTGAGGCATTGCTAGTCGCACATACCATAATCTTGGAAATCTCATGTCGCCGCTCTTATCAATTTACACAAAATAGGTGGTACACACCTTCAATGTGTGAACAATAATTATGCAAATTTTGAATATTAAGGAATGAAAACTGTTTGAGTTACAGATTACACAAACAAGAAACCCTCTAAGCATTTCGGGTGGAAAATGTAAGTTCAACACCCCTTAAAAAAATGAGAAAAATACTTATTAAATGAGTACAAGATAGTAATTGCACATCTTCAATATGCGAACAATTATAATGCAAAGCTTGAATATAAAAGACTGAAAACTACAGATTACACAAACAAGACATCCCCTTACCATTTTAGATGGGAAAAATAATCATGTCTGAGTTCAACTACCCTAAAATGAGAATATACTTAAAGCCAAAAGTAACTTCACACTGTTATTATATATACCTTTTCTGGGTATTAGTGAGTGGTATTTTAAATGTGTTTAATTCATATTAAACTTCAATCAATTATTCATATGGCAGTTGAATTTCACTGTTTTACTGTCGTAAACGCAACCACAATGCCCCGATGAAAGAAGTAAGGGGGCAAAATAAACTTTTCCAAAGTACATCACTTTTGGATGTGTTACTGTAGCTTTGCGATTGGACATTTTTTAATTTTAAAGAACCAGTCTGAGAGACGGGCTATTGAATTGTTGTTTAAAGTTCAAATCAGCCCGGATCACCCTTCGAGTAACACAAATTAGAGTTGTGTTTTTACGTACATACCCCCATTTGTGAACTTTACAGTGCTTTAAAAGGAATTTCCCATAAGAAATTGTTTGCCGTTATTCTTCCAAACCGATTGGAATTTTTATCAGAATATCTTGTCACATACTCCGGGCAGAAGTCTCAACAAATCGCTGATAAAAAAAATCCAAATGTCATCTGAGATAAAGCTTTTAGCAGGGACTAAAGTTTACAATTGTTTTATTTCAAAGGGAGATAATTTCAAAGTAAACCAACTTTAAGATGCTGCCAAAAACAAATTGTACGTAGGAGACAAAATGTCTTGCAGTATTTTAAATGGGTGATCGATGGCCCTTGAAAAAGCGTGTTCAAATCCTAGGTTTACTTTGGATTTTGTTAGGGAATGCTGATTTTGTGATTTTAATGAAAGCACAGATAACTCGAAAGAAGATTAATTTACCTTAGTTGTTATTCGTGAATTAGGTTTAGGGCGGGTACCAGCAACTCATTGCAATGTTTAAGTTGGTTAAAGGGATTATTCCAGTCTATATTTTTTATCATTATTATCCAGGTTTAAGTTATGTTGAGAACCAAATGTCCATTTATTTTGATAAAGCTACTCTAATTAGTCCATTATTTGATTACTTGGGCCTGCCACAGGAGGTCGCCATTAATCTCTTCAATACACCAATAAAATTTCCACAGGCATCACAACAGGTGCTACAGCTGCAGTTAGCAGGTCAGAGAGATTAATTCAGGGTAGGATAGACAAATAGGTGTACAAAAATGCCACAGTGTAAAGCCAAATTTTGTAATGTGAAGCGGGATCAGGGAATAAATGCCTTTGCCATACCAGATCCAAAGAAGAACAGACAACTCTGTCTCTCTCTCTCTTATCATGTAATTAAACAGTAAGCCGTCGGATACAGACATCTTTTCAGACTGATCAGGGTTCCCTATGGGCATGAAGGTAGCTTGGACCCTCAGTTATTCAGAGTGCATAGCAAAGATACTGGTAAGCCTGGTCACATGCCCAGGCTTATCAGATACTTCAATGTGCGCACATACCGAAATACATATTTCTATAAAACAATTCTACCCTGTGGTCCTTTTTTGTGTGGGCTGAATTTATAGCATTCAGACAGCAAAGCTGCTTAAATTTTCAAGGCTTTTTTCGTCTGCTGATTTTTTTCTTCAAAATAAACTCTGGAGATCTAAAAATTATTTATGAATGTCATCAGTGTGTTTACTGTGACCTGTTTGGATAAGACCAGGCCCGACATTTGTGGCACCTGATCTGGCTCCAAACTGTTTTAATGTTTGTCATCAAAAGAGACTGGCAGGCAAAGTGTTACATGTATACAATCCCGTAAAATGTACAGAATATGAAATGTGGGAGCGCAGTGGCTCAGTGGTAGAGTGCTTGACTCGAGACCGAAGGGCCGCGGGTTCGAGCCTCACCGGCGTCACTGCGTTGTGGTCCTTGAGCAAGACACATTTATCCTAGCTTAGTACTGGTTCAACCCAGGAAGACCCGTCCCGCATAACTGAAAGATTGTTGAGTGGACGTTAAGAATCAAATCAAACAAACAAACAAACAGAATATGAAATGTGCCCATTTTTCCTGCAGTTTAGACAGTAAAGGGGAGCATAGGTTGTGCCCATAACGGATAATTTTAATATTGCATTTCTATTACGGAATATTTGCAATTTTGATTAGAAACATGGTCCGCAATTTCAAACTTTTCCACATTCTTTTGTCATTTTACAGTTAATCGAGGGTTATTGTTATTGGAATGGACTTTTAATAAGTTTAAACACTTAAAAAATGAATATGTTTTCTTCATAATATGAGGTTATCTGTAAAACCTCACTAATTTGGGTAGAAAATAAGCATTTATCTATCCTATTTCACCGGGCTGCATATATCGCAGTCCGTAAAATGTCTGGCTATGGACATATGTCTGCTGCAGATCCAGGGGTCGCAAGTTCGATCCAAGCCTGGTCCTATATTTCGTGGAGATTGATTGTGAAATAATTTATATGGTCATTCTCCTCCCTTCCACTGAAACATTCAAGAAGGGTTGCGAAAGCATGTGCACAAAAGTACTGATTAAGGGCTTGTCCAGGAAAAGTGTGGCCATCCCGCAAAGACCTTAGCTGTTGATTGGGACATAAAGCAAAAAAATAAAAAAACCTATCCATTATTTCAACTTCATTTTTATTATATACAAAGTAATGAAATACAGGAAAATATATATATAAAATATAATGCATATTTTTTAAAAAAGCTGTATTTCACAGCCGTGAAAATATAAAAAGCTGTATTTTCACTGCAGTGAAAATATAAGTTGTATTTCACGGGTGAAATTGGATGTCCTTTGCGTTCTCCATTGACTTTCTTGAGCCCACTTCAGAATTTCAAACGCCTGTAACTTTCTTATTAGTGGACAGAAATACAAAGTGTGGTATTCATTTTCTTAGTTAGGTCACAAGGAATATTTTTGTAATAAATGTGTCGGGATTTGCTGAAATTTTCACTTTCTCTACTCCTGCTCCTATGGGTCTCAGTTTTGCCGACATTGAACGTTATGCAACGTCATCACTAAAATGACGTAATGTGCGAACGTGTATGACGTCATTTGGTGCAAAAAATCTGTCACACTTAAAAGTGTATATAATAAAAAGAAAATTCAATTTTTTTGAATGAATATGCCATTTATTTCATCTCGTGAAGCGAGAGAATGTATATTTCATTCGTGGCTTCGCCACTCATGAAATATGTATTTTTCGCTTCACTCGATGAAATAAATGGCATATTCATTCCGAAAATTTGAATATCCTCTATATATTATTGTTTCAGGCAGAAGTCCTGGGTTTTAAGCCAAAGTATAAGCATCTTATGCCTGGTGCAATTCCAACAATTTTTGCAGATTCGAAACCCAAAAAAAGAGAGAATTCAGTGAAAAACGGATGGAAACATATATCCTGCGTATCCTAAACTCTCATTCTCATCACCTGAAAGTAATAAGGTTGCAAAGATCAGGAATCGATACAATCAAGTACCACACCTGACCCAGGATACCAATGGGAAAGTGACAAACTCACAGAAGACACCACAAACGAGAGCCAAGAGGTCAGCCCTTTCCCAGCAGGTGACCACAAAGCACATATAAACAGACGCGCACAAAACATAGCAAACACAAGACAGAACAAAAACATAAAAGATCCACAAAAGAAGTACCGCCTTGGAACGGTCAGTAAAATATTTTACTGGACGGCTTAAACCGGTTTAACGGCGCCAACCTCACCCTTAATTCAGATGTGGATCAAGACACATAAATATTTGGTTTGCATGAAAGACCCCTAACTTATCAATGCATCATCTCCTAAAACATATATTAAGCCATTATTACTCAATGAAATAATTGAATGGAATCATAGCTAATTATAGGCTCCTCTTCTGGGAGCTGATCCCATTTAGTCACAACTGAGGTAAATAGACGCTTGGTCGCATGCTGTTAAATGTACCAGATGAAAAAGATGTCTGCAGACAGTTACTGGTTTTCAGAGCAATAAACAGGGCTTTAATCACCTTAGCTAATGAAGGTTCAGAGCAGTGAAAACAAATTAGTAATGACTGAGGAATTTATTTTTGATCAAAATAAACTTCCATCGTATCCGAACAATCACTTTAAATCAAAAACAGTAAAGATATATTCAGTAGTTCAAAGTGTAAAGTTACTTTTGGCTTTAAGTATATCAAATGTGCACAAAATAGGTGTACATCTTGGTCCGTACATCTTCAATGTGGGAACAATAAATAAATATGTACTTAAAGCCATTAAAAACGCAACTGGTACAGGTGTTATATTTCCTATAAATATCAGCTTGATACACTTTGTCTTTGTACAAACAAGCGTCCCTAACGTAGGAGAATGTTTTACCAAAACTTGAGCTCAATTGCACACTTCTGCCAAAAATTTTGGTGAAAAATGACAAAATTCATCAAATTTTTGGTAACCATATTAAATCTTGAAATTTTATTCAATTTCAGCGTGCAAACAATGCGTTTCACTCAAACAAACAAAAAAAACGGTTTACAACACAAAATTCACTTTGCTGGAAGGACCTAAAATTTATGCTTTAAATTTCATTTTTCGTGAAATTTCCCCAAAATTTAAGAAATCACTAAAGCTTCAATTAAACTGAATCATTTAAAAATTTGCATACGTAAGTTGTAAGGTCATAACCTATGGTTATCATTTATTGCAACATTAACCTTCGAAAGTGTTGCATTTTTCGTTAACTTCCGGTTTCCATGGTGAAACTTTGATGACCATTTTGAAAGTCAAAACTTGAAGATAAAAAAATATCTGTTGCGTGTGCATAGAAAGTGGAGCAATGTTGACATTTTCCGAAATTTTGAATCCAAAAGAGCCATTCATAATGAAGATCTGATATCCAGATTAATAAGGTGATTTTGCAATTTTTTGTCGAAGTTCGGGTTGTGTCCCTGTATCAAAAATACAGCCTGGCTTATCTGGACTACTTCATCTGCACCAAAGAGTATTGGCTTGATATCCAACCTTAGGTTTATGCTTTTATTTTATTAGAATGATAAAATCTTATTAAAACCCCGAGTAAGGTTATATTGTAAAAGTTGCGTTTTTACTGGCGTTAAGTATATATGAATGTAAATGTTTGGAGCTACAGATTGCACAAACCATACACTCAAAAAGTATTGCGGGTTTACGGACAGAGAGGGCCCACTCCTAGTTCTGCGTTTTGCCAAGGTGACGCAGTAAATAAATTCAACTTGTAAAAAAAAATAATAAGAGGATTATATCAAAAGCCACATGCACATGTTCTGACCATGACCTAAACACCTTGGTCATCTCAGATTAATTGCCAACACAATTAATTTACCAGCATCTTGAAGGGGGCAGAAGGAGGGAATATGCAAAATACTATGTCACGTAACTTTTAAGCAAAAAAGGCGGAGACAATGTGATGATCATACCATGCACGTTTGCTGTCCTACTGTTCATGAAATTCCATTTCTTTTTCTGAGAGCTTCAGCAACTCGCCGACGACACAAGAATATATTGGACAGAACAAGCAAAGTAAATTTACTATTAAACTGTTAGAATAAAAAAATTCCCATAGGGGTCCGGCACGCTACGTCTGGGATTTTTCTCATTTTTTGTGTGTGAAGCAGGTATGACCCACAAACAGCAAAACAAGCCTTAAAATTTCAAAATGACATCTGGTTACCATGGTAACCAGGGTTATTAATGTCAAGCTGAGCTTTGTAGAAAATGCAAAGAAAAAAGTGAAAAATAGGCATACTTGGCTGACCATTCCTTCAAAATGTGTTCATCAAATTTCTGAAACTAACATACTTGTATACTGTACCGACTTTGCTCTATATGAGAGAATAAGAAAACATAAGGTATGTTACACACATGAGTAGCACGTGACTGTTAAAATATGCAGATTTTGACAATTTCCAAAATGTGGAAAAAATGGGAATTTGACATATTTCGAAGCAGTTTTTGATAACCTTTGCAACGGGGTACAAGAAAACCACCGATATGAATATAACAAGCAATCAATGAAAACAATAAAAAACTGGATGGAGAAATTCTTTATCTAAGGTCAAGGTCATAAAAACTCCAGTTCATGATTTTTTTTAAATTTGGTATTTTCACATGTTTTGGACCAGTATCAGGATGGGTAAATGAAAGTAAATAAGAAAGCAAGTGTTACATTCACTAAGAACAACATATCAGTAACCAAACACAATATTAAAATGTATGAATTTATTTGAAGGTGAAAGTCAAGGTCAAAAAATGTGGAATTTTTTTACGGAAAAATTTGTTTTTTCTCATTTTTTGGCACAATATTAAGATGGGTAAATAAAAGAAAGAAAGCAACTAGTCTATGCATTAAGAACAACACATCAGTTATTAAAAGCAATTATCACATGGATTAAAATATTTTAATGTAAAGGTCAAAGTCAAGGTCATTTAATGTAGAAATTAAAAATGAAGAAAAACTGATTTTCACATATTTTGGAATATTAAAATCATTCCAATGGGAATATGAAAAAAAGAAAGCCACTAGTGTCTACATTAAGAACAACACATCAGTTAGCAAAAGCAATACTATAATGGATGATTATATTTACATTTGAAGGTCAAGGTCATTTAATGTAGAACTTTTAAATGTCGAAAAACTTAATTTGCTGCAAGTTTTAGAACAATATTTAGATGGTAAATGAAGGAAAGTAAGAAAAAAGCTAGTATATGCATTAAGAACAACACATTGGTTGAAAAAACATAACCAAATTGATGAAAATATTCGAATCTGAAGGTCAATGTCAAGGTCATCAAATATAATATGTCTGAATTACAATTTTGAAATATTCGATTTTCGCATGTTTTGGAACAATATTAAGATGAGTACATGAAATTAGGTAAAGATATTATACCAGTCCTTCCATTAAGAACAATACATCAGTTAACAAAAGCAGTACTAAAAAAGAATTAATTTGCATGTAAAGGTCAAGGCCATCCAATGTTAAAATTCAAAATATGTGTAATAAACTGGGGTTTTCACATGTTTTGAAACAATATTTAGATTGTAAAATGAAAGAACGCAAGAAAGCAACTAAACTATCCATTAGGAACAATACATCAGTAACTAAAAGCAATAAACAAAATTGATGAATCGATTTGAATATGTAGGTCAATGTCAAGGATACCAAATGTAGTCCAAATTAAAAATGTGGAAAGACTGCAATTTTCACATGTTTTGATACCATATTTAAATGGGTATATAAAAGCTGTTACTTTGGGATTAGTCTTTATCTATTCTACATCCATTATTTGCAGTATATGCCCTAGGGAAACTACATATGCGCAGGGTCATCTGAGCCTTGTCTGCTTATTGATGCTTTAACTGCTGATATCTCAAGCATTCTTCAGGCTATACAGAACAAATCAGCTTCTTCAATGTTTTCAATAGAGTTTATATCTAATTTTGTACTCTTCTCAAAGGAGTGTTTTTATGATATAGCACATAAGAAGTGATCTAAGTTATCTATTCTTTGAATCAAGTAAATAAAAGTTTGCTATTTCCACACCCACTGAATTATGTCTTATAAAGAGGATCTTACACGAGTGATCATTTCATTTGAAATTTATTAAACGAGCCTTTGAAAGAATCTATTTATCATTCATAAGACATACAAAATGCAATTTTATCACCTTCAAAGTTTGTTTATTTCAATGAATCATTGGATTATGTGTCTGTCAACCAGCAGGAGAAAAGAAAGTACAAATTTCAGTAAATCCTGACAATTTTATTTCCAAATTTTCCTTGAGATAAAATTAAGAAAATGAATACGCACACTTTCTGTTTAGTTTAGATAGTGCTCGTAGTGATTTGTTGCTTAATATATCACAGGCTGGAGGTCAATCGTTAAAGTGAATAAATCACGAGCATTAAGCGCGAGTGATTTATCCACTAAAGACTGCGATATATTAACAGGCCCCAAGTTAAGGATGCGTAACAGAAAGTTATTTTTCTTATTTCTCAATCAAAACATTTGTTGTGGGTACTCAAAAAAAACCTGTCACTGAGACGGTTCTTTTGAGCACCCAAAACACATGTTTAAACTGATAGATAATCACAAAATTACGCTGAAAATATTTTCTTAACTGGTCCTATGTATTAAGGAACGAATCACTGTGAGCATGGATCTTTATTGATTCTCACACACAAAATTTAAAAAAAATTGAATCCTTCAGAGTCTATAATGATTTCACCATCTCCAACAAAGTTTAAGAATTTCTCATAACTGTTTGGAATGAATATACAGTTATTTTCATCGGGCGACGCGAAAAATGAAATTTTTTTAATCTTTATCTACATCCATTATTGAAGTCCTATAATTGTAAAAACGACGTTTCGCGATTTTCTGTCACCATTTCAAGGCCATACATGATAGATGACGTCATGAGAATCAAAATGGCTATCCAATGACGTCAGGCCAGTCTGTACCCAGTTCGTGCACTGGTTTATCAACCAATTAATCACTGAATTCAACCATTTGCTACATAGGTGATAAGTTTTAGAATTAAGAAATATATTTGCGCTCACATTGATTTGTTGCTTAATATATCGATGGCTAGAGGTCAGTAGTTAAAGTGAATAAATCACGAGCACAAAGTGTAAATGATTTATCAACTCATGACTGGCCCACAGACAGCGATATATTTAGGGGATAATTGTATCCAAAATTTTCATTGGGGAGGTATATCCTCAGATATACGGTCGGAAGTTTAGTTTACTGCGACACAGGAGCAGAGCCGTAAAATGTGATTTTCGAAGGTATATCCGATAATCAGTAAAATGTAGGCTCTAAATTCGGTAATCAGTAAAAAAAAAGTGGCCAAAAAATCGCTAATCAGTAAATTTTAGGCCAAAAAACCGCTAAGCATAAAATTTTAGGGTCATAATTCGCCAATCGTTAAATTTGAGGGCAATAATTCGCTAATCACACCCTAACTCATGATTTCCAGAAAATTATCATTAGGATGATCATGACATTGACCTTCATATTTAAATGTCATTTTATTTATTAATTTCCGAATTAATGTATCCCCGAATATGAAAAGTTATACTGACCACTCTCCCAGTAGCCGTGATACTAAAGCAATTTCAAAGAGAAACATCTTTGGGTCCGCCAGGATTCGAACCCAGAACTCCTGTGTGACAGTTGACCACTCTAACCATGTCGCTAAAGAGTTAACCCAACAGCAAGGCTGTTAGGAATGGCACTGTCACTACAATACGATACAGGTTTTTTTTTCAAAGGGCTTACATAACAATAAGCTTAAACCCACATTATCTTACAATTGAAAAATTGCTATCTTTGACCTTGACCATCCATTCTTATATCATATGCTTATTGTTTTGCTATTGCTTACATAAATGATGGTGTCCTTTATGAAGGTACAAGTAGATTTTATAGGGTTTTTAGCCACAAACAACCCGGGCAATCGGAGTAACAAAATGAGCAACATCCGTTTTTTCAAGTTGATTTTTTATGTTCTGTGACCTTGAACTTGACCTTCACATTTAAATATGTTTATCTTTTTAACTTTGGCTAATGTTTCTTGATGTTTTGATCTACATATACAGTAGTACCACGACCTCTAAGTAATGACCCTCGATTAAATCAATGCATTTACTGTTACGGTCACGCTTCAAAGCGTTTTGTTGAAGTATAGTAGCTGTGGCTTTCTTTCAGAAATGCTTTTAAACCAAACATAAAACTTTTAATATAAAGATGAAAATCGCCATAATTCAACATTTTGATATAGAAGAATTTGTGACCTTGACCTTATACTTCATATTTATATCTTTCCACCAGTTTGATACAATTTAAATAGATTCTGTTATTATTTGTATTACTATATCAAAGGATTTATAAATATATTCTGGACACATTACAAAAAATTGTTATGAAGTATGACTTAATTACTGTTTTTTGCCTTTTTTGAAACTGTTCAATGTGTGACCTTGACACTGACCTTCATATTCATATTCTTCATCTGTTTAGGTTTTTATATCGATAAAATATACCTTTTTCTTTATAACCATTTAAATTTTTTTATTACTATCTTCAGCTACACTTCAACCGGTTTGATATAATTTTAGATGGTTGCTATTATTATCTTTGTGAATATACCAAAGGATTTATAAATATATTCTGGAAACATTACAAAATTTTGTTCCAAAATATGACTAAATAACATTTTTTTCGCCTTCTTGAAAATGTGCCATTTGTGCCCTTGACATTGACCTTCACATTTATATTCATCATCTGTTTAGTGTCAATAAAAGATACCTTTTCTTCATTACCATATTAAGTTTTTTTCTTACCATCTTCAACTACCCTTCATAAAAAGGGTTTAAACTAGTGAAAAGTCCCCTTTTTCTTCATTTTGAAATAAGACAATTTATGACCTTGACCTTGACCTTCATACATCAATTTCTCCAACCGGTTTGATATAATTATAGATGGTTGCTATTATTATCTTTGTGAATATACCAAAGGATTTATAAATATATTCTGGAAACATTACAAAAGGGGCTCTTCCATGGTATGGGAAATTAACATGGGAGTCTGCCCACGCTTGGAATTTGATAATATTATGTTTATTAATTGTCTGGGGTATGACTTTTATATTAATGGTGCATTTGAGTTGTTATGCAATTCCATTGCTAATTTATGACGTCATGTATGATATCACTACAATACCTTAGGGTATCCAGTTATAATCATTTCTAAAGTAATTGACATATCATGTAACGAGCGCAGAAATGCTTTATTAAATACCTATACCATTGATAAGTTCGTTGATACTATAAATGGCTTTGTATGTATTAGGATAGCGGGTGGGCAATCATTTTTATGAGATGGTAGTGTTGTTCGATTATTGGCTTTTTTATAATCGATTATCGAAAATAATCGGTCAGGAGGTTTTGATTGATGATCGATTATAATCGAAAGTTAACAAATGAAAGGTTACATCCCATATAAAGTCTATATCCTTATACTGCAAGCTTAAAAATTGTTAGCATCAGTTGCATGTTACTTTATGTACAGTACCTTATGACAACTGGTCCTGACAGCAAACTCAATTTATCAGCCATTGACATTTTAATCCTTTATGCACTAATAGATTCTTCCTTCTGGTTTCAAACTGGTTCATTTTATACATCAAGGGGTCACAGACTATGATTTCCAAATAAAATTGTATTTCTTTCTCTGAAGATAGTTTTTGTATAAGCAAACAGTGTAGACCCTGACATCTGGGTCTTCACTGTTTGTCAAAGTATGCATTAAAGAGTCACTAGTATACAAAGGCTTAAGGTGTGTACTGAAGACTTCTTAGTTGCTATAATTACAGTTAAAATAATGTTTATTTCTTTACTCCTCACATTCTATAAACCTTAAAGATATTAAACATGTTAAATGGATTGCTTTTTTCTTGTAGCAAAGTTGCAAATTTAAAATAGTAGCTTACAAGTGGGCCAGGTGCAAACCTTTTCGATTATAATCGATTATTATCATACACAATCGATTAGTAGAATCGAAAGAAATTTTCGATTGATCATCGATTATAATCGATCATCAATACAACACTATGAGATGGTACCCCAATTTTCAACTGCATATTTTGTATTCCGTCAAATTTGGAATTAAAATTTTTACACGTTGCGGTCTTTGTCAAGATACCATTTCAACATATAAACTTTCCATATATGTTAAAAATATATAGACAAAATTTCATGAAATCCAAGGACCGGTAACATATTTTTTCAACTTGATGTAAACACATGGCCCTATTCATCAAAATGTAAAAAATACAATAATTATGTTTCAGTGTAAAACATACTTGAATACTTGCTTAGTTTGAATCACCATGCTAGTACGTTTATTGGTAGAAGTTGATATGTTCAGTGTTTTCCCCTATTATGGATTGGAAAAAGAAAAAAAAAAAACAATATTATTTGATCTTAAGTGCCATGATTCTTATTTAATGAAGTGCTTACACAATAATATTACCCAAAACGATACAATATGGTGACACTGGACTTACCATATCTAGTTTCGAACGTTAAAACTACATCTAACCAATGTTACACTTAATATGTAACATTATAAAGAATTTTAATTCATACAGAAGAGAAACCTTATGACAAGTCAGTTCATACAGGGGAAGAACCTTATATTTATGGTTTTATAATTGTAAGCCTCATTAATAAACCTGGTTCACAAGAATAAGCCCCTGTCAAACCTGTTGGTTAAAATTAACCATTTTGGTCACAGAGAACTCTTGGCTTCAAAGGTATTGCTAAATTAATGCTTAAATCTTCTCTGTTTATTCTGTTTTGTAAAACTGATGCTGATTTCCATCAAATGGCAACATTTATTCTTTGGCTGTCTGTATATTCAAGGCATACAGTTTCGTTTCTGGACCAAACTTATTCATGTAGAACATTGTTCTATGATACCTTTGATATGACTCTGTTACACTTAATCCTGGTCACGGCACCAAAATGTGGTTACTCTAGTTCAGTTGGGATGTATAGAAATTTTTGGTCTTCTTGTTTTCACACGTTTATTAATAGGATATTATGTTTCTTAAAGAATATCATGCAGGACTTGAGGAAGTGATACACATTGTCTTGGCCCCATAGTGCCATGACATGGGCCATGACCTTTGGCATTTCCGGCCATTGAATCATTTGAAATTGTCTAAACATGTCTTTCTTTAAGAAACGTGGAAGTAGATTTAAAAACAACCCCCTTCTGTCGAGTTATTGATTCGTTTCATCTAAATAATTAATTTTGCTAAAACTGACCTATACCCATGAGAGGTAGGAAATGACAAAGTTACCGGTTTTGGATTTTCATGAAATTTGGCTCAGATCAGTAGGATATATATGGCATGTTTTTGTGATAATATGATATCTTGACAAAGACTAGAACATATCTATCTTTGGAATTTAATGTTGAATGATTTGTAAATTTTTGAAAAAAAAATATTGAAATTTTAAAATCACTTCTTCAGAAAACGTAAACCATAATATATCAAACTGGTTTCCTGGTATTAATATAATGCCTATGGTATTTTGGATTTAATCTAGATGATAAATCATAGAAATAAACAAAACTATAGATTTAGGACATGGAAATTTAGAGACAGGTGCCACCTCAAAGATGGAGTACGTCAGGATTGCTTCCTAAGCCTTATTCTTAACTATCTAATTCAATACATACATTTTCATAGTTTGTATATAACGAGTCATTATTATGCAAAGTTTAAAGAAAATCCATGCGTGGGCACAAATGCAAGACCCCCTTTTGTTCCAAAATATGACTAAATTACTATTTATTCGATTTATTTGAAAATGTACCATTTGTGACCTTGACATTGACCTTCACATTTATATTCATCATCTGTTTAGGGTTTGGTGTCAATAAAAGATACTTTTTTCTTCATTACCATAATAGTTTTTTTTTCTTACCATCTTCAGCTACCCTTCATAAAAAAGCGTTTAAACTAGTGAAAAATCCCTTTTTTCTTCATTTTCGAAATAAGACTCTTTATGACCTTGACCTTCAAACATCAATTTCTCCATATGGTTTGATATAATTTTAGATAGTTGCTATTATTATCTTTGTGAATATACCAAAGGATTTATAAATATATTCTGAAAACATTACAAATTTTTGTTTCCAAACATGACTAAATTACTGTTTTTTTTTTGCCTTTTTTGAAAATGTACCATTTGTGACCTTCACATTGAACTTCACATTTATATTCATCATCTGTTAAGGTTTTGGTGTCAATAAAAGATACTTTTTTCTTCATTACCATATTAGTTTTTTTTTCTTACCATCTTCAGGTACCCTTCATAAAAAAGGGTTTAAACTAGTGAAAAATCCCTTTTTCTTCATTTTGAAATAGGCAATTTATGACCTTGACCTTCATACATCAATTTCTCCAACCAGTTCGATATAATTTTGAATAGTTGCTATTATTATCTTTGTGAATATACCAAAGGATTTATAAATATATTCTGGAAACATTACAAAATTTTGCTCCATAATATGACTAAATTACTGTTTTTTCGCCATTTTTGAAAATGTACCATTTGTGACCTTGACATTGACCTTCACATTTATATTCATCATCTGTTTAGGTTTTGGTGTCAATAAAAGATACTTTTTTCTTCATTACCATATAAGTTTTTTTCTTACCATCTTCAGGTACCCTTCATAAAAAGGGCTTAAATTAGTGAAAAATTCCTTTTTCTTCATTTTGAAATTAGACAATTTATGACCTTGACCTTCATTCATCAATTTCTCCAACCAGTTTTTTTCTAAGTTCAATAGTTCAAATGTCCCTCTGTTGGTACACGTGAGTGGTTTTCTTGAGGGCCCTTGCAAAAGTACTCATAATAATAGCTAAATATGTGTAATTTTGCGATTTTCACATATTTGGCATTTTGCCAAATTTCCCCATATTTTGGCCCCTCGTATGAGGAATCTGTAGAAGATAATGGTTTTATTCTTGTATCATTCTGTCGTTCCAATTTAGTAGCCCCAATCTCACGTAAAAAAATTGTAAAGAATTATATAATGATAAGAAAACAACAGCGCAATTGGGCAGGGTCCGTAATTTTTCCTGTCAATTTCTGCTGCATTTTTACAGGATCAAATAATCTCCGTTTCCATGGCAACGAACAATAAATCGAAAAGTTTGGCACCAGTTATGTAGGTTTTGGGTCACACCCAACATATACACAAAAAATTATGAAAATCCCAGACATAGCGTGGCCAACAATTTTTGATTCTTACAGAGAATCCATGATAATACTTATCAAGTTGGTTATTGCGGGTAAGTTAACACTCCCATCTAGGCAAAGAACTTCTTCACTAAGATCTGGATGACACTTAACTAAATTTGGAAGCTGGAATGATTGTTCTTAAATATACTTAAGGAATAAAGAAACGCAACAGACAAAAAATTAATTTTTACGTGTTTAAATGACGGTTTGGTGAAATCTCTTGAAAATTTCTTATTGAGTATTTATAGCATGTGATGAAATACCAAAACGTCATTTTAACGCTACATTTTAACTCTACAAGATGAAAACGTAAAATGTGACGTTAACGTCAGAATAAAGATTCAAGAAACCCCATCTTTTTCATGTTTGGCTATTTGGCGTCGACTTGACAATGTGCAAATTAAACAAACGTCCAATCATATTCGTATTGCAGTCAAATATTGCGTCAAAGCACGCTACTTGAATGGCAAGATACACAGTGGTAGTGAATAAACAATAAACGCCACTTAAAGCCATCGGGTTTGGGTCGCTGGTGAATATACGGGATAAAACAATCAAACAAAAATCAGAACATGCTTTCTTGGGAAAAAACTGACTTTTCAGATACTAGAAATACGCTGGTAAGGTGTTTATATTGACGTTAGCCAAACAAAACCAGGCGTAATGCAAGCGAAAACATCTGATTACATGCTGAGAGTGAACACCAAACTTGTTAACTGTAACCTAAACTTTGTCACTGGATCATTTTATCATAAGAAAAACACATAAAAATCATGTAAACCATTACAACGCAGGATATCGAATTTTGGCGTCAGAATTTAGTTTTTTTGACGTCTGAAGATCTCAAGTCATAATACTTGAACAGAACGTCCCTGTAATGGATAAATCTCAAACAGAAAAGAAAAGTGGGAGCGCAGTGGTAGAGTGCTTGACTCGAGACCAAAGGGCCGCGGGTTCGAGCCTCACCGGCGTCACTGCGTTGTGGTCATTGAGCAAGACACATTTATCCTTGCTTAGTACTGGTTCAACCCTGGAAGACCCATCCCTGTTTAACTGAAAGATTGTTGATGGGACGTTAAGAATCTAACAAACTGAAAAGAAAGTTTACGCTTTTCACGCAGTATTCAGAATGGACGTTAAGCCGTTTCAGAATCCTACAGAAACGTCGCCATTAGATCATTTCCTTTGATCCGCAATCTATGCCAAGACTTTTTAAACCAATAAACCGATGGTTGATTCAAACTTTGCTTTTATTGACCCTGTTTCAGCAGTTTACTACGAGGGGCAGGCTGGTTATGCGCATACCAAAATGATAACGTAGTTGATAATTACGTTGAACCTGCTGTAATTTGACGGACACATACTGCTCCTATGGATAAATATCATTTGCACTAAAACTTTGCATCATATTGTATGTTTATGACTCGGAAGTGTTCGTTGCGTTTCTTTATTCCTTAAGTATATTACATTCTTGTTTCCTTATGCATTTTGAATATACGAGTTAAATGTCCTCACACCAAGGACTGTGGTTCAAATAATAATCTATACTGGGATTATAAATTCTATTTTGATATCCTTTCTGACCCATATAGCAAGAATCTTATCAAAGAGACTCGGGTAATCTGTAAATCTAAATATTTTAGTGTCTCCGATTTATCATATGGATACTGTTTTGTAGTAAACGGGTAAGTGAGTTTGACCCAGAAATGGCACAATTACACATTCAAGCCAACCCAAGGTACCACGAGGAAAAGATATCACAGTATCGATTCACTGTGCGCCTGAAATGAGTGAAATCGGTAGAATCGAGAGTTTTTGGCCTAAATTTGTGAGGGGGTGGTAAGTATTTTCGCATGTTTTCTTATAGTTAGATTTGCCCTTCCGCCGTGGATCTCATTATATTTCTTTGAAATATGCATACATGTCATAATATCGTGCAAAAACAACGACAGTGTATCGTGGGAGCGCAAGAAACGCATTCTTTTAGAGGGATAGTTGTCAAAAAAGCGAAATTCCACAGCTTTTTATCTTCCCGTTTTGAATTTAAACGACTTAGCTAAAACTGTTTTTCACCAGAAGTTCGAGAGGCTTATGATCCTACAATAGACATTTTTACCCACAAAGCGAACTGCTGATAGCGGATAACTGACTGCGGATTAAATTTTAGGGAACATCTCAACATTCATTCTGATGTCAAAATTACAATCGTACGGCGATTCAGGCTTTATACAATGATGTACTGTATATACACACTGGGTTTGCGGCAATCATGAGCTCAGCTTTTTTAACAAAACTGTTTTTATGCCCCCAAAGGAACTGTGGGAGGTATGTAGTAATTGCTTTGTCCATTCCTCCGTCCGTCTGTCCGTCCATCAGTCTGTCCGTCCCACTTCCTGTCCGGTGCATATCTCCTATATTCTTTGAAGTAGGAATTCCAATTTTGGTGTGTGGATGCATATTGAGATAGCAAAGTGTCTCGTAACATTTTCAGGTCACTGAGACCTTGACCTCGACATCTGACCTAGTTTTTAGAATTATGGTGTCCGGAGCATATCCCCTATGTTATTTGAGGTAAGAATCCCAAATTTGGTATGTTGATGCATCTTGGGATGACAAAGTGTCGCGCACCATCCTTGGGTCCCTGTGACATTGACCTTTACCTCTGACCTAGTTTTTAGAAACTGCTTTGAGTCTGATGCATATCTCCTACATTCTTTGAGGTAGGAGTTCCAAATTTGGTGTAGAAATGCATCTTTGGATGGCGGAGTGTCACGCACCATAATCGAGTCACTGTGACATTGACCTTTGACCTATTTTTAAGAATTCTTGTCTGGAGCACATCTCTTTTCTTCTTTAAGGTAGGAATTCCAAATTTTGTTGTGTAAATGCATCTTGGATGGCAATTTGGTGTGTGAATGCATCTTGAAATTGAGGATTGTCACGTGCTATTTTCCGGTCACTGTGACCTTAACCTCTGACCAAGTTTCTAGAATTGGCATCAAGTCTGGTGCAAAACTTCTATATTCTTTGAGGTAGGAATTCCAAATTAGATGAGTCGATGCATCTTGGGATGGCAGAATGTCGCATACCATTTTTGGGTCATTGTGACCTTGACCTCTGACCTAGTTTATAGAATAATTGTGTCCGGAGCATCTCACCTATATAATTTGAGCTAGGGATCCCAAATTTGGTGTATGGTTGCATCTTTGGATGGCAGAGTGTCATGTGGTAAATGTGTTTTAGGTGAGTACCTCTTTCGTTATCACAAGTCAATCACAATCAAGGTAAGCTGGGCTTGCCAGGACCTTGCTTGTTCGCCAGAAACAGTGGAAGGTATTCTATTTATTGAAACTGTATTGTCACTGCATTGAAGGTCAGCAATTTAATACATTGCGACAGTCAGTATGCCTGGTAGAAAACCAAATCACGGTTTAGCTATGGTTTCCACTTTAATTGCATCACGATGGAGCAGACCTCGTCTCAGAAGCTTTCGTCTTTATGCTGGCCCCTTATGCTTGTTTACAGCTGGGCCCACCGTGGCTCAAATTTAGGTTATCTTTAGTTCTAACTCTCTGTGAGCCATTTTTTTGTTTCACCAAATCATTGATAGTTTGTTCCTCTGTGGTAATGTTTTGCATAAATTAGAAATCCTCTATTCGAGCTTAAGACGTTTGTTTTTTAAAAGAAAACCAGCAGAATCCAGAGCAAAGATTTGGCGCCATAACGCATTTTAGCAACCAGTAGCTTCCGCTGCTGTCCTTTCTTTGGCGGTGATTCTGTCGTTGTTGAATGCTCATAACTTTATAACTAAATGGTATACTAGTTTGATCATATTTTGCACACGTATACATTTCAACATTGTCCAAACACTGGCATGCGTAAAAGTTTTGTTTGGCGCACAAGGTTATGCCGAGCATCAGTCAGGCGGGTAATGGTCAGTTAGTATAAATGTTCATAAATCTTAAACCACATGGTAAATTTCGATCAAATTTTGCTTAATTATTTCTTAATATTTATTTTAACATTGTTCAGACACATGTAAGCAAAACGGTGACGACGCTTTGCCTAGCACCATTTAGGCCGGTCAAGGTATTTTAGTGAAAATGCTCATAACTTTGAACGGCATGTTATATATGTATTTTGATCAAAGTTTTCATACTTATCCTTAACACTGGTATAATATAATTATTTTGAATCTTGAACAGTAGCCGAGAATCTGATGTTGTGTAAAGTGGTGTTCTTGTTTTAACTCTGGTAGTCAGCTGATCAGAACCGATTGAGAAATCTTACCAGATGACTTTATAAATAATAAACCTTTGCGTGATGTGTTTTTGGATTGGGACCCATGGCTCGAGAGAATATGGCATTTTGATATATTTCTTATCTACAGTTCTGGCAGCCAGCTTGTTTGCCGGAGCAAAATCATTTAGGCAATTTTGTTAGAGGGCATTATGGGAACATTTCTGCGAAATTATTTTGCATTTGTACCAGTGTTGTTTGATGTAACCTTTGTTTCGCATTTCATTTCAATTTGTAGAAATACCCACCCTACAAGTCTTTTTAGCTGAAATTTACTCATATATCATGATTCAAATATGATATTTTGGACCCCTATACTAGAAAATCTTAAAATTCTTTCACTCCCAAATTCAAACTATCCCTTTCTCGACTAGTTAAAGCAAGAAAGAAAACTAATACGAATCTCAGGCGAAATGTATGAGAACCGCAACTGCAACATATCTATCCCCAATGATGCTCTCGCTTTCTTCAGTCTCGGAGCAGTCAGATCAGTAAAAACTGATTTAACTTTAAAATGTTGTTTCTAAGATATACGTTCACCACGGGTCGTGCACATTACGACCAGTTGATTTTATAGTTTATTGTTGCTCTCATTGTGCAATGTGTTTGTTCCTTGTTTTGCTATAAAGTATTTAGTATCAATTCTAGTTTTGCACTCATTCCGCTAGGGAAGAGAGAGCCGATTGCTTTATTTTAATTGTCTTCTTGCTTTCATGCGACTGTAAGTGTTCCGTGTCTCTTCCTCACGGTGTGGTTGGTTGGTCTGCAGTAGATGATTGTGGTATTTTCTGGACTCTTAGTTTTAAGAATTGCGCACAGCATCGCCGCCTACCCGATTTTATACCTCACATATCGTGAACAGATTAGACTTTAGATTAAAGAAAGATGGATGATATACTACTTTTAAATCTGAAACTGCGCTTACAAATATATTCTATGCTAAAAAATAGTTGACGCCACAACAATTATTATGTGCATGCTATTTCATGAGCACCACAAATAATCACATATATGACTGTGAATGTTTTCACATGCCATGGAAAAGTCTGATAACTTCAAAAAGACCGTTGCTGAATTTCTCAACTGACCACTGACACAAAAACACCCCAAACCACATTACCATGTTAAAAACGGGATACTTCTACTACATTTAATTCAGTTAGCGTATTTGCATGCTAGGTAATTTTGCATGCTTTTTTGAAGTCTGCTTAGTTTCTCTAAATTAGTATTTCAAAACATAATCCAGAATACCACCAGAATGTCAAATAGTTACAAAGTTCATGTTGTCCGTCTGATCTGGTTCTAAACTGAAGCCTCGCCACCAGCGCGGAAAAAAATAATCTCGTCCGATACGTTGGCAAGATAGAAGCATGTATGAAATGGTACAAAATCTTAAGCTCACGAGAAAAAAGGCATTCGAGGTCGTCATTTCTAAAACAGTGAATTTAGCATCCAAACTATGTACAGCTGCTCGGTACATGTACATGTAGGATATTCCACATATTCTATATACGTCCGCTGAGGTACATGTACATGTAGGATATTCCACATTAGAGAGAAATCATCGGTGCAGCAGTCAATGTTTAATGGAAGAATCTCATATTTTAATGTGTTCTAGATAGTATGGGTAAAATTAATAAGGACAACGGGAACGACTTTCTTTGCCGCCATAAATCGGAGACTCTAAAGCATGTGAAATGACGAGCAAATGTTATTGTATCAACAAGCGTAGACAACGGATGGAGTCTGCAATTCAGTGTCCGACAACTTTAAACTGCAGAGCTTAGTGGCTCAGTGGTAGAGTGCTTGACTCGAGACCGAAGGGCCGTGGATTCGAGACTCACCGGCGTCACTGCGTTGTGGTCCTTGAGCAAGACGCATTTATCCTAGCTTAGTACTGGTTCGACCCAGGAAGACTCATCCCTATATAACTGAAAGATTGTTGATGGGACGTAAAGAATCAAATCAAACAAACAAAATCAAAGCAGACGCATAGACCGTACCGACGTACATGTACATGTTGTATGTAAAGTTATCCTGCGTATTCTGAGAAAATCCCCCAATATCTTAACCAGAGCATGAAATATAGCTATTGTGTTTTTGTGGTCAATAATTCCTGTTACCCCAAGATGTCTTGTTTACTCGGAGCTTGTTATATGTAACCCAGGGCAGAATGTTGGTCTTATATTATGATGTTTTCTTATCGCTCAAAGCACATGCAATAGTGGCTGAAATATTTTTAATTTCCAGAAACATGTCATTTGCAGTTGTGTGTTCATCACTCTTAATTCACATTAGGTTCGGTGACGATATATACAGCAGAGCATTCTATAAATACAGCCTTTTCATAATGCACTAAAGCATATAAGACAACATTTCTGTGTATAAGTTTGCTTGGTAAAAATTAAAAAGTTGACCGCAAATGCACAATACACTGCACCCATAAAGTCAGTGTAAGGTGTACGCGTAAGGTGGTAGCCTGTGGGTAAAAATGTCTATTACCAGAAATCTCAGACTGATCCGTTTTTTCGATTTTGAGATATTCAGCTATATATGACTGAACCCCCTAATAGCGGTGAATTAGAAACTGTATCGGTAGAATCGACTGCTATTTGTTTAATGTACGAAGTAAAAACTATCGACTGCACGAAGTGAAAGCAAATGTTGGTCATAAATCTTCGAATTTAGAGCAGAAAGTAGGCTATTTATTTCACCCTATGTATACCATTGGCTTCTAAATGTGTACTTTGGCAGACAGTGAAGACCCAAACATAATGCCGCATCATGCGGCATTTCATCTGGGTCTTCACTGTTTATTTATACAAATATGATGTTCAGAGAAAGAAATGCAACTTTTTTTTAATAAAAACCTATGACCAGCAGTATATATATTGTACCACCCCAGGTTTATTGTGTATAACCAGTAGGCAGAATTCAATTAGTTCATAAAGGGTTAACAATACATCAATCTGTATCACTTTTTTCAGTCTGTTAGAGACTACCGCATCTGCTGTCTGTGTGTAGGTTTGTAGGCTTACATTTCAATAATTTTATACTGCTTTAAACAGCTGTATGGTAAGATGAAATGGCAGTGGAAAGTACATTTCATAAGACCCACTGTGGCAAACCCTTTAATAAGGCTTTTTGCGCCCAGCGAGCAATCAGATTACATCGAGTGCCTAAGACATGAGAGGGGGGATTAATCCCCCTCTCGACAGGGGGGTTAAGGGGGTCTCTCCCAATCTTTTTTTAATTTTGGGCGCTTCTATGTGTGTTTTTAATGGGGTTTTATGCATTTGGGACCAGCTTTCAGTCCTTTTGGTCACGATCTTTTGCTAGAAAAGATATTACTTGTCACGCGAGAAACCGAATGCTGGACAAAATTGTTTTCAGATAGTCACAATTTTTTTTAATTTTTTTCTACAGCATGTTTCTTTGACAGTATTTCACCTATGTCCAAGCAGGTTTTGGAAAGTACTTTTAGCACTGATCGTTGGTGGTCCTTCAAAGAGTTGTGTTTTCGAAAAGATGTACACTTAGTCTTTTCAATTACATGTAGAACACCTGTTAAGGATGCAGGCTTTATCTAGATTTTGGCTTCGGTAGGCACAAGATGAGATCTTTGGCTTCATCGTAATGGAGCCAGGGCCTACTGTGGAACCACGACGGCTAAACGCTTCTCTGCTCAGGCTTCTTAAAGTCGAATGAACGTTGGTTGAACCGAAAAGTCATGGGCTGAATTGGAACAGGCGGGACCTGTATATCTGTAACAGAATGCATTGTAACAACACAGGCTCATGATGCTCATATATGTAAAGTATACACGTTTTAAACATACTTTATCGCTCGACATGTTAATTAGAAGAAGAAAAAACAAATTGTCAATTTAAGGGATCATAGAATTATCTGGACCTCAACAAGAAGACCTGTCTTCGGGGTTTCTGACCATGCAAGACTCAAACCAACTTACTCAGTTACAGAGATTAGCTAGAATGCTGGAATTTTGAGTGTAGCAAGTTTACAATTATACTTTCCAAGGAGTGAATAACAAAGGCGCTGATCAGACTGCGCAGATGTGCAGGCTGGTCTGAGCCTTTGACGTTTGCATGCAGCTACGTCGGGTTTTCTCTCGACACGGTCCATAAGTATGATAACGTCCATTAAGACCATCTGACAGGGTGCCCACCTGTCAGGGAAAAGTCAGGGAAATTTGGTTTTTCTTCAAGGTCAGGGAAAAGTCAGGGAATTCTGTAAAATGGTCAGGGAAATTAGAAAATCTTCAAAAGTCAGGGAAAAGTCAGGGAATTTTAAAATCATGCTTGGTTAACCACTCAAAAATTAAACAAATAAATATGAGATGATGAGTTTAATAGTGTTAGGGTGAATATAATATGCAATCCAGTTGTTCTAATATGTGTATATATCTATATCTTTTGGTTATAGGAACTGTTATTATAATCTAAAACCTAATTTTTGGTCACATTGTTTTAACTCATATGAGTTAAAGGCTCAAGTTAGATATGATAATGAGTATATTGATGGTCTGTTGTCGTTGTCCGCTTCCATTTTCAAAGGAGTATATATCAGTTCTGATCAAATTTAATGTAAAGCACATGCGGTAGCTAGGGGAAAGGCTGCCATGGGTAACATAAAGCTCCCATATACTTATAATGGGAAAAACTTAAAATCTTCTCTGAAGTGGCTGGAGCCATAAGCCCCACAGCTTGTTGATTAAATTTGTAGCAATATCTAGTGGTCTCCTGCCAATCAAGCCCCTGGGGTCCAAACTGGCCACACCCTGTGGGCCATTATCTTATGTTGACTATAAATAAAAAAACAAACCCTCTAAGACCATATATTAAGCACATGTAGCAATGTTTAGTGATCCCCTACATAATTCTTACCAACCATGTCCCTGGGGTCCAAATTGGCCATGTCCTGGGGGTCGTTTGCTCCCATTTACACCAGGCAAAATTCCCCAAACAGCTCAATTAAGCTGTATAACATAATAAAGAAAATATCTTGCACAACACAAAGTTATGTAATGTTCTTTTCTTACACGCTTGCTTCCTTATGTATGTCTTTTTGATTTAAACACATATTTCTGATGTAAAACTCATACATTTTAAGGACTAGTTTGATTTATGTCAGTATTTATGTAATGCCGGCGTATCAGACGGCTGGAAGGGGAGGAGGCGTGCTCGAAAGTACGGTAAAATGGTCAGGGAAAAATAAATTTTGGTCAGGGAAAAGTCAGTGAAATGTCAGGGAATTTCATTTCAGACTAAGAGTGGGCACCCTGATCTGATTATGAAATTAATTAAGCAGGTGTCATTATAATTTTTCAATGTTTTCACACGCGCAACGCGCGTTATTGATTATTGCATCAATAAATGGTAAGCACAGAGTAAAGTGAGCAAAATGGACACGGTGGAGAGCATACTCGGCCAAAAAAGTGTTTGGGCGCTCGACAGACCTACCGGACCGTCGATGACAACCTTGTGTACAGGTAACATGCTACTGTAAACATAGCATTTGTAATCCACCATTTTCTAATTGCATGGTGTTATGCTCCACTGAATGGGTAGTAATATACAGGTAAGTTCACGCCGTGCTATACTTCCACAAAACGCTTTGAGGCGTGACTGTAACGGTAAATGCATTGAATGAATCTAGGGTCAATACTTAGAGGTCGTGGTAGAAGTATACATATATCGCTTTGTTACATGAATATTTATGAAGGTTGGATGTTTACAAAAATAGGTTTGTGAATTTTCGTTACAGCATGTTGACAATAACACACACACACACACAAACGCACGCACACTCTCACGCACGCACACACGCGCGCACACACCACACGCACGTGCACTGCCACCATCGCAAAAAATCAACTGACAAACCTATCAACAAACTAGCAAACAAAACATCATCTCTATTGTTTTGGGCTTGTCTGTCCATCCGTCTGTCTGTCCGTTGCCGTGGTCACTCTAACTTAGTCATTTTTAATCTGATTTTTTCCAAATTTCATATCATAATCAAACTCTCGTTCAAGTTTGAATACAGTTTTTTTCTGTCAAACGATAAGCAAGAAGGCTGTAAAAATGGCCGCCACGACAGGTCTCTCTAACTTAGTCATTATAATCGGTTTTCTTCCAAATTTTATATATGGATTGCTTCCATCAAACTCTCGTACAATATGTTCTTAAAATGTTATCCTTTGGAAGCAAAGAATGCACCAAAGAACTGAAACTAGAGTGTGCAAATTTTCTGGGCCAGACTAGCTAGTTTCGGCAATTTAGGCCAAATCAGTTACCCTCTAATAGTTTCAAAAGTCCACAATGAAACCCATGATCCCAAAGGACTAGAAAATAAAATCTACACTATAGTGAAGGCCATGGAGACGTTCTACCACCGCCACAAAGTCCCAATCGCCAGCTGTAGTGAAGTCAAATATGTTCTTAAAAAGTTATCCGTTGGAAGCAAAGAATGCACCAAAGAACTGAAATTAGAGTGTGCAAATTATCTTGGCCGGACTAGCTAGTTTCGGCCATTTAGGCCTCATCAGTGACCCTCTAATAGTTTTTAAGTTCCACAATGAAACCCATGATCCCAAAGGACAAGAAAATAAAATCTACACTATAGTGAAGGGCAGGGAGACGTTCTACCACCGCAACATAGTTCCAATCACCAGCTGTAGTGAAGTCAAATGTGTTCTTAAAAAGGTTATCCTTTGGAAGCAAAGAATGCACCAAGGAACTGAAACAAGAGTGTGCAAATTTTCTGGGCCTCATCAGTTACCATCTAATAGTTTCAAAGTTCCACAATAAAACCCATGATCCCAAAGGGCAAGAAAATAAAAGTTTGAGTACGTTTTTTTATCTGTTGAACGATTAGCAAGATGGCAAAAAATGGCCAACGCCTATCAGTGTCCACTTCTTCATTTTTTATCATTTTTTTGGACTTGAACTTGTCAATAACAAATGGCATAGTTTCTTCTATAATTTATGATAAACGGGATGATTTTAATTTTGAAATAGTAAATTTCCCATTTCTTGATGGAGATGTTCCTCGCTCTCCTTCCTATGGAGTATATATTTCTCAGCTTATTCGTTTTGCTAGAGTGTGCTCTAATGTTGATGACTTCAACAACAGAAACTTATTTTTAACTGCTAAATTATTAAAACAAGGTTATAGATATCATAAAATTCGAAAAGCATTTTCTAAATTCTACTACAGACACTCAGAGTTAATTGTTAAATACAACATTGGGTTAAAGACTCTTCTGCAACAAGGCATATCAGAACCTATATTTTATGGTGATTTAGTCTATAAATTCAAACGAATTGTTGGAAAACCTAATTTTAGTGATCAATTCAAAAAGATAATAAAACGTTTTATAAGGGTTGGATATAATTTGGACATCATGCGACAGTCTGCATGCCTAGTTTTCAACCCAATCACGGTTTATAGCTATGGTTTCCTCTTTAATTGCACGACGGTGGGTCAGGCCTCAGACTCTATGAAGGCTCTGACGTAAAGCTTTAATTGGTGGGTTGGTGCCTGATGCTTATCTGTAGCTGGACCCATCGTGGCTCAACTTGAGGTTTTCTTTAGCTCTGACTATCTGTGAGTCATGAGCCCTTTTCTTTGTTTCATCATGGAGTGTTAATTTGATTAGAGTGTTTTCCGTGATGATACATTGCATTAGTTAGATGGCCTCCATGCGAGCTGAACATTTCTTGTACTTCAACAACAGCAGAATCTAGGTCGAAGATTTGGTACCAGTAAAATGCATTTAAGCCCCCCGGTGGCTTAGGCTGCTGTCCGTTCTAAGGCGGTGGTTCTGTTGTTGTTGACTTTTTGTTTATTGTTACTCCCATTGTGGGAGTCTGTAATTGTTCTATGTTTTGTTGTACGTTACTTTATGTCCATTCTTTTATTGCAATCATCTTGATGGGGAAGAGAGAGCTGATTGCTTTGCTTAATTTGTCTTCCTGGTGTCTCGTGATGGTTGAGCGGCTCTTCCTCGCGGTGCCACGGGGTTGTCTGCAGTTTGTGATTGTGGTATTTCCTGATCATACTCGCTTACTATTTTTCCAAATTTCATATATGGATTGCTTCCATAAAACTCTCGTTAAAGTTTGAATACGAGTTTTGTCTGACGAAAGTTAACCAAGATGGCCAATGAAATGGCCGCCACCTATTAGTTTGCACTTATAGACACTCTACCTTAGTCATTTATTACCCGATCCCTGCCAAATTTCACATATATATTACTTTTATCAATCTCTCGCCTGAGTTTGAATATGGGCTTTGTCCGATAACCAAGATGGCCGCCACCTGTCAGTTTACACTTGTGGATACTACTCAGATGTATGAGTGTCTTCGTTATTTTAAAGTGTTTCCTGAATGAGTGACAATGGAGTGTTTTATGACTGTATCAAATTCAGAATAGAGAGGGCATGTGTAGCATTTGTATCCTGGATTTTCCATTGTGCTATAGAAACTCACGAGTGTTGGTTTACTGAAACGAAAATGATTCAGAAGTGAGACTATATTTAACAAACAATGATGACATGTGGCTTAGGCTGCTGTACATTCTAAGGGAGTGATTCTGTTGTTGATTCGTTGTTGACTGTTGCTCCTGATGTGGGTTCTGTGTTTGTTCTATGGTTTCCTATGCATTGCTTTGTGTCTTTTCTAGGTTTGCGTTAATCTTGGTGTTGGAGAGTACTACGAGTATGTGGGAAAGGAGACTTGACTTAAAAGCATATGTATTTTTACTGACCTTTCCATGGCGGAGCTTCTTTTGTGGATTTTTTTTGTTACATATGTTTCGTGTTTGTCATGCTATCTTGTCGTCTATTTATTGTAGTCTTGTGGTCACCTGCTTGGAAAGGACTGACCTCTTGGCTCTCTTGTATGTGGTGATTTATTGCGTTTTATCACTTCCCGATGGGGTGTCTTGGGTCAAATGTGGTACTTGAGTGTATCGGTCGCTGATCTTTGCATCCTTTCTTACTTAAAGGAATGAAAGTAAAATAATTTTGTGTTTCAAACGGTGACCCAAGAATTGCTGCTAGGCTCATTTGCGTAGGCTTTTCAATATTGGGGGGGGGGGGGGGGGGAGCCAGCGATGCCAACTTCAATACTTGAGAATGATATTGCAAAAATGTACATACACGCATGCATGAGCACACACATCAATGTACATATGAAAACACATGTACATGCTCTTAAATGTTCATACTCCCATGCATGCATGCACACACATATGTATGCATGCATGCACATGCAGATACATCAAAACATTTATATATATATATATATATATATATATATATATATATATATATATATACATTCTACACGAAAATCTAAGCTAGCACGCTTTATGATATAGAATTCCGAGAATCGGATGTGTCGCCTGGCAGAACAGAAGTCAAACAAGGAAAATTTGTCAAATATATTTTTTCGGCGAAGGGTTATTTTAGAGAAACTAATAAATTACAAAACATAAATCCCATTTCTCCAACCCTTAAGTTCACCTTTGGTATCATACAGATCAAGGTTAAAAGCCTATCAACTAGTTTTCAGTGGTTAGTTCAATACAAAATAAACTTATCTGTCTGACTTCGACCTGACCAAGAGGTCAGGGGTGTGTGTAAGGTCAAAGTGTTTGCTTCTATGTAAGTCTATACTTCTTTCCCCTTAATTTTATATACAACACGATCACATTCAGAATTTATTTTATTTTAATAATTCAACCTACAGTTAAGTGTGAGTGTAAGGAGAGAATATGTGTTTGCATGGTGCCCTATGCCCCATTCCCTTTAATTTGATATGCAACATAACCATGGGGGCAGGGTCTGTGGGTAAAATATTTGGTACAACGCTGCTGCATTTGTGATTCTGTTTAATTTGATATGCAACACGACCATGTTCTGAACAAGTTGACTTTTGACCACAGGGTCAGAGGGGCGGGGAGAGGGGATTTGCGGCCAAAATATTTGCATGTTGCTGCTTTCGCAATTCTATTTAATTTCATATGCAACATAACCATGTTCTCATTAAGTTGAATTTTGACCTTTAATCCCACTCCCAAGGTCGAGTGGGGTAGGGAAAAGGTATGTAGGCAGAATATTTGCTGCCATGTTTCTGAATTCGAGAATCTATTTAATTTGATATGATAATATTCTGTAAAAAATTAATTTTGACCTTTTGACCCCTAGGATTAGAGGGGGTAGGAGGGGTTCCCGGCCAAAATATATTCTATTATGTTGCTGCATCCGTGATTCCCTTTAATTTGATATGCAACATGACCATGTTCCAAAAAAAATGAATTTTGACATTTTGATCCCATCACCTAAGTCCACTCAGGGGGTCCTGCACAGGTCTTAGATCCAAAATCACGTTTGATATGTTTCATATTTATTGTACCTCTGTCTGCAGTTGCTACCATGTTGCTGCATTCGCGATTCCTTTGATGTGCAGCATGACCATGTTCTGAAAAGTTGAATTTTGACCTTCTGATGGGAGAGGGGGGCTGCAGGCAAAATATTTGCTGCCATGTTGCTGCATTCGCGATTCCCTTTAATTTGATATGCAACATGAACATGTTCTGCAAAAGTTAAATTTGACCTTTTGACCCTAGGGTTGGGGGAGGGGTAGGGGGGCTGCGGGCAAAATATTAGCTACCATGTTACTGCATTCGTGATTGCCTTTAATTTTATATGCAATATGACCATGTTCTGAAAAAGTTGAATTTTAACCTTTTCACCCCCAGGGTCGGGGAGGGGGGTCTGCGGGCATAATATTTGCTACCATGTTGCATGTTGCTGTGCCTGTGATTCCCTTTAATTTGATATGCAACATGACCATGTTCTGAAAAAGTTTAATTTTACATTTGACCCAACCCCCTAAGTCCACCCAGGGGTTGGACACAGGCCTTCTATCAAAAGTCAGGTTTGATATGTTTCTTATTTATTGTACCTCTGTCTGCATTTGCTACCATGTTGCTGCATTCGCGATTCCCTTTGATATGCAACATGACAATGTTCTGAAAAAGTTTAATTTTTAACCTTTTTACCCCCGGGGGGGGGGGGGGGGGGGGGGGGGGGGAATATTTGCTACCATGTGGCTGCATTTGTGATTCCATTTAAGTTGATATGTAACATGACCATGTTTTGAAAAAAGTTAATTTTGACCCCACCCCCAGGGTCGGGTGGGGGTAGAAGGGGGTCTGCGGGCAAAATATATGCTACCATGTTTCCACATTCATGATTCTATATAATTTGGTATGCAATCTGACCATGGTCTGGAAAAATTGGATTTTGACCTTTTGACCCCAGGGGATGGGGGTGAGCGGGGCTCCGCGGGCAAAATATTTGCTACCATGTTGCTGCATTCATGTTTCCCTTTAATGTGATATGCAACATGATCATGTTCCGAAAAAGTTGAATTTTGACGTTTTGACCCCACACACTAAGTCCATCCAGGGGGTCTGGCACAGGTCTTCGATCAAATATCCCGTTTGATATGTTTCTTGTTTATTGTAACTCTGTCTGCATGGGAAATTTCTGTAAAAAATAATGACAACTGACTGAGTTATTGCGAAATTTACATATTTGACCTTTGATCCCACTGGGGGGAGGGGTGGTAAATTTTTAATCACGGTTATGCTTATCTACAGGCACTGGGTAATCATTGCCTATAGTGAGAAGTTGTAAGATATAATATTTTTGGAGAAATGTGATGTTTATTCTACAAAAAGTCAATATAGCTTTTGCATTAGCTTAAACCTAAGTCAAAAAGGGCCAAAACTCAGTCAAAAATTGGCGAATTACCTCCAAATTCGAACTTGGCCTGTATTTTATAATGCTTTATCAGTGTTAAATTTGAATGACAGTGTTGCATCCCTTTAAAAGTAATTGATTGTAAACCACAATTTAGCCAAAATCTAAGTCAAAAGGGAAATAACTTTTAATAAGTTTGTGGATAACCGCCACTTTCGAACTCAACCTGTATAATTGATGCTTTACCCTTCTGCAGAGTTTGATGGATGATTAAATTGATGAATCCCTACAAAAGTTATTGATCACAAACCAAAAGTGTGACAACGCGGAATACAACGACGATGCCGCCGCAGACGCAGATGGACACATGAATCTTATGTGTTGATTATGCGACTCAAAAAGCGGGTACTTCTATTTGAGGAAGGGGCAACAATGCAACGAATATATATACATAGGGTCTTCGCCACTATAAAGAATTATCTATTGTCATTATACCGTTTAAGGGTTTTAAAGCCCTTCCGTATATCTCACATCAAACTTGGGCCTCTGTGTGAAAGAACCTGACTCTGTCGCATGTGAACAACAAAGGTGCAGACAAGTCTGCGCATATGGCCAGTCTGATGCGTGCCTTTGTAACTTGCTCCCTGGAAAGTATATAGCTAAGCAGCTGAACTTGGCCCACTAAAAGCTTTAAGCTTCTATCTAGTCTCTGTTAATAACAAGGCTGATTTTAGCAAGATCTGGTTGCAAACCCTGAAGAATTGAGATGCAGCACATATTGAGCCCGCTCATTATCCTTACCAAACTGTTACTATTCAAGCTGATCGAAGGCACTTTTGTGCTACATGTACATAATTGTCAATATTTTGCCAGTTACTGACAGCCAACCTTTTTAAATAAACTGAAGGAGAAGAACAGCCAAACGCATTTCATGGATGGTGCACATTGACTTTGTCATACAATGCTTGACTCGATACCATGGAGCTCCCTGGTATACCCCCATCTGCGTCACTGCGTTATGTGTTTGACCAAGACACATTAATACTTACTTACTACTGGTTCAACCCATGAAGAACCATCCCGACATAACTGAAAACGTGTTAACTGGGATGTAAAGATTCAAATCAAGCAAACAAACAAGTATTTCATCCAAAAAAAATTAAGAATGTGCCAAGCGTGTATTTGTTTACAAACTGAAGTTTTTGACAAGCTTTTATTATCTTTTTTTTCGCACAAAGGTTGTGAGTTTTATGCGCAAAGTTTACGTATATTTTAGTCCTACTTGCGCTTGAAATTGGCCCAGAATAGACGAAACTGTCTTCATTGTTCCTTTTCACTGGGCACAGTACTCTTATGAGTATCGATATTACTTCGTTCAGTGCGTCGATTCTATCGATATTAGACATTTTTATCCACAGGCTGACACCTTACGCGTACACCTTACACTGACTTTATTGGTGCAGTGTATTGTGCATTTGCGGTCAACTTTTTAATTTTTAAGAAGCAAACTTATACGCAGATATGTTGTTTTATATGCTTTAGTGCATTATGAAAAGGCTGTATTTATAGAATTTTCTGCTGTATATATCGTCACTGAACCTAATGTGAATTAAGAGTGATGACCACAAAACTGCAAATGACATGTTTCTGGGAATTAAAAATATTTCAGCCACCATTTCATGTGCTTTGAGCTATTAGAAAACGACCAACATTCTGCCCTGGGTTACATATAACAACCTTCGAGTAAACAAGACATCTTGGGGTAATATGAATTATTGACCACAAAAACACAATCGCTATATTTCATGCTCTGGTTAAGATATTTGGGGATTTTCTCAGAATACGCAGGATAACTTTACATACAACATGTACATGTACGTCGGTACGGTCTATGCGTCTGCTTTGATTTTGTTTGTTTGATTTGATTCTTTACGTCCCATCAACAATCTTTCAGTTATATAGGGATGAGTCTTCCTGGGTTGAACCAGTACTAAGCTAGGATAAACGCGTCTTTCTCAAGGACCACAACGCAGTGACGCCGGTGAGGCTCGAACCCGCGGCCCTTCGGTCTCCAGTCAAGCACTCTACCACTGAGCCACTGCGCTCTGCAGTTTAAAGTTGTCGGACACTGAATTGCAGAGTCCATCAGTTGTCTACGCTTGTTGATACAATAACATTTGCTCGTCTTTTCACATGCTTTAGTCTCCGATTTTGGCGGCAAAGAAAGTTGTTCCCGTTGTCCTTGTAAATTTTACCCATACTGTCTAGGACACATTAAAATATGAGATTCTTCCATTAAACATTGACTGCTGCACCGATGATTTCTCTCTTATGTGGAATATCCTACATGTACATGTACCTCAGCGGATGTATATAGAATATGTGGAATATCCTACATGTACATGTACCGCGCATGTGCACATAGTTTGGATGCTGAATTCACTGTTTAAGAAATGACGACCTCAATGCCTTTTTTTCTCGTGAGCTCAAGATTTTGTACCATTTCATACATGCTTCTATCTTGCCAACGTATCGGACGACATTAACTTTTTCCACGCTGGTGGCGAGTTGTGTCTTCGGATTCAGTTTAGAACCAGCTCAGACCGACAGCATGAGCTTTGTAACTATTTGAAATTCTGGTGGTATTCTGGATTATGTTTTGAAATACCAATTTAGATTATCTGAGCAGACTTCAAAAAAGCATGCAAAATTACCTAGCATGCAAAGACGCTAACTGAATTTGAAGTATCCCGTTTTTAACATGGTGGACAATGTGGTTTGAGGTGTTTTTGTGTCAATGGTCGGTTGTGAAATTCAGCCACGGTCTTTTTGAAGTTATAAGACTTTTCCATGGCATGTGAAAACATTCACAGTCATATATGTGATTATTTGTGGAGCACATGAAATAACATGCACGTTATAATTGCTGTGGCGTCATCTATTTTTTAGCATAGAATATATTTGTAAGCGCAGTTTCAGATTTAAAAATGATATACAATGTTTTATCCATCTTTCCTTAATTTAAAGTCTAATCTGTTCACGATACGTGAGGTATAAAATCGGGTAGGCGGCGATGCTGTGCGCAATTCTTAAAACTAAGAGTCCAGAAAATACCACAATCACATACTGCAGACCAACCAACCACACCGTGAGGAAGAGACACGGAACACTTACAGCCGCATGACAGCAAGAAGACAATTAAAATAAAGCAATCAGATCTCTTTTCCCTAGCGGAATATGTGCAAACTAGAATTGATACTAAGTACTGTATAGCAAAACAAGGAACAAATGCAAAACTCCCACACGTAATGAGAGCAACAATAAACTATAAGATCAACTGGTCGTAATGTGCACGACCCGTGGTGAACGTATATCTTAGAAACAGCATTTTAAAGTTAAATCAGTTTTTACTGACTGCGCCGAGACTGAAGAAAACGAGAACATTATTGGGGATATGTTGTAGTTGCGGTTCACATACATTTCGCCTGAGATTCGTATTAGTTTTCTTTCTTGCCTTGACTAGTTGAGAAAGGGATAGTTTGAATTTGGGAGTGAAAGAATTTTAAGATATTCTAGTATAGGGGTCCAAAATATCATATTTGAGTTTACAATCATGATAAATGAGTAAATTTCAGCTAAAGAGACTTGTAGGGTGGGTATTTCTACAAATTGAAATGAAATGCGAAACAAAGGTTACATCAAACAGCACTGGTACAAATGCAAAATAATTTCGTAGAAATGTTCCCCATAATGCCCTCTAACAAAATTGCTTAAATGATTTTGCTCCGGCAAACAAGCTGGCTACCAGAACTGTAGATAAGAAATATCTTAAAATGCCATATTCTATTGAGCCATTGGTCCCAATTCAAAAACACATCACGCAAAGGTTTATTATAAAGTCATCTGGTAAGATTTCTAAATCTGTTCTGATCAGCTGACTACCAGAGTTAAAACAAGAACACCACTTTACACAGCATCAGATTCTTGGCTATTGTTCAAGATTCAAAATAATTATATTATACCAGTGTTAAGGATAAGTATGAAAACTTTGATCAATATATATATAACATGGCGTTCAAAGTTATGAGCATTTTCACTAAAATACCTCGACCGGCCTAAATGATGCTAGGCAAAGCGTCGTCACCGTTTTGCAGACATGTGCATTAACAATGTTAAAATTAATAGTAAGAAATAATTATGCAAAATTTGATCGAAATATACCATGTGGTTTAAGATTTATGAGCATTTATACTAACTGACCATTACCCGCCTGACTGATGCTCGGCATAACCTTGTCCGCCAAACGAAACTTTTACGCATGCCAGTGTTTGGACAATGTTAAAACGTATACATATGCAGAATTTGATCAAACTAGTATACCATCTGGTTATAAAGTTATGAGCATTCACTAACGACAGAGTCACCGCCAAAGAATGGACGGCAAAAACAAGCATAAGGGGGCAGCATAAAGACGAAAGCTTCTGCAACTGAGGTCTGATCCATCGTGATGCAATTAAAGTGGAAACCATAGCTAAACCGTGATTTTGTTTTCTACCAGGCATACTGACTGTCGCAATGTATTAAATTGCTGACCTCCAATGCAGTGGCAATACAGTTTCAATAAATAGAATACCTTCCACTGTTTCTGGCGAACAAGCAAGGTCCTGGCCAGCCCAGCTTATCTTGATTGTGATTGACTTGTGATAACGAAAAAAAAGTACTCACCTAAAACACATTTACCACATGACACTCTGCCATCCAAAGATGCAACCACACACCAAATTTGGGATCCTTAGCTCAAATAATGTAGGTGATATGCTCCGGACACAATTATTCTGTAAACTAGGTCAGAGGTCAAGGTCACAATGACCCAAAAATGGTATGCGACTTTCTGCCATCCCAAGATGCATCGACTCATCTAATTTGGAATTCCTACCTCAAAGAATACAGAAGTTTTGCACCAGACTTGATGCCGACTCTAGAACTTAGGTCAGAGGTTAAGGTCACAGTGACCATAAAATGGAACGTGACAATCCGCCAATTCAAGATGCATTCACACACCAAATTGCCATCCAAGATGCATTTACACACCAAATTTGGAATTCCTACCTTAAGAATGTAAGAGATATGCTCCAGACAAGAATTCTTAAAACTAGGTCAAAGGTCTATGTCACAGTGACTTGAATATGGTACGTGACACTCCGTCATCCCAAGACGCATTTCCACACCAAATTAAGAATTCCTACCTCAAAGAATATAGGAGATATGCACCAGACTCAAAGCAGTTTCTTCAAACTAGGTCAGAGGTAAAGGTCAATGTCACAGGGACCCAAGAATGGTGCGCGACACTTTGTCATCCCAAAATGCATCAACATACCGAATTTGGGATCCCTACCTTAAATAATATAGGAGATATGCTCCGGACACGATTATTCTAAAAACTAGGTCAGATGTCAAGGTCAGGGTCACAGTGACCTGAACATGTTAAGAGGCACTTTGCTGTCTCAATATGCATCCACACACCAAATTTGAAATTCCTACCTCAAAGAATATAGGAGATATGCAGGACGGACGGACGAACAGACGGACGGAGGAATGGACAAAGCAATTACTATATGCCTCCCACAGTTCCTTTGGGGGCATAAAACAGTTTTGTTAAAAAAGCTGAGCTCATGATTGCCGCAAACCAAGTGTGCATATACAGTACATCATTGTATAAAGCCTGAATCGCCGTCCGATGGTCGGTGTTTTATTGTAATTTTGACAACAAAATGAATGTTGAGATGTTCCCTAAAATTTAATCCGCAGTCAGTTATCCGCTATCAGCAGTTCGCTTTGTGGGTAAAAATGTCTATTAGGGGGTTCAGTCATATATAGCTGAATATCTCAAAATCGAAAAAACGGATCAGTCTGAGATTTCTGGTATAGTAGGATCATAAACCTCTCGAACTTCTGGTGAAAATCATTTTTAGATAAGTTGTTTAAATTCGAAACGGCAAGATAAAAAGCTGTGGATTTTCGCTTTTTTGACAACTATCCCTCTAAAAGAATGCGTTTCTTGCGCTCCCACGATACACTGTCGTTGTTTTTGCATGATATTATGACATGTATGCATATATCAAAGAAATATAATGAGATACACGGCGGAAGGACAAATCTAATTATAAGAAAACATGCGAAAATACTTACCACCCCCTCACAAATTTAGGCCAAAAACTCTCGATTCTACCGATACAGTCGATTTCACTCATTTCAGGCGCACAGTGAATCGATACTGTGGATATAGTATACACACAGACCCAGGCATGACGTTCAAAAGTCATAAAAGTAAAGTTACCAGCTCTCACTTCTCCTGTGGAGATGATTGTAAAACTAGAAATGATAGTCCGTGCTCGATAAGAGAAGTTACTTGGTTAGTCATGTTATGGTACTTTATTCACCTGATTGGACAAATATAGGGTTTTCATTCATACTTCTAACTGTAAATCTGTTTGGTCTCCCTACTCTTATCAAGCACGGACTATACTTAGTACTACATTACAAAGCAAGAACCAATCACAAACACACCCCCACTAAACTGGAGCAACAAAAACTAACAACAACAGAACCACCGCCTAAGAACTTACAGCAGCAGAAGCCATGGAGGCCATTAAGGGGGGCTTAAATTGAATTTCCTGGCCAAATCTTTCTTGATTATGCTGTCTTAAAACAGTAAGTTTGTTTAGCTCACGTGGAGGATTCATCATCATCAACTGGTAATTGGTAGTAATTTTCATAACGTCAAATAGTTTGACATCTGTTGCACAGATTTAATGCATGTTACAAACGCACACCTTGCAGAATTACTTCATTGCTTAAACCAACAACCACCATAACACTTTTAAATATTGGGGACATACCTGGAACTGTTCAATACCATAATTGTCTAAAAATTGGAGTGTCGTGTCAAAATGTATGTGATGCGCTGACCTTTTTGTTAGACAATATTTTTATTCGATTTGGCACCAAGCTGTATAGACAAGTAGTTGGGATTCCTATGGGCACTAATCGTGCTCCCCTGGTTGCAGATTTATTCCTGTTTTGTTATGAGAGGGACTTTATGATGTCTCTTTCTGATGATAAGCAGGCTGATGTTATTGATGCGTTTAACACGACATCCAGATATTTGGAGGATATTTTAAATATTAATAGTGTTTATTTTGACAATATGGTTAGTCAAATATACCCTTCAGAGAGCCAATACCTCTGATACGGAGGCCGCATTTTAAGACTTGCATTTGTCAATTTCAAATGATATTGTTTCTACCAAAATTTATGATAAACGTGACGACTTTGATTTTGAAATTGTCAATTTCCCATTTTTTGATGGCGGTGTTCCTCGTTCAACATCCTATGGAGTATATATCTCAACTCATTCGTTTTGCTAGAGCATCTAGCTATGTTGCTGACTTTAACACTCGCAATAAATTGTTAACTCAGAAACTTCTTAAACAAGGCTATCGGTATCATAAACTTCGCAAAACATTTTCAAAATTTTATAGACGATACTATGATTTGATTTCTAAATTCCAAGTTGGGCTTAAATCTTTCTTGCGCCAAGGACTTTCGAAACCTGATTTCTACTGTGACTTGGTGTATAAATTGAAGAAGATTGTTGGCTCTAATAATTTTTCAGCGCACTTCATTAAAATAATTTCCCATTATAAAAAGATTGGCTATAACATTAGTGTATTGCAACAGACTGCATGCTTGGTTGTCAACCCAATCACGGTTGGCAACTTTGCTTTCCTCTTTAACTGCACGCAGGTGGGTCGGACTTCAGACTCTATGATGGTTCCGATGCTTTGGCTGTTTGTTGGGCCCACTGGGGGGTTTACCTGTTGGATTTCTTTTGCTCCTGTATTCAGTTTTATTTACTGTTGAGTCCTTATCTTTGCTTTATCTACTTGTTATATCTTGATTTATATGTTTTAGGAGATAATGCATTGATAATGTAGCGGTCTTTCATGCAAACCAAATAACTATGTGTCTTGATCCACATCTGGATTAAGGGTGAGGTTGGCGCCGTTAAACTGGTTTAAACCCTCCAGTAAAATATTTTACTGGTCGTTCCAAGGCGGTACTTCTTTTGTGGATCTTTTATGCTTTTGTTCTGGCTTGTGTTTGCTATGTCTTTGTGCGCGTCTGTTTATATGTGCTTTGTGGTCACCTGCTGGGAAAGGGCTGACCTCTTGGCTCTCATTCGTGGTGTCTTACTGTGAGTTTGTCACTTTCCCATTGGTATCTTGGGTCAGGTGTGGTACTTGATTGTATCGATTCCTGATCTTGGCACCCTTACTTACTTAGCAATGTGGGAATGTGTCACCAACACTTAGAAGAGCAATATGACCTGGACCTACGCCGTTTGCACCAGCATATCTGTCCCCAAAGATAGAAGTTTTATTGGCACCAGTTATTTTCCATCAAAAAGCAAGTATGACCTGGAAATACCACAAACAAACACTGCAGACCAACCCACGGCACCATGAGGAAGAGACATAGAACACTACAGAATAGCCACAATACAACAGGAAGATAATTAAAATAAAGCAACCAGCTCTTTCTTCCTCAGTGAGATGATTGTACAACTAGAAAGGGCAATAAGTGCTGTATAACAAAAAATAGGGACTGACAATAAAGGTGCATTTTGGGTATCTCGCTGTTAATTTTTTTACCAAATGTGTTCTAACGATTACAAGAAGGAAACGGCCCCAAACTCGCATTCAGAGCGATTTCTATACTTTGTTGATAGGAATCAGACCACAATTATGTCCCTTGATTGGTTGAATAGAATAAGGATGTTATTTCGCGCAAATAGTTCCCCTTTTAGTGGGCTGTAAATCTACCAATTCATGTGAACATCCTTGTTATTGGGTATGTCTGAACTGCCCAATGAATAAGCTTTCAGAAAATGTTGCTTCTGTCCCGATAACTGGTAATTCTAGGAAAATTGAGGCCTCTGCACACCTAAGTAAAATGCTGTTAAGATAGCCAACACGACTGCTGTGTCACATAGGGTTTGTCTAAACTCCTGTGGTTCCAAAACGAGCCGGACTTGCCCTATCTAGTCAGTGATTAGAATGACTCCCAGGCCATGTTTGAGTGGGGAAAAGCTTCAGAAGAAAGCCAGCTTCATCATGTATAATAGAAGGTGTTGTAATTAATGATTAAATTATATAGTAAAATTAATTGTGGTCTCGCGCCAATTATTTGCGTCCCTCCAATAATTCTCGGGCAAGTTTTACGGTATTTTCCGACAGTAATCGCTATTCATATGAACTCTTGCCTGACCTCTTATGATGCATGCGCCGATGCGAGCGAGTGAAGCGCAGGCAAAAATAAAATGGCGGAAATTTAAGATGTAGAAAGGGCAATTCCCTTACCAAAAAAACAGGCCTCTGGTGAACATTGCCGCTGAGCTGCAATAAAGCTGCCGCAAGCTTTCTGCAATGTTTGCTGCAAGGTTACGGCAAACTTTTACCATGCAAATGAGCTCCATATTTGTTTATGGCTATCCTCTGGCAAACTCACAGGAAAGTCATTGCTTTAATTATGGCTTCTGGCGATACTTCGGTGATGACTTCTCATAATGAATATTCATGAGAAACTTTCGGCGAAGCAGCTGCGAACATCGCCAGAACACTACCACAGCTTCTGGTAATGCTACGGCACACTGATAATGGCTAATGAATATTCATAGGTTTCATTAATGTTCATATGATAGATTACCTCCCTTTAAGAGATAGATTAACTCCAGGCCTCCAGATAAGAGTGCGTATTGGAAAATTATTTTCTTTATTTCTCATCCAAAACATATGTTGTTGTGGGTACTCAAAAGAACCGTCTCAATGAGACTGTTCTTTTGAGCACCCAAAACACATGTTTAATTAATGGGTAAGAAAATAATTAGAATTTCACGCAAATAAAATTACCTTATCTGGACCTATGAACTCCCTTGAAAATTACCTATGATCTTCCTTAAAGGGTATCTATTGTTGGTTAATGTAATACATGATAATAGGTAAGTGCCCTTGAAATGAATATTTCAAGTGCTTACATGACCATTACATGGCAATTCTTCATGCTTCTGTTAATTTTATTTTTCAAAGTTTTCGAACATGAAATAGTTTGGATCCAGATCAGGTCCTATCTTTTGCATAGGTCCAGTTAGGGGAAAGTTTTTCATCGTAAAATTGCGATTATTTCCCAATCCATCAATTTAAACATGTGTTTTGGGTGCTCAAAAGAACCGTCTCAACAAGAACCGTCTCGTTGAGACGGTTCTTTGAGTGCCCACAACTACATATGTTTTGGTTGAGAATTAGAAAATTATTTTTCAGTCACACACTCTTATCTGGGGGCCTGCTTTTGTCATGCAATTTTGCTGGGCCTGATCCGGGGCTAAACTGTATGCAAAAGTTACCAGTTGATGAAACTATTGTGGACATGCGCGATTTTGCTGGGCCTGATCTGGTTCTAAACTGTATATAATACTTTACAGTTGACGAAACTATTGTGGACAAAGTGTTTAAACACTGAGTGAACGCTGTTTAATACTGTATATATTATATAGAAACATATCATTTGTGAAAAAAGTTTCTTTTAATGGCTTGAATAGCTGCACCGGCAATGTCTTCTAGAACAGTTATGGCATCTACATTTTTACGAGAGAGTATAAGTTCATAGTCCTTCCATCAAGGATAGTGTATGATTTTTATCTAGAAATTAATGACTAAAATAGTTTAAACCTACCTTGGATCTTTACATCTCTGAGTCCAAATTAAGTATTTACAAAATAGCTATATTCCAGTAAAACAAAGAAATGAGAATTCCTTTCACACTCAACTTTATTTTCTGACCATGTTATCTCTTTCACTCGGTTTCTATAAGTGAACAGTATTTAAGAATTTTGGACAAGTTCTTGTCTTCTAAATTAATTAATACCATATTGTAACTATGGAAACTGAGAATATAATTCTTTTGGCAAACCTTTGGTGCTTAATTGCATTTTGATGCTTCTCTGGCGAACCTGTGGCAAAGTTACCAGCAGGTTGCAGGAAATTAAATAATTTCTGCAATGCTTTGGTGAGGATCGCAAGAACATTGCCGCTAGCGGCGAAGTCCTGCGAACTTTTTTCAAGTTCTGCGGCGAAGGATTTCTTCGCAGTAACCTTGCGGCAACCTTACAGTAAGCTTGCAGCAGGATTTTCTTTTACTAAGGGAAGAGTTGGAAAACCTAAGCGCCTCAGCATCTGCCACAAAAAGAAAAAAATCGGAGAACAGCGCTAAATGTAATAGAAGTAGAATAAATATTGGTCAAGAATTCGCTCACTGGACTGACCTGAAAGACATTTTCAAACTGAAAACGCACGCACAGGTGGGGACGATTTTACTTGACAGTTAGGCTTATTACAAAAATGTCATATTTAGCCCCCACATGTTTAACTACTATTCAAAAGCCTGTGAAGCTGTCATAATTGTGTTTTTAAATGTTGTCGTTCATCAAAAGCGTTTGTTTAGTATTCTTAACACTTGCAAAGCAATGCTTCTAGCAAGCTGTTTATGTGCTGGACGGGGTTTTTTTTACTTTTCGTTTACGGAAAAAAATGCGCCAGCCTTTTTGATGCTACATGGCTTCTTGCTTGGTAAGAAAAATAATATGTCATGAAATTCAAAATGTCTGGTAAAATGGATCAAATTAAGCCCAGCCTGTTTTCATTTTTTCGTTTTTTAAGTATTTCATTCGTAACAAGTATTAGCTTTCGAAAATCTTGTCGCTCCGGTGACGCTAATTATGACACAATCTATCTATCTACACACCCTCCCACCCATCAATCTGTCAATCCCCTAACAAGGACACCCAAGTTAGGCCAAAAAATGTGTGTTTCCTATAGAATTACTGTTGTTAACACAGGTGTCAGTTTCTTACTCTTGTTTTTATAACGACCGCCTTTCACACCCTGAGACAGGCGAACTATTGAGTTATGCATGGTTCAGTTATCAATGAATAATCAAGCTTTGAACATCGCATAAAACGTCTTGAGGAAACTGAAAAAGTGACCCAACCAAAAAAGCATATTCGGCCAAAAAAGTGGTCAGGCTAAAACCCTTTTTGCCACCACAAAAACATATAGCTAGGACACAAGCCATTTGTGTGCGGGCCTTGGCGTGTGTGTGTTTGTTTTGCAGGATTTGGTTAGTCGCGCGCCCTATCTAACGCACATGCTGTTTATTTTAAATATTGAACGCAAAAATTAAATGCCATCTGAAACAACTCTTTGTGTTTGTGCCTCGTGCCCACTGTCTTTCATTCGCATTTTAGCATGTAAACAGTGTATTTTCTAACACTTTAAAGAGACTAAGGCTGCAACTTTGAACATTTTTCGAAAAAAATTATTTTCTTTTTTAATCATTTGTAAAAGCAGAATTAAGTTAAGTTTTCACAATAAATCCGTTCACTATAGCTGAAACTGCATGGAAAAATGAATTATCTTATAAACACAGGTGTGTTTTTCTCTTGTTGGTAATTATTTGCGTCCCTCCAATAATTATAGACAGTCAATTTTTAACATAAATGCTTTTGTTTTGATACTGATAATTTGTTAAGATTTACGAAATTGGTAAAATGTATACATGCATTTAAGTTTTTTACTGTGTTCTTGAAAAATAGAAACATTATTTCAAAAATTAAAAGATCAAAAGTTACAGACTATGCAGCTTTAAGGTTTTTAAGTTTAGTTTTAACTTTAGGTTTATGTCTTAACAATTAAGGTGGTGCCAGACTTATCAGCATATGTCCAAAAAGTTACCCTTCTTTTAGTATGTTAAAAAAATAGTTCAAAACTCATCTATTTTGACAAAAATAACAGGACCTAACCGTGCTTTCTAAAAAAGTTATTAAACTTAAAGAATGAAAAAAATATTAGTTTTTAAAAAAGTCTTCTTCATATTCTAACAAATTGAATGCGAGAAAACCATATTTTTTCTGTTTGTTTTTTGGGGGATGGGGGGGGGGATACGCTACATGCTATTGGCTAATAAATGAAAACAAAAACAGAGAAAAAATAGGCATGTAACTTATTTTTAAGCTTAACCCTCTTTGTCCAAAACATTAAGGCAAAAAAATCGTTTAAATCAAGAATAAAAATGTCACATAATGTAACTACAGAAACAAAAAGTTTATAACTTTAAAGGGAATTTTGTATAGAAACTTATAATTATATAAAAAGCATATGTCACCGTGCTCGTTTTTCTTTTTTGTGCAATTTTCTTTTTTTTTACCTCTAAAATAAAAGCAGGCATGGATTCTCATACCTGTTTCATTGTTTATTTCAGGTCAATGGGCGTGGACAATCGGGATATTGAGTGTATTTAGAATACAGCAATATTTGTATGAATTCATGCTTTACGTCCTAGAAAGCCAAAATCAGCCATATCGGGATGTCTTCTTGTGTGCTTGCCAGTTCTGAGCAGAAAGAATAAAAAAAATACGCGGGGACACAAAACGGCAACTGCATATACATGTAACACATCACGATATCATAGGCTTCACTATTTTGTCTGATAAGGCTTTAAGCTGTAATCAAGTTTCCGTATGACCTCACCTGTTAGCAAGACTTTACATGATGAGCATAAAAAGCCTTTTCGCACGTTGTTTACACTCATGCTTAATGGGTGCAAGTCGTGTTTTATTCAGGTAATCCACGTGATGTTGATGCCCAGCTATTTTGGTTGTTGCTTTTTTCGTTTCTGAATGTATACGCGTTCTGGGTCTATAACAGAATTGACGTCATCAGTAGTACTTAATGCACATAGAAGGGTCGCCAGGATGAAATAAACAAACAATAGCTGATTTCACAGGCCTTCTGTACTTTTGCGGAATTCTTTCGGGATTCAAGTCACATGGACTTGTATCACATTACTACATCAGCCAATCAACATAACTCCCGTAACCACAAGTCTCCACAAGTGCAAACTGATCATAGACGGCCATTTAGGCGGCCATCTTGGTTATTGGACAAAACCCATATCTGAAGTTGGGCCAGTATATGATAAAAGTAATAAGTATGAAATCAGGTGATAAATGATAAAGTTAGAGTGTCCAAAAGTGCAAACCGATACGTTGTGGCCATTTTGGAGGCCATTTTGGTTAGCTGAAAAAGACAATATTTAAACTTGGGTGAGAGCTTGATAAAAGTAATTCATATATGTAATTTGGAAGTGACCACAACAGCAGATGGAGGCAACCTGGCGGGCGGAGGCCATTTTGTCGGCCATCTTGGCTATCGTTGGCCGGACAAAACTCATATTCAAACTTGAACCAGAGTTTGATACAAGCAATCCATATGTGAAAATTGGAAAAACTCAGAATTAAATGACTAAGTTATAAAAGTAGACCTGTACTCTATGTTTCTCTGCAAAATCTTGACTCGCAACTCCTCGTTTTAACGTCTGTAAAAGTAAAAACAACGTCAACTTCCCACAATTCATTCCCGCACGCGACTTGTGAGCTTGTTAAGAAAAAAATGTTGCATCCCGGATATAGGGTGTGAACAATAGCTATAGTTCAGTCAAGTCGGGATTGTTCCAAGACGGACCCAGAAAGAGGGTGAGGATTAGCCCATTCTCTGAAAGCTGCAGCAGAGAGCGCCCAACCCTACTGCAAACAAGGCTTAGACCAAAGACTTCTAAATGACTGCACGTAATGCCTTTACGGATGTCATAAGCTGCCAGCTGAGAAATAAGAATTGCAGCTGCCTGGCTATCTGTCTTTCTTGCCCTGACCTGACCTGACCTGCCCCGTCCGTCCGCCCGCCCGCCCGCCCGCCCATCGATCCATCCATCTATCTATCTATCTATCGATCTATCTATCTATCTATCTATCTATCTATCTATCTATCTATCTATCTATCTATCTATCTATCTGTCTGTCTGTCTGTCTGTCTGTCTGTCTGTCTGTCTGTCTGTCTGTCTAGCCGCCAATCAACTCAATGAGTTTGCAAAAGGCCAGCCTATATCCTATATAAGGAGATAGGTAATGGTCTTATGTTATGTGGGAAATATAGCTGTCCGAAATGTTTGAAGATGACCTCCGATGTTATCAGGACATCGCCCGACTGCCAGAAAACAACCCTAACAACGTTTGTTTTTTAGCCATCAACTGATTTTACAGAGGGGGTCCAACATTTTCCAGGGGTGGGGGTCCAAATGCTAATTTCGATAGAAACGCATATAACTTGCTATTTTCCAGAGAGGGGGATACGGACCCCCTACACCCCCTCCTCTGGTTCAACGCATGCTTGTGCATTTATTGTCACTAGAAGTCAGTAAAAGTATCCAGAGTCCCTGTCATTGTCACTAGATGTCAGTAAAAGTATCCAGAGTTCCAGTCATTGCCACAAAAGTTCAGTATGAGCATCAAGAAACCTTGTAATTGCCAATAGATGTCAGTTAGCGTATCCAAATTACATATCGTTGTCACTAGACGTCAGTACTATTATCCAGAGTCTCCTTCATTACCACTAGGGTCAGTACTAGTATCTGTATTCCTAGTCTCTGCTAAAAGAGGTAAGTACTAGTACCATGAGTACCTGCCATTACTACTAGAGGGCAGTACTAGCATCCACACACTGGTAAATGTATACGTCGATTTGATGGTATTTACGCATATTGCCGGTACTTCATAGACAGGAAATGGTAGATATTGGTGTTAATACTATATAGAAAAACATGCCAAATGCCTAAAGGACTATGGAATTAGATCTTTTTCAAGTATTCGGCATGCACATGGCGATTTATGTAAGCATTTAGGAATAGATTCAAGTACCGATTTGGATGATCGGTACTCGAATCTATTCCTAAATGCTTACATAAATCGCCATGCACATACTGAATACTTAAAAATGATTGAAGTCTATGGTCCTTTATGCATATGGCATGTTTTTCTTAATAGTATTAACTTCAATATTTACCACTTCCGGTCTATAAAGTACCGGCAATACGCGTTAATACCAGCAAATCGACGTATACATTTACCAGTGTGATCCAGTGTCTCAGCCATTGCTCAGCAAAAACGATTTAAATTCACCAATTGCAGCCAATTTTTGTCACATGATTTTTTTGGCTTAGATTTTCACTTTTATGTTAATTTTTTACTTATTGATATATGTCAATAAGATAATGATGTCTAAAAAAAGTCGTATCCAAAAATGTCAATTCATTCAGCCTCACAAAGAGCACCACTGAATTTAAATATGAACTACGTTTCTGTGATGAAGTATACTTGTACATACCAAATTTCTTACAAGACTGAAATATTTAAGAGCTTTTATAGCATGCACTTCTACTTGTATCTCTTGTTGATCAAATGAGCCTATTTTGTAGAATTTATATCATGTTTTTCTTCTCAACATGGTCTAAGCAGTTTTGTTATAAATTGACAGTGGAATTCAACTGTAACTCTATGAGTACACTTTTTGTTTTAATTGTATCCATCAAAGTTGAAGAGTTGACTCGAAAAAAAGTATTAGTTTTGAAAAAGCAGATGATGAATATTAAATATTACATTATTCTTTGGTATTGGATATAATTAATTGTATTCTTGACTCTTGTATAAAGAACATGGTGCTATAGGTTGGTAACGTAATTCACATACCTTACACTTGCATTTGTCAATTTCTAATGATATTGTTTCTACCAAATTTATGATAACTTTGATTTTGAAATTGTCAATTTCCCATTTTTAGATGGTGATGTTCCTCGCTCTAGATCCTATGGAGTCTATATCTCTCAACTCATTCGTTTTGCTAGATCATCTAGCTATGTTACTGATTTCAACACTCGCAATAAATTGTTAACTCAGAAACTTCTTAAACAAGGCTATCGGTATCATAAACTTCGCAAAACCTTTTTCTAAATTTTATAGACGATAGTATGATTTGATATCTAAATTCCATGTTGGACTTAAATCTCTCTTGCGCCAAGGACTTTCTGAACCTGAATTCTATGGTGACTTGGTATATAAATTGAAGAAGATTGTTGGCTCTAATATTTTTTCATCTCAGTTCATTAAAATAATTTCCCATTATAAAAAGATTGGCTATGACATTAATGTATTGCAACAGACTGCATGCTTGGTTGTCAGCCCAATCATGGTTGGCAACTTTGCTTTCCTCTTTAATTGCATGCCGATGGGTCAGACTTCAGACTCTATGACGGTTCCGACTTATCTATTGATGAGATGGTAGGGGCCTGATGCTTTGACTGTTTGTCGGCCCACAGGGGCTTACCTGTTGAATTTCTTTTGCTCTGGTATTCAGTTTTATTTACTGTTGAGTCCTTATCTTTGCTTTATCTCCTTGTTATATTTTGAGTTCTAGGAGATGATGCATTGATAAGGTAGGGGTCTTTCATGCAAACCAAATATCTATGTGTCATGATCCACATCTGAATTAATTTTGAGGTTGGCGCCGTAAAACCGGTTTAAGCCCTCCAGTAAAATATATTTACTGACCGTTCCAAGGCGGTACTTTTGTGGATCATTTATGTTTTTTTCTGTTTTGTGTTTGTTATGCCTTTGTACACGTCTGTTTGTTTGTACCTTGTGGTCACCTACTGGGAAAGGGCTGGCCTCTTGGCTCTGGTTTGTGGTGTCTCATTGTAAGTTTGTCACTTTCCCATTGGTATCCTGGGTCAGGTGTGGTACTTGACTGTATCGATTCCTGATCTTAGCACTCTTACTTACTTTTGATACCTAAATTCCAGTTGGACTTAAATCTCTCTTGCGCCAAGGACTTTCGGAACTTGAATTCTATGGTGACTTGGTGAATAAATTGAAGAAGATTGTTGGCTCTAATAATTTTTCAGCGCAGTTCATTGAATAATTTCCCATTATAAAAGATTGGCTATAACATTAATGTATTGCATCAGACTACTTGCTTGGTGGTCAACCCAATCACGATTGGCAACTTTGCTTTCCTCTTTAGTTGCGCGCCGGTGGGTCGGACTTCAGACTCTATGACGGTTCCGACTTAAAGACTTGTCTATTGATGAGATGGTAGGGGCCTGATGCTTTTGCTTTTGCTGTTTGTCGGGCCCACGGGGGTTACCTGTTGGATTTCTTTTGCTCTGGTATTCAGTTTTATTTACTATTGAGTCCTTATCTTTGTTTTGTCTCCTAGTTATATCTTGATTTTTTATGTTCTGGGAGATGATGCATTGATAATTTAGGGTTTTTTTTCCTGCAAACCAATATTTAAGTGTCTTGATCCACATCTGAATTAAGGGTGAGGTTGGCGCCGTTAAACCGGTTTAAGCCCTCCAGTTAAATATTTTACTGACCGTTCGAAGGCGGTACTCCTTTTGTGGATCTTTTATGTTTTTTCTTACTTGTTTGCTTTGCCTTCGTTCGCGTCTGTTTATATGTGCCTTGTGGTCACCTGCTGGGAAAGGGTTGACCTCTTGGCTCTCGTTTGTGGTGTCCAACTGTAGATTCCCATTGGTATCCTGGGTCAGGTGTGGTACTTGATTGTATCGATTGGAACCTGATCTTTGCAACCTTACTTACTTTGCCATGGAAACCACGCAATTTCACATAGCCCAAGTGGGGTTATTTTCAGGGCAATACTTTTTATCTATCGAAGGTGATCCCACAAAACAATTTGACTCCATGAGAAATCGTCCTGAGGACGCAATACTGGTCATATCGACATTGGGATACTAAGAAATTTAAATGCTTTTACTTTTGATATTTAGATAATGTAACACACTTTGTGGGTATTGCTGGAAGAATGTACATTATGAAGACACTGAAATCAAAGCAACTTGTCGATTCTTAAAACTCATTTCTCGTTTTTCACTTTAAAAGCTTGAAACTAACTCAAAATATTGCTATGAATGAAACCTGCATTATAATAGCTGGACACTAGGGTCGTACTTGATTCACCTGTTCGGAGTACGCTTTTTACTCTGAACAGGCAGATCAGAGAACAGCTGTGCAGAAGCTGTTCCGAGTACACCACCTTCCGAGGTGGTGTGGTCGGAGTAGAGAGGTCACGTGATCAAACAAAAATGGCGGAAAGGCTGAATGGAATAAAAACTTCCACAAATATTAGTTTTTAAAACAAGAAACTCTTACAGGAATAGTGCCAGTATAACCATTTCCTGTTTTGAGTCGCTATCAGACTCGGAACTGCTACTTTCGTTGTTCATTTATTAAATAGCCATTTTTGTTTATTGTTCTGCACATGTTCTGGCGTACTTGATTCATAGAGTAGACTACGGAGTACGCCGAAATGTGCTATCTCACTTGATTCACATCATCTTCTGGGAGTACTCAGAACCCATAGAACAGTATGAATCAAGTACGACCTAGATAAGCAAAAATTAAGTGAGTATAAACAGGAAATACCAATCACAACTGCAGATCAACCTAGGGCATCGTGGGGAAAAGCAATAGAACACTAACAGTAACTATACATCATTAAGACAATTAAAGAAGCAACTACCATCTCTTTCTCTTCAAGGTGTTAACAATAATAGAAAGAACACAAAGAGATGCATAACAAATCAAAAATCAACACAGAGCCCCCACAAATATTCCGAGGTACATTAAACAATGAATCAGCAACAATGTAAGATTCTGTATGATTTTGGCGTCCATCTGGAAAACATGCAAATAAGCTCAATAAGACGCCATGTCTCAGCTTGCTAACATTGGTTTTGAATTAAGCATACCAAATTAACTTAAAGAAAGGTGTCAGACCCTTTGTCTTCAGAAAAAAGTCCATTCTGGATACTTTTAAAATTCATTCTTCGTGATTCTGTTTTCTGCAAGCATATAGTTATCTCCCCTTTTTTCAATATGACGCTACCCATTTCTGAGCGTGTGACCTAATCAAAAACTAAAGGGAAAATTCACTCTTTTTTGAAATGCATTTATTATAGAGCTTATAGTATGGTAGGAATAATCATTCGTTTAATGTGTGTGAAATCCAGTCAATTAGCCTGTAATTAATTACTTTCAGTGGACACTGGGGGTCTGGCCATTTGCAGGTCAATGAGCTCCTAACAAGTGGACTGGAATCACTATGACCTGCTTACACACTACCAGACCAAAATCTTAAATCCTTGATAATGACAAAAATTAACAATGTTTCAAAGTAAAATTTTAAGCGGTGTAAACATTGATGACTATATTTTGATACATGGGCCAAAGTTAGATAATTATTTCTAAAAATTCATCCCTTAAAGCACTAATTATTACTATAGCAGACAACATATTTTGTAAAAACTGTCTTCATTTTGGGTACAATAAGACATAGCAAAATCAACTGAAACTTATTGAAAAACAAAATACTTTTCTTTTAATAGTCGTAACCAGTGATTTTGTTACCTGCGCATCCTGCATCTTTTGCGCATAAGTTTTATTTCAGCGAGTCCCAGCGAGTCCCGGGATGCAATAGTATGGCAGACTTGTCATTAACAAAAGTGTTTTGGACTCATTAGTTCGCAATGGGGACTCATTGATATTGGAAACAGCGAGTCCCAGGACCCATAAGCCCAAAATTGTTAATGAATCACTGCGTAACATTCTAATTTGCATTAATCTAACTGATAATTGTTATTAAAACAGAATATTAATTATCCAATATTGAAATGAAGCAATGTATAAAACCACTAGCAAGGTGATTCCATGAGCCATTTAGCTGACCCGAAATAGAGGTTAATGTCCATCTGTTAATGTCCATTACTGTAATATGGCAGCCCAAAGATGTTTAGATTAAGGCAATGAACACTGCCATAATTAACTTAGCAGATGAGGGGATGATCTATGAAAAATAAATAAGTACATTATGAAATATTTATTTTTTATTTAAGTAAAATGTTCAAAACCATTTATCTTCAATAAAACACTAGTTTCATCCCTTAGGACGATGATGTAAATTTTCTCAAAGGCATTCAGAAATTGCGCCTAATAGTATATCAAGTGTAGTGGTGAAATGTACGAAAACAAAGTATTTTTACATAGGGGTTGCAACTTTGCAAGCAATTTTCTGAGCCGACAAGCATGTCAGAATAATGTTAATCATGTTTTTGAAAAGCAAAGTATTTTTTTTTTTCTTAAAATTGATCAAGTTTTACGTTTTTGTACTAAAAATAACGGTATCATTAGAAAATATATCGAGGAAAATGTTCTTTTTGTAGGGTAGTATGAGTTATCCCTCATCAGTTATATCTGCAAGTGAAGAAAATGAGCCAAGCTTGATTTAAAAATAAATAAAAGTTAAATTATTTTTTTTAGATAAAATAATTTACGAAAATATGATGTTTTTTAAATTGCAAAAAAAATCGTTTTGAAATTCGAACTTCGCAATTTCCCAGAAAACACTCCATTTACGTGCGGGTCCAGAAAGTTTCGTCAGTGGGGCTTTTTTATCACTTATTAAAACAAAGCGGACCACAATCGGCACGCTGACAAAATGCCATCTCAAAGGCGTTTTGTTGGCGGGCCGATATTGACGCATGCCCGCTCACAGCACTGAGAAAATTCGAACTGTCTTTGTATTTAGGTTTTTGTTTTGTTTTTGTGAATGTATGCTCGTACATTGCCTGTGAGGGCGCTGTCGCCTGCAGAGTAGAATATTTATGAAAGCAGTTCTTAGCTCTTCTTTGCACCAACTGTATACTATAGGATTAACAACCGAGTTCCCCATCGCAATAATTACAGTTAAATTCTTGAAGTTTGAGATCGGGTTCCAGTCTGTCAGTAAATATCTCAGTGGAATTGCAACAGCGAATGGCAGCCAGAATATAACAAAAAGTAGAAAAATAAAAGCCATCATTGCGCCAGCTTTCCTTTCATTTTCCTTTTTCTGGTCAAATTCTCCTGGTAAGTTTACGCGCATGCGTTTCCGCACTTTCCGTATTTCGCACGTGATACGAATATAAAGAATGGTTGCTGCTGGAAAACAAACTCCCATTATGATAACAAAAAGGGACACAGTCAGCGGTTTTGGTATTAGGTCGTAATATTCGCATGCATGGGTTTGGTCCCAAGTGTTCACACCAAGAAGAGGCATTATGCTTACAGGAACAATAAAAGACCAAATAGCTGCTATTGCTATTTTTATCCTCCTTTTCGTTACCCACGTGTTGTAGTGTAGGGGGTAGAGGACTACAAGGTAACGATCTATGGAAATTACAAACAAACTGATTAAAGAACAGCTGAAACTCGCGATGACACACGTTGACTTCACCAGGCACAGCCACTTGCTTCTTAGTCGCTCCTCGTAGATATATAAACCAGCATATATGGGACCAGTTGGGAAACCAACCAATAGGTCCCCGATGGCGAGGTTCATAATCAGAAGGTTCATGCACGTGCGAAGTTTCTTGAATCGTATCATAGCGACAAGAACCAACAAATTTTCTGCCAATGCACAAGGTATTATCATAACTAGAATTGAGAAATCTACCACCCCAAATAAATCGCCTGGATCATATTCCCAAATCCTATCACTCGCTGTTACATTTTCTAACGAAGCGTTCTCAGTGTAAAGTTTGTCCATGCATATCTCTGTCGTCCCTAGACCAGAATGGCACATTTTGTCTTTTGTATCTGAAATAAAATCATAGATTAAACAAAAGGGTGATCGGTGATACCGCTCAGGCCCCGAGGTTATAAAACGTTTTTCATACCCACCTCAACCTAACACGAACTTTATCATTCTTATAAATGTTAAAATGTCAACAGTTGTTGACATTTTAACATCGATAAGCATGATAAGTGAAAAACATTTGAGAGTTTAAAAGCATGAAACATCCATTTTTCAGCATTTTAGTTTTTACGAGCAATTAAAAGGGGTACGTGCATTAAGGGGCTAATTTGCCCCACTCTAGAGCTAAAAACTGAAAGTTACTTTTCATCAATTTCATCCTATTGGTTTATTAGATTAATGGTTTAAGTGTAGAATTCTGGCAGTTATTTAAAATTAATGGTTGCTATGGTAACAAATATGGCCGCCAAAATAGACCTAAAATAGAGACATTGCCGTTTTGGGCAAAATTCAAGGCTTCTTCGGACCGATTTTTTAAAAATTAGATAGCAGCACAAGCGCATACCCCCCCCCCCCCACCCCCCCAAAAAAAACTTTTAATATATTGTGTGCCATGATAATTCTCACCCTCTGTTTAAATATATTTTTGGTATTTGCTTGTGCTCTATATTAATTTCTCTGTCAAATGTCTTAAATTTGCTCCAAAATGGTCACTTTCCTATTTTCAGCCTATTTTCTTAGCCATTTTTGTTACCATAGCAACGGTAAAAAAGAACCAATCCCAGACTTTAACACTTGGGCTATTGTTCTAATAAACTAATAAGAAGAAACTTGTGAAAAGCAATTTTCATTTTTCCTCTAAATGCACGTACCCCTTTCATGCTCACATGTGTTTATATCATAACCTCGGTGCCTGATCGATGAAACTACATCCAGTGGCCATTTGTGAGTTCATATGCCCTTTTAAATAGTGTATGTATATACATATTGCATTTCACTCTTTCAACGTGTATGCAATATGTATTAAGTAAACGAAGTCGCCATTCATGTGAGGTCAATTTCGTTTTCACTTATTGTCGTGCCAACCAAGAGTGACAGTGACGTGATACCTTGTTTACAGTTGCTAAGTAGAACAATGACTTGCACTAGAGCTAACGCGAATCGATAGATCACTTATGTATTAATCCTATCCTGTGAATAGGATTAATACATAAGTGATCTATCGATTCTAAGTCCCTGATAACTTTGTAAAAAACACGACGTCACTGTCACTCTTGACTGGCAAGACAATACATTCGGATTAACTGGAAAGTATGAGATTTGCAGTAAAAATAAACACCAGTAGCTGCTCACATGCCCTTAGTTACTCAACTCAAATGAGCGTGAAATGTCAATCCCTTAATATAACTAAGATACAGAAAAATAAATACCTCTGTTTTTGCTTTCAAATCCTCAGATGTAGTATTTATCATGAGAATAATACTAAAATGTCAATTTTTAATGCTAATAAATGTTTTTATAATGCCAACAATTGTTGGTACTTTAACATGTGTGTTAGAATTCAAAATATAAGACAAATTACTCTACCATAGAGAAAATATTTGTTTATTGTATAAATGATGTACCAATATTGTTTTTCAAAAAAGATTTTATGGTATATTTTTAGTTTTTTTTTTAAATTTCAGTTTTTGCTTCAATTTTCACAATACTTTAACAATTCTTATACTTTGCAATTGCTTTTAAACTGAGTAATGCACATGGTGACAGTCATTTTTTATCATGTACTAAAATATAGTAACACTGTATGATCTGAAACTGATTTCTTGTAGGCATGTTGCGTTAAAATCATCATATTTGAACTTTTCAATTTGCACCATTTTCCTTGCGGACACTACAATGCAGTCAGATCTATCATATGTATTTATTAAGTTATAATTTAGCAATGAAATGTGTTTTGTACATAACTTCCTTAATACAGAAAAGAATACTGAATTGAGTTTCAATAGAAATGTGTTTTAAAGTACGCATATAATAAATATGTGCTGAAATTTGTCAAATTAGCATAAACAGCTGGTAATGAAATAAGGCTTTGCAAATGATCGATGAACCATTAAGTTAAATGAAAAACCTTTGGTTTATAACTGTAATCAGACAAAAGGACGTGCAATGAAGTAAACTTTGTTGGTTGGATCTCAAACGATTCTGTTTTATGCTAAAGGTTATTGTCAGTTCCGTTGCGGACACTACATTAAGATTCATATTTGAGAATTGGTTGGAATTGTTTTGCTGGTTTACAAAGATTAAGGGCATCGTCCACAAATGCTTTTAAAATGTTTATACCAAAAGTGTTGATCAATGGTGCCATTGTTACAATGCATAGCAAAGTGCTTGACACTATAAAGGAGATCTAGCTGAGGATGTTTAGTTTTAGTTTTTATTTCCGCACATATGGCCTTCTGAAGCCTTGCGTTGAAGTACATAGATAATATTTCGGTTCATATTTGCCATGAAGTAGTGATCTTTCTAGTTGATTAATCCGTTGATAGTTTGCATTTTGAAGAGTAAAACATTGAAAATCAGAAGGAATATTTTTTATCTACCTAGGGCTGTATTACAAATCAAAGATAACAAAATATATATAAGTATGAGATAAAGGGATCGGAATTTTAAGTGGCTAATTAATTTGTGATTATGAGTAACTTGCACAGTAGAGAAAACACTACTCAACACAAACACTTTTCTGAATCTGTTTTTGACCAGCCACCTGTCCATTGTAGCTCAATGACTATTGGCTTCGTGGCATTTCAGAACATAAAATTGTTAAATCTACTTCTCATTGTTTTTAAATAAGATAACTTTTCACAATTGGCTAAATCAATGAGACCAGTTGTGTGTGTGAGAGATTTAATTGTGCTTTATTTTTGCTAAATACTACTCTTCATTCCACTGACTTTGATGGCCAACACAATTGCTTACTAAAAAGCTTGCTTAGGACCCTCTTCCACATCACAGAATGTGGTCATGTTGCATACCAGATTGAATCAACTGAAGCACAGAAACCCCTTAAATGGTCCATTATTTCCTTTAATGGAGCCAGGATTAAAGTTCATCTTTTACAGAAAGAAGTCACAATGATCAAATTGAAAGGATAGAAAAGTAAATTACCATGTAAGAAAATTAGAGGCACTTACACTTACGGTAGACTCCTGAAGTGGGAACAGGGGATGCATTTTTCAGGAAGAAATCATGGTGTATATCAAATTCAAGGAAAGGCGTTTATATCAATTTGCAAGCAAAACTAAGCCCTTAGATACCCAGACTAGACTCATTGGAATCTTGGTTTTACCATTGTGACCTCTGCTCTAGAATATGTTTGTCAAATGATAGAACATTCTTCAAATATTGCAAAATTTGTAGTGTCCGCAACGGTATTTGTATCAATAATAGCCTAACAAGAAATAAACAAAACACAAAAAGGCATATTTACTTGTCTTTGTTTTGCTATGGTAAGTTTAATGCAAAACAAGTAACATTGATATAGATTTATTGTAAAATCACCTCTTCTCCGACACATATTTCATCAGTACACTAAGTTATATCTATATAAAAGGTATTTAAAGCCCATTACTAAGATACTTGGATAAATAAGCATCTTGCAGGAATGCAAGTAGAATAAAAAAAAAAACTGGTGAATACATGCCTAAACCAAATTTAACCACTTATAATAGAAGGAGTATCGTTGCAAACACTACAGAATATTGCGGACACTACATCAGACATTTTCTGCTCCTGTTTTCTAAGTCCAAAGCAGAAGTGTCTCAATTTTCGCCAGTTATTAAGGAAAGTGACCAGTCTCCACAGGAAAAGTGTAAACTTCATCAGTTAAGAAATAGTAGAATCAGATGAGTATTTGCATGCGTTGCAGACACTACACAAAATTTCGTAGAAAGGGGTACTTGCATCTGTGCCCACGCATGGATTTTCTTTAAACTTTGCATAATGATGACTCATTATATACAAACTATGAAAATGTATGTATTGAATTAGATAGTTAAGAATAAGGCTTAGGAAGCAACCCTGAAGTACTCCACCTTTGAGGTGGCACCTGTCTCTAAATTTCCATGTCCTAAATCTATAGTTTTGTTTATTTCTATGATTTGTCATCTAGATTGAATCCAAAATACCATAGGCATTATATTAATACCAGGAAACCATTTGGATAAATTATGGTTTACGTTTTCTGAAGAAGTGATTATAAAATTTCAATATTTTTTTTTTCAAAAAAATTCAAAATATTCAACATTAAATTCCAAAGATAGATATGTTCTAGTCTTTGTCAAGATATCATATTATTACAAAAACATGCCATATATATCCTACTGATCTGAGCCAAATTTATGAAAATCCTAGACGGGTAACTTTGTCATTTCCTACCTCTTATTGGTATAGGTCAGTTTTAGCAAAATTAATTATTTAGTTGAAATGAATCAATAACTCGACAGAAGGAGGTTGGTTTTTTAATCTACTTCCACTTTACTTAAAGAAAGACATGTTTAGACAATTTCAAATGATTCAATGGCTGGAAATGCCAAAGGTCATGGCCCCATGTCATGGCACTATGGGGCCAAGACAATGTGTATCACTTCCTCAAGTCCTGCATGATATTGTTCAAGAAACATAATATCCTATCAATAAACGTGTGAAAACAAGAAGATCAAATATTTCTATACATCCCAACTGAACTAGAGTAACCACATTTTGGTGCCGTGACCAGGATTAAGTGTAACAGAGTCATATCAAAGGTATCATAGAACAGTGTTCTACATGAATAAGTGAGGTCCAGAAACGAAACTGTATGCCTGGAATATACAGCCAGCCAAAGAATAAATGTTGTCACTTGATGGAAATCAGCATCAGTTTTACAAAACAGAATAAACAGAGAAGATTTAAGCATTAATTTAGCAATAACTTTGAAGCCAAGAGTTCTCTGTGACCAAAATGGTTAATTTTAACCAATAGATTTGACAGGGGCTTATTCTTGTGAACCAGGTTTATTAATGAGGCTTACAATTATAAACCCATAGATATAAGGTTCTTCTCCTGTATGAACTGACTTGTCATAAGGTTTCTCTTCTGTATGAATTAAAATTCTTAATAATGTTACATATTTAGTGTAACATTGGTTAGATGTAGTTTTAACGTTCGAAACTAGATGTGGTAAGTCCAGTGTCACCATATTGTATCGTTTTGGGTAATCTTATTGTGTAAGCACTTCATTAAATAAGAATCATGGCACTTAATATCAAAGAATATTGTTTTTTTTCTTTTTCAAATCAGTAATAGGGAAAACACTGAACATATCAACTTCTACCAATAAACGGACAAACATAGTGATTCAAACTAAGCAAGTATTCAAGTATTTTTTACACTGAAACATAATTATTGTATTTTTTACATTTCGATGAATTAGGGTCATGTGTTTACATCAAGTTGAAAAAATATGTTACCGGTCCTTGAATTTCATGAAATTTTGTCTACATATTCTAAACATATATGGAAAGTTTATATGTTGAAATGGTATCTTGACAAAGACCGCAACGTGTAAAAATTTAAATTCCAAATTTGACTGAATACAAAATATACAGTTGAAAATTGGGGTACCATCTCATAAAAATGAATGCCCACCCGCTATCCTAATACAAACAAAGCCATTTATAGTATCAACAAACTTATCAATGATATAGTTATTTAATAAAATATTTCTGCGCCCGTTACATGATATGTCAATTACTTTAGGAATGATTATAACTGGATACCCTAAGGTACTGTAGTGATAGCATACATGACGTCCTAAATTAGCAATGGAATTGCATAAAAACTCAAATGCACCATAAATATAAAAGTCATACCCCAGACAATTTATATATATAATATTATCAAATTCCAAGCGTGGGCAGACTCCCATGTTAATTTCCCATACCATGAAAGAGCCCCTTTCGGGCTTCAATATAAACAGTTTAAAAAACCATAACAGATATTATAGTTGTCTTAACTGTTGCTTTTTTTTTTCTTCAATATCACACGCAGGTGCTTACCAATGTAAATTAAGTAATGTTTAATGCTATTTTTGTACATCTATAAGGTATTCTATAAGAGCTTTTGGACAAAATGTAAAACCTATAACGGAGCATGCAATTCAAACAATTTGGCGAAAACTCTTATTTTCTTTCCCAATTTCAAGGGATTAAAATCATCTAAAAGATACTGAAACATGCTGCTGTTATGATATTTAAATTTTATAAAATGGTGCTTATAAAAATTTGAAATAGCCCTGTGAAAATTGGTGTTTTTTCAATGTTACAACAAAACGTGGTCAATGGGTTATTTTTGGCATTATTTTGGCTTCTTGTGACAATTGAACATATATTAACCTGTCATATACCATTTTGAAGAGTCCAGTAATGACTTGCGGTTGAAACTAAAGTATTTGGCTTTAAATTATGTACAGACAACATAGAACAGCCACTATATAACAAAGACACCTTACTAATGTGCACGGTGAACTATTGTGATCGGCCTTCGTATATCTGTCATCATTTTCTTTAAAAAAAAAAAAGCATCTCCTCCTGAACCACTGCACCAAAAAATTGTACAGGAATGTTCCCCACAATCCCCTCCACCTAATGTGCACAAATAGTTTTGTTCCACCTAACGTGGCCGCCAGAGCTGTAGATAAGAGATATCTTTAAACGACATGTCCGGAACAACTAGTCCAAATTTAAAGTAATCTTCAATGAGCACAGTGGTAGAGTGCTTGACTCGATACCGAAGGGTTGCGGGTTCGAGCCTCATCGGCGTCACTGCGTTGTGTCCTTGAGCAAGACACATTAATCCTTGCTTAGTACTGGTTCAACCCAGGAAGACCCGTCTAGACAAAACTGAGAAATTAAAGCAGTGTTTTCAGAGGAAAACTATGCCCCACAACCGCAAATTGAGTCAAAATAACTTGCTATAACTGCTCTTTATCCATCAATTATTTCAAGGGAGAGCATGCACAAACACAATTTTGGTCAAACTTTGAAATTGAAAGTACTGTGGTTACCTTGAATATAAGATCAAGTTCATCAAAATCTAATTAACTCTTTTGTGTCTCCAAATAATGCATCTATGTAAGTTTGATGGAGAAAACCTCACATGATCAGAAGACAAAACTCTGAAAAGGCTGATTTTACCGTTTTTAAGGATGATGACCTTAAAAATGAGGTGACCTTGAAAATATGGTCAATGTCACCAAAATCAACTCTTTATTTTGCCACATAAAGTCAAGTTTTCCCACCTTTCCAACAATGTTTCTATGCAAGTTGGTCCAAATCCAACAACTGGTTCAAAATTTAGCACACGGAAACCCTATTTTGGACATTTTAAAATGCCGATGTGACCTTGAAATTTAGGTCATGGTCATCAATATTTAATCAACTCTTCACCTACTCCCAAATATATATACTATGCACAATAAATTTAGCATTTATTTTATATGGGTGAGCCCATCTACATCAGATATTGAGTTTCATTTGTTGTCATGAAGATACAAATGCCGATCATCTGACAAGAATTTCCATTAAAAAAATACAGAATAACCAAACGCAGTGGCCGTGCTAAAGTGACGTTAAATTTTAAGACTAGCTGATAACGTGGGTATTTCTGTTCATTGGGGGAAGCCAAAATTATTTTCAAGTGATTGTTTGTTCACTGAAAACCCAAAAAACATAGCAAATGCTGCAATTTTCTGAACTTTCTCAGAGAAATAAAGGACCAAGTTTTCACAATTTGACGTTTTAACTAATGCTTTGACGTTATCGACTTTAAACGGTGTTTCTAGTCGGATTTTCTTGAACAACATTAACAAAGAAAACTGCTTGATGCCTTCCAACACATTCAGACAAATACTGTTGAACGGAACATCTTCACAGCTACAGAGCACGAGCCGAAAGTTAAAATCTAACGTCATCGTTATCTCGCAAATGCGTCGCGCCATTTCAGTATCTTAATTAAGGTTTTAATCGACATGGATTTCTTTTGCTCCGGTATTCAGTTTTATTTACTGTTGAGTCCTTATCTCTGATTTATCTCCTTGTTATATCTTGATTTATATGTTTTAGGAGATGATGCATTGATAAGATAGGGGTCTTTCATGCAAACCAAATATCTGTGTTTTGATCCACATCTAAATTAAGGGTGATGTTGGCGCCGTTAAACCGGTTTAAGCCCTCCAGTAAGGTGTTTTACTGGCCGTTCCGGGGCGGTTCTTCTTTTTCTGGATCTTTTATATTTTTTCTGTCTTGTGTTTGCTGTGCCTTCGAGCGCGTCTGTTTGTGTGTGCTTTGTGGTCACCTGATTGGAAAGGGCTGACCTCTTAGACATCGTTTGTGTTGACTTGCTGTGAGTTTGTCACTTTCGCATTGGTATCCTGGGTCAGGTGTGGTACTTGATTGTATCGATTCCTGATCTTTGCGCCCTTTCTTACTTTGACATTGCAAGCCTATGATATTTTGTTAACTGATTCTCTGTTGAATTGAAACGCCAGTTTTCATTGGAAGTTTAATCAAATAATGACTACATTTTGACGACATTGATGGCGGTTGATTTTTCAGCATGAAATCTCTATCACATCTGTCACATAGCCAATAGTTTTTATAGGCGTATGATGCAAAGGGAAGATGAAAGACCACCAAACGAAAATCACATGCTTATCATTTTAGCATTACTTACAACGGATGTGATTTTTGCTTACTGACCCCTCCTGCAATTCTTGCTCTCCCCAAATGCCTATTTAAAGGATGGCGTCGGTAAATTCGTGGTTTTATTTGCTTAAGATCCTGTTCTCGTCATACCTTGAAAATTAGGTCAAGACCGCAAAAATCTAATCAACTCTTCCCCTCTTCCCAACAATGAATAAATGCAAGTTTGGTCAAAATCCACCATATGATTCTGAACATTTCAAAGTGCCGGTATGACCTTGAAAATTAGGACATGGTCACTAGAATCTGATCAACTTTTTCCCGTCTCCTAGTAATGAGTCTATGCGAGTTTGGTCAAAATCCGTCCACTGGTTTAGAAGATAAAGCACTGAAACCCTATTTTGTATATTTCAAAGGGCCGGCATTACCTTGAAAATTATGGCAAGGTCTCCAAAATCTGATTTATCTATCTCTTTATACGGCATACACCCTCATTTGAGTATTACGTGCCGATTTACTCTTTTCGTCCCGCCAACAATGTATCAATACAAGTTTGGTCAAAATCCATCCATTTGTTCAGAAGGTGACACAGGGAAACCATATTTTGAACATTTTAAAATGCTGATCGCTGAGACCTTGAAAATAAGGTCAATGTCACCAAAATCTAATAGACTCGTTCCCCCTCCCAACAATGTGTCTGTGCAAGTTAGGTCAAAATCCATCCACTGGTTCACAAGATAACGCATGGAAAAGAGCTACGCCGACGCCAAAACCAACGCCGTCGGCGAGTACCAATAACAATATGTCCCCAACCTTCGAATTGGGGGACATAATTGTTGACCCCCAACAGATCAAATCAAACAAAATGTAAATCTGCCCTAAACCAAAATTGCACAAGCGAAAAAGAACAACAACAGAAATGTGTCTCAGAATGCCCTCTAACAAAAATGCATAAACTGATCTGCTCCGCTGATCAAATTGGCCAAAGAGCAGAAAATAGAAATATCTTTAAACATCACCTCCTGAAGCATTGACTCAGCCTCAAATTAATTTCACAGAAATTGCCTCATTATTAATTGCACATACTGTTCTGCTCGGCTGAACAAAATGGCTGCCAGAGCTTAAATACAGATGAGCCGCGACATGTGATTTCCAACAATGTGGCATTTTGACAAGTTTAGACTCGTACGAGCCTGTGCAGCCTCCTTTTAAGCTTAGAAGCTCCAAATCCTAGGGGGGTGGAGTACTCTGATATTTCATACATACGTAGGCTCGGGTCATTTTTTGGGGTTCAAAATTTTGAATTTCATTATTTTTTGGGGTTTTCAGAAATAAAAATATTTTTTGGTATGAAGATTTTTTAGGGTATTTTTTTTTTTTTTTTTTTTTTGGGGGGGGGGGTCATCACAAAATTGGACTATATTTAGGGGTCGTTTCTATGCATTTTAGGGTCTTTTCTTAAGGTCAATTTACAGAACGGGGGATATTTTTGGGGGTTGCTAAAATTTCAAATATTTTTGGGGTGCTTGAAATTTCTGATATTTTTGGGGGTGAAGGGTAGATGCTGGGCTCGAGCCTACGTATGATGAGACGGGCTCCAGATGATGTTCGGTCAGTAGCTTAACAGTCATATAATATTCAAGCGACTGGCAAATGCTCTGATCAGACTGCACGTATGCGCAGGCTGATCTGAGCCTTTGCTGGTCGCACTTACCACATTGTTTGAAATCTTATGTCGCGGCTCATACCTTCCAAAGTTTGGCCTGGTTTGGTATCACCCGTTAAACGCCACCTATAATCTTCTCTACATTAAATATTACACACCAGGCGCGTAGATAGCCTGTAATAATGTGGATTTAGGGTCCGGGGGTATGCCCCCCCCCCCCCCCCGGAAATTTTGTATTAAAATGGCGCAACCTGGCGCATTCTGAGTGTTCCAAAATATGTTATTATCAACCTAAAAATCAACAATTTAAGGGTAATTTCCAACGATAGTAAAAACTATTCGCCATATCAGTCACCAATACACAATGTTAGGACGAAAGAAAACACATTTAGATTATGAAAGGGGTGGGGGGTGTCTGGGGGCTTCCCCCCAGAAGCTGAAGATTAAAAAAAAATCAAACGAAATGAAGGCTTTTGTGAGATTATTTTGTTTTTACTTTTTTGCAGTGCTCCCTAAATCCCCAAAACTATGAGCTTGCTCCCCAAATCCCTGAAAATAATTACCAGTGCTCCCCAGCTCCCTGAAAATAAATAACCATTCTATTCTCTCCAGATCCCCAAAATCCTTGGGGCCCATCTCAGCGTATTCAGGACTTTCTGGAAGTCTTTCTATGTTTTTCCAATATAAATGAAGTATTAAGTGGTGAGCAAGAAAAAAATCCATTATTCGTGTGAGGATGGGATAGAAAAATCCGTCCCTTGCGATCACCGATTGTCATCACTCGGCAAGCCTCGTGATGCCAAAAGGGGATCCTCGGGACGGATTTTACTATCCCACCCTCACACTCATGATATATTCTTATAATCTTACAGGACCACTTGAGTAAAATGTTCTTTTTTCAAAAAGGATATTCAAAGGACAAATATATTGCGCCTAAGGGACCGCTCATTATTTAAGTGTCAGGGGGGGGGGGGGTTAAAGGTAGGGGGTGGGGTCATGTGAATTTCCATGTGGCTAGTAGGGGGGTCGCCATTAACTTTGACTTTCCAGCAGGAGAGGGGGGGGGGTCATGTTTAAATTGTTCCAATAAAATAATTTTAAAAAAAATCCTCGCTCGCTTCGCTCGCTCGTGTTTTATTAATTAATCTCTTATATTTAGTTAGGCAGGCCAATAAATTTCTCAGCATTTATTTTTGCAAGTGAAAAAGTTATTCTATTTTGGTGTTCTTATTGTTATAATGTTAGAATCATGCTGATTTTTATAGAAAATTGATTAATCAGGCCTTCAGATAGGTCCTATTTTCCCCTTTTTCTTGCCTTTCTACTTTTCCCTACTGTTTCTTGAAAATGTCCTGCTATCACTACTTTTCACTCTAAATTGGCATTTACGCGATATAAATACAGAATTTTTTCCTTCCCCCCCCCCCCCCCCCCCCCTGCCGACACTCAAATAATGAGCGGTCCCTAAGTAAGAAAGGATAAGTGTGCTTACTGACAGCATATAACTCCTCGGCGATAAGTTTCCAGGTCTCGCGCACTGGACCAAATATTGAAATATGTTCAGTCTCATTCAGGCAGAATTCTTTGCTTGTTTATAGGAAGTAATAGTCTGATAAGAATACGCTAAAAGTGTCATGTAAACATTTTTGAATAGCCTACTAAGTGCTTGTTATCGGTTCAGAGTGTTAACCCTTAAAACGCCAAGAAAACATGCATCTGAAAATGTCGTCTGCTGAAGTCGTCCGCTGCAAATAATTGCCTAGCATTACTGGCGAATTAATTATTGAAGTAAACAGCGTCGACACAGAACAGACTGTTCCTATAGGAGCAGTCTGATCTGGGTCCACACTGTTTGTCATAGAGGCTTCTTAAACATTTCAGCAGACGATAAAAGCAGACGACTTTTGATGTGATTGGCGTATTAAGGACTAATGGTACTCTATGCCTCTTTGACAAACTGTCACGCTTACTATCTTGCTTCCCAATAGACATTCTTAATTCGCAGCTTTCGCTGGCGCTTGCGCTTGCACGTTCACGTGTGTTGTTGAACAGGTATGGGGATTATCTCAAAAAGATCAGGAAATACCACAATTACAAACTGCAGACAAACCGTGGTATCGTGTGGAAGAGCCATACAACAATCACGAGACACCAGGAAGACAAACAAAGCAAAGCATGCAGCTCTCTCTTCTCCATCGAGATGATTGCAAAAATAGACTGGACTCAAAGTAACGCACAACAAAACATATAGCATTTAAAGAATCCCACAATGGGAGTAACAATCAACAACAAATCAACAACAACAAAACCAACGCCTTATATACTTAGGGACTTTGAAAACGCATCACCCAGATTAAATCCTACATTTCACAAACTCTGGGTTAGTCAAAAATAACTGAGCCCTACCTCGATATATTAGCCTCACATTATAGACAGGAAATGTGATTATCTTTTATAAGTATAACATGTCATAGACGTTTTGACCCAAAATAATTACCCCGGTGAAGCTTCTGTTATGGTTGCTAGGCAACTAAAGATCGTCAGTCAGAGCGATGCGTTAATGATCTCCGCCACGAGGAATATACAGTATGTCTTAAAAAAGCTTGTGAACTTGATAGTTTTTGAGAAAGACATATTTGACATCTATTTGAATAACATATGTCGTATTGTCTTTTCATTATACTTGGTTCGTAAATGTTTAGGTGAACACTGATTGCATGCGTTGCCTAGCAACAAAATAAGTTAAAATTTCACTAATTTTCAAATACACGAGGATTGTGTTGCCATGGAAACAGAATCATTTATTCCAAACAAGGAATTTAATATTTCTGAGGGTGTGTTTGTGTATGCAGTACTGCAAAAGCATAATTAGGCTGTTAATTTATGTTTTCTATTCAAATTGTGTTAATATGAATGTGGGTGGGGTAAACTATAGGACTTCAGGCACGTAAAAATTTGCTTAATTCTGAAATCAAACTACCACAGCATCTATAATTTGGGGTCAGTTGTTTTCTTTTCTGTGGCACTGAGTAGGTACATGTAATAGGTATCAAATAACAGTAAATGCAGCATTACATTGGCATTATCGTTTCCATGGCAACGCTTAGATATTGATATATTACAGCGTGAACGCACCTGTTCGACAGGTCACGTTTGGTTGCCTAGCAACAAGTATATAAAGCTTACCAATAGATATAGATTAGGTTATTGAATGAATGACATATAACTGCGATGAAATATCATTTAAATATGTGTCCATTTTACTTGAATTAAATGTTATAAGGTAGGGCTCAGTTATTTTTGACTAACCCTCGTATCACATGTCTTCTGTATTTTGCAAGTGACGTTAACGTTATTTTAAAGACGTGCTCGATCACATGACAGCAGATCTCCTTCAATGATTTACATCAAAACGTCTTCCCCAAATGACTGCCAGTGCATGTAGTCAATATCATTAATGAAAGTGTGCATAAAGGTAACTTATGGAGCTGTTTCTAAAAAGGAGCTATAAATTGATGTTTAAATTTGACGTTTATTTTCGAAATATTAAAGTTATCAATTACTTTTAATTAGAAAAAAGTCTATAAACTCTTTTGGTGATATGGTATCAAACACGCCACAGTCCAAACATAAAAATAATCAAAAAGCTTCACTTAACTGTGCAGAAAGGTGCTGGATGCTGCATGTACCCATGTGACGTCATCAGCAGCGTCGCGTGATAGTGCAGTCAAATTAACGACTGATTCATATCAATTCTGGGTTGCACATTAAAAACTGCGAGTAACTTTTCAATCGCATATACGGTTTGCAAGAAAAGTGCAAAATTATGGTGATGCGTTATCAAAATGGGGGCTCCAATGCATTTTACTGGTACCAAATCTTCGCCCTAGATTCTGCGCTTGTTGAAGCACAAAAATGTTAAGCTCGCATGAAGGATTCCTAACTATTTCAATGCGTCATCATAGAGAAACAATATAATCAAATACACGCACTTTGATGAAACATAGAAAATGGCTCACGACTCACAGATAGTCAGAGCTAAAGAAACCCTCAAGTTGAGCCACGGTGGGCCCAGCTTCAGCCAAACATCAGGCACCAACCCACCGATTAAAGCTTTACGTCAGAGCTGTCATTGAGTCTGAGACCTGAACCACCGTCGTGCAATTAAAGAGGAAGCCATAGCTATAAACCATGGTCGGCTTTACAACCAGGCATTCCGGCTATCGCATGGTATTCCAGTTATATCCAACTTTTTATAACATTTAATTGGCTCAGTGTCTTGTGAGAAGGTGTCCTATGTACAGTACTTATTAGATGCATTAATATATCCCAAGCTGCAATAGTTCTGACGAGGATATAGTTTTTTTAGACCATCACTATATTCATTTGAATGGTGATTATGAAAAGTATGAGAAAAAAGTCCTGCTCCAGCCTCAACCAAGTACCTAGTTCTCTTTTTATGTTGCTGGATCTTAAGCCTCAGGCTTATGCCTGACCAATTATAGTCTATAGGAAACAGGATTTGTCACAGTTACATGACAAATGCTCCATGGAAATGAGTCTAGCATGCAAGATATATGTAGAAAGATATTTGACAACGCGGGACAAATCTTTTTCACGATTTTTCTTTAAACCTAGACCAGAAGTCAGGGTCAAAGTGACCCAGAAGTGTATGTACACTTCTCGACCCCAAAATATATCCACACCGCAAATTTGGGATTCCTACCTCATAAAATATACATGTATGCTCTTGGATCGACTTATCTAGAACTGAAGCCAGAGGTCAAGGTTACAGTGACCTGGAAACAGCTGGTGACACACCACATACCAAATTTTGGACTGCTACCTTAAAAGTATAGGAGTTATGTTGTGGGCACGATTATTTCAAGAACCGAGGCCAAAGATTAAGGAAGGTTACAGTGACCTAAAACAGTCTCAGACATTCCACGACCCCAATATATATTTAAAAACTGAATTTGGGGTAAATATGTCATATAAAATAGGAGATATGCTCCTTACACGATTTTTGATTGCTGTCAGTGAACTGTCTTCAAAGATCTCTTGTCGTCACCCCCCCCCCCACCCCCAACGCGCGACCGTTATGCTAACAGTATTTCTCGTTGCGTGCGACTAGTAGACTGCTTCACTGCCCACTCGTTTACTTTAAAGCTGCATACTCTGTAACGATGAACATTTTTCGAAAAATTTTATTTTCTTTTTAAATCATTTGTAAAAGTAGAATTAAGCTATGTTTTCACAATAAAAATGTTCAGTACAGCTGAAAACTGCAGGGAAAAGTGAATTATCTTATCAAATAGGTGTATTTTTCTCTTGTTGGTAATTATTTGCGTCCCTCCAATAATTATAGACCGTTGAATTTTAAAATAAATGCAGCTGTTTTGATAGTGATAACTTGTTAAGATTTACGAAAATGGTAAAATGTTTACCTGAATTTGAATATTTTTACTGCGTTCTTGAAAAATAAAAACATTATTTTTGAAATTAGAAGATCAAAAGTTACAGACTATGCAGCTTTAATGCATTAACTTCACGGTGGGTCAGACTTCAGATTCAATTTCGACCTTGGCATAAAACTCGGTGGGTCAGTTCCCGATGTTTGTTTTTGTCTTGGCCCGCCGTGGATCATCTGGATTTTTTTGTTTGTTTGCTTGTTTTTATATTCTTTTTCTTTACTGTAGTTCTGATTGTCTGTGAGTTGAGAATCCCTGTCTATGATTCATAACAATATGTTTACGAGGGCTGTTCAAATATGAATGCAAGTAGCATCATAGCTTTCTTCACATATATGCTACAACAAAATGGTAAACGTTTCTATAAAGGACTATATGTCACCTTTAAACTGGCACCAGACCTAAAGAAAAATATAGTATACTTATCGAGCTATAGCCGTTTGAATGAGGGTCACGTTAGTATACTAACAAACTCAATGCTTCGAACATAAACTAGTGATATAGACGAGTTATAAGTCTTCGATAAACAGGTGAAATTTCTTGAAATTTTTAAGGAAGTATACCCATATTCTTATATAATGATTCTGTGAAAATTGCAAAAATCCGACATTATTTTGTTAAATTACAACGAAAAGTTTTCACTAAAGTCTCCTTATGTTTGCAAATAACTGATAAACAAAACATCACCTTTCAGTTTTCAGTTAAACTTATCTCTAACAAAATGCACGAAGCAACATTCAAACTAATTTTAACTCAAAGACAACATGTTGATCGCTCAAACTGAGTTGTTAATACAAGTTATTGTTGGATAGTGGGTAATTTTTAAACGCTGAAAAGCATTTTTATTAAGTCAAAAATGCCTTAAGTGAGGGGGTTATAGAATTTATACTTATTTTTTGTCATAACATTGCGGCTTTATTCTAAATTTGAACGTTAACTTTAAGTTTGATCAATATAGGCATTATTTACAATAAAATTACTCACCTGGTCTTGAGGACTAGACAGATTGAACATATTTTAATTAATGTAAACAAGTCATGAAGAGGCAGAAAAATGCTTGAAAAATTATAGAAACTGTGATAACTCTGTAAATAGATGGCGAGGCGTTTTGAAAACTCCCTTATGGCATATTTAGCATGTTTTCAGCAAAATGCAAAGAAAACGACACAGCGATGTTCATTATTACATCACCAGTAGCTAACTCAAAATGACGTTTATTATAAAATTAATGACGTCACAAACGTGCCTATTTACTCGAGATTGAAACAGGATTATATAAATTTTATCCTACAATCAACTTTTGGATGGTTATACAAACTTGCATCTCAAATTTGGTGCTATTGTGTCTAAAACTTACAAAGATATGACACTATAACCGCACGTGTACCAAAACGTGCATTGCACTTTGCTTCAAAAACTTTCAGTATACAGGAATGGCCTTTATATAAGGGTCTGTAACTCGAGAAATATAGTGAGTGTGTCTTTATGTTTTGTGCCATTATAAAGGCAACAAATAGTTCTTTTCAGAATGGTATGGCATTTTCTCGTAGCATATATGTGAAGAAAGTTATGAAGCTACTTGCATTCATATTTGAACAGCCCTCGTATATTTGATTATTTCTCTGAGATTATACATCGGATAAGTATGGAAGCCCCCATACGAGCTTAACATTTTTTTCTGGTTTGACAACAGCGGAATCGTGAGAGAATATTTGGCAGTTCAATTTGATTAAGCCCTAATGACTTCGGTTGAGTGTTCTACGGCGGTAGTTCTGTTGTTTATTGTTGTCACCGTTTTTTTTTGTGTGTGTGGGGGTGGTTATGTTCGGCGGTAGTTCTGTTGTTTATTGTTGTCACCGTTTGTTTTGTTTTTTGTGTGTGGGGTGGTTATGTTTGGTCCTTGTTTTGCTGTGCATTGCTTAGTGTCGCCTAAGGCCTGCAATCTTCTCGCTGGGGGAGAGAGCTGGTTGCTTTACTTTTATTGCCTATTCGTGTCATTGGACTCTTAGTGTTCTGTGTCTCTTCCTCATGGTACCATAGGTTGGTCTGCAGTGTGTGATTATGGAATTTGCGGATCATACTCACTAATTTTTGTGTGATTTTGCTCAGTTCAACTTAAAATTCCACATTTTGTCGTAAGCTAGCAGAATTAATATTTTGCCATGGCCATCCTGCTACCCTGACCGAAACCCAGTCGAGCACATATGCGATGTGATGGCCAAGAATAATAAGTTACATGGGTGTGCGTATTGTTTGTACACTTTTATAGAGGAGGTAGAAGATAAAACAATGATGAGTTTCTTACTTTATTAATAATAGAATACAGACTGATTTTCATTTGAAAATAAAAATGGAATATTTTGTTTTTTTGAAAATGGTAGATTTGTGGCGACTTTCGAGTTTTGAAGTTTTGAACTTAAAATTCAATGTTTAAATGTTCTGAGTCAGTTGTCTCTTAAAATAACCATGCATTAGCGGAACACATTATTCTTATGTATTCAAAAGTGAGGGTGAGGTTGGCGCGCCGTGAAACCGGTTTAAGCCCTCCAGTAAAATATTTTACTGACCGTTCCAAGGCGGTACTTCTTTTGTGGATCCTTTATGTTTTTGTTCTGTCTTGTGTTTGCTATGTCTTTGTGCACATCTGTTTATATGTACTTTGTGGTCACCTGCTGGGAAAGGGCTGACCTCTTGGCTCTCGTTTGTGGTGTCTTACTGTGAGTTTGTCACTTTCCCATTGGTATCCTGGGTCAGGTGTGGTACTTGATTGTATCGATTCCTGATCTTTGCACCCTTACTTACTTTGCTAATTCGAAATTCAAGTTTTTGAGAAAATATCAAAACGAAAGTATACGCATTAAAATAGTTCATCGGTGTAGATGTACAAAGGATATACAGTTGAAAGAACAACTGTTGAAAGAACAAATATAAGAGAAAATGTTTCAATTACAATTAATGGCAAAGGACCTCTGACACTTTGATAGGGTATCTGCCTATTTTTCAGATGCTTCCCAAATTTTCCCTATGCATAAGAAATCGCTGGTATTCTTTTGAATTGGACGCATGATGTATTAGGAACAAATTAAGGTTATAATTAGACAGGCAGATCCCTACGACAAAACAGGAGACGCTACCAAAGGGGGTAGGGGTTGCAAAATTTGACTTCACCAAAACAGTTAGAAATCAATTATTTTCACTTGTAAGGGTATTATATCATCTATCCTCGATTACAAATCACAATGAAAGTATTTTAAAGTTCAAAATCATGAGCATTTTAATGAGTATTTCTGTTGTTGTTTTTTTCTATCTAATTTGTTAAGAAATATTTTGAAGTGCAACTGTAGTCCATATTCAACCTTGATGACAATGTATTTACCTGGTGCAATATTATGCAGCAATGTACTATAACCATTCATCCATGCATAAAGTACACCTAGTCAATGGCCATGTAGTTTATGTGTATTGGATAGATACAGTATATGTGCAAAATAATCTACCAACTGAATTTAGTAAATGGACAATTTTCATAATCTAAAGAAAAATATGCTAAAACGTTGTAATATTTCATGACTAATAGGTTATGAGAAGGAAGCCTATTTGTACTTATTATTTAATTATACTGGAAAAAAAGATTTTCAAGAGAGCACACCAAAAATCCAAATTCTAATGAACGGGCTCGCCCAGACGTCACATTTTGGGCTGTGGGATATCATTCCCCCCCCGAGTCCCAGCTAGCTTTTTTCATATATTATGTAAAATATGAGAACACACTTACGTGCAAAAGGATTAGTTGGGACTCGGGGGGGGGAATGATGTTTTAAAAATATTTTTCTATTTCCTATATCTATAATACAAAAAGTGACCATTTTAGCCCCAAAATAAAGCCGTACATTTATGGAATATTGAAAACAAATGCAAAATCATAAAATAAAGACCAACAGCAAGCTTATATATGAAGATGGAAGCATTTGGTCGACTTTAATTTTCATCAAAATAATAGGCAGCGATACACTGTGATTCCCATTACCACCGTCAGAGGTCCTTGTTGGCATGTTTACAGTAATAAGCATGATAAATGCAACATCTGAAAGCTTCAAAGCAAGAGATATATGTCAGGATTTTATATTTAATAAAATATTGAAATTTACTGCTCCTCTGATAATTGGCAGTCCTTTTCACGAAAAAATACTTCTGATGGCAAAATGGGATAGAAGCTGGCATCAATGCTAAATGTGTTTCAATATGTGAATTAAAGCCGATAGGGATGGCTGCTAAGTCTGAAAATGTCCCTATGACTCAGAATAAGGTCAAATGTCAACTGGGTGCAAATCTACAAGATATTAGAAAAAATGCTTTCAATGAGGGTCTGGAATGGGTATAATGATTAGTGAATAATGGCCCTTTTTTATAATGAATAGTGAATAATGAATAAATTTAAGACATTTGACAGAGAAATTAACATAGAGCACAAGCAAATACTAAAAAGATATTTTAACAGAGGGTGAGAATTATCACGGCACACAATATATTAAAAGGTTTTTTTTGGTATTCGCTTGTGCTGATATCTTATTCTTGAAAAATCGGTCTGAAAAAGCCTTAAATTTGGCTCAAAATGACACTTTTTCTATTTGAAGCCTATTTTGTCGGCCATTTTTGTTAACATAGTAACGGAAAAAGTAAAATAAATGCCAGAATTTTACACTTGGACCATTCTTCTAATAAACCAATTGGGTGAAAGTGGTGAAAAGCAATTTTTAGTTTTTGGCTCCAGGGGGGGGGGGATGCCAAATTTGCCCCTTTATGCACGTCTCCGTTCATAAATCAAAGTATGTTATGTTAGGTGCAGATTTCTTTTGTCAGTTTCATACACACCCAACGATACAAAATTATCATAAAACTGCATGCGAATGGTTAAGAAGCAATGTTTAGTGACATTTATAGTGTCACTACATGCCAGGCCAGGTTTAAAGGTGATCTAAAGGTCATCTAACTGCACAATTTTGGTAAAATGCATGGAAAATAGCTTATTTTATTATTCTGCCAGCCAAGAGTAGAAGTGACGTCATGTTTTGTTTACAAAGTTATGGGACTTACCTTTTATGACAGGATTAGTACACAATTGATCTATCGATTGGAGTTAGCTGAAGTGGTAGCGAGGAGGATTACTAAACCACAAATGTTTTAGGTTCAAATCTCACTGGCTGCTCTTTTTTTATTCAGTTTTTTTTTTTTTTTTTTTTTTTTTTTTTTGGGGGGGGGGGGGGGGTCTGATTTTATTATTCTTGTCATGCCTTATTTTTTATTTATTAACTCGCGTATATTTCCGAATTTGCAGTAGTTTGTGTTGTTACAGATGTTTTATATATGTATCTTATACATGTTAAAGGGGTAAAAAATAAAAATAAATAAAAATAAAAATAAAAAAAAGACATGAAGAGAATAATAAAATCAGACCCCCCCCCCCCCCCCCCGAAAATAAAAAACTGAAGAAAAAAGAGCAGCCAGTGAGACTCGAACCTAAAAAAATTCTTTGTGGTTTAGTATTCCTCCTCGTTACCACTTAAGCTAACTAGAATCGATAGATGAATTGTGTAATTAATCCTGTCATGAAAAGTAAGTCCCATACCTTTGAAAACAAAACATGACGTCACTTCTACTCTTGGCTGGCAGAATAATAGCGATCAACATACCTAACATATCCATTAAACATCAGGATTAGTGAGTAGGACGTATGAGCGCAGGTAACAGCCTAACTAAAGGAAATATGGGTATATAACTGTTAACTAGCAGTAAACTAGAAATGTGTCAGTGTGACACAAATGTAGAAGAGGGCCATTATAGAAGAGAAAAAAGTCTTTGTACTGGACACACATAAGGGACAGTACATACGGAATGGGGTGTACGAACAAGGGTAATTCTCCATTGAACATGGCGGGGACATGATAAACTCATGGGTTTCTTATTGGGTCAAGTTAAGAGAAAATCTGCTTTAAGCATAAAGGGTCTCAATAAGGAACAAGTAAGCACTACAGATAGATGCTATTTTGATGTCAATGAGTTTTCTACAGCTGCGTATTGGTAATTTCTTTATTATACCATTGGAAATAGATCTGCTCTTTTGTGCCAGTTGCTGAGTTATAATTCACAGTTTGTCAGCTTAGTACTCAAACAGTGAATTATTTCTCATTAATTATTGCTATAGCAGATCTATTTTATGTAAAATATGTAGGACTTGCGCGCTGTCAATGACATCACATCCACTGGGTGTTGTGTATTTCCGAGAGACTTCAGAACATTTTCATTTCACTGGCATACATTTTGTATTGCATCCACAGCTAATTAGCTGCATAAACGGGCAATTGTTACCAAACTACTTTTCGTCCATCTGTACCTCTTAGCATGATAGATGCCATTGTAATATGTAACTCCATCCTAGTGTCGCCTCCTCATAGTAGAATGCCAAGTGTGACAATTTTTGTGACTCTGCCACAAGTTCAGGTAAAGTTCATTTTGCTAGATTAGAATAAGTCTGATTTGACTGCTAATACATTGTCTGTAATTTTAACAGCTAAAACTCTCAAATTACCTTAGACAAAGAAATGGTTGCTTCAGGAGGAATTGAAAATGCCCTATAGCTGCATCGAATATACATGAAGCGCCCCACTTGTCATCCGATCATGAAGATGTGGACACTAGGATTGCATTACATGCGTGAGATGCAAAGAAATGTGGGCAAAATGTCTTGACGCAGACCAGGATATCAGATGTGTGTATACTGTGACTGTATCACCTCATGGCCTGCAGTATTGATAAGTTTGGATGCTATCAGGAACAGTGAGAGTAATGAAATACGTTCTTGCCCATTTTGTTGCTTAACTTAGTATTGTCCATTATTTTAGGCTTTATTGTCATAACAGGAAAATGAGCGTTTTTCGTCTAAGGGAACTATTTGATTGATTTGTTTCATCCGTTCAACGGAACTTGAGCGTTTTACGTCTATGAGAGCTAATTGATTGACATTTCGTCCGTTCAACGGAACTTGAACGTTTTCGGTCTATGAGAGCTAAATGATTGACATATGTCGTCCGTTCAACGGAACTTGAGCGCTTTCTCGTCTATGAGAGCTACATGTGTAATTGATTGACAGATTTCGTCCTTTCAACGGAACTTTCACGTCCATAAGAGCTTATATATTGACTGTCAAAACCTTGAGCGTTTTTGACAGTCTATGAGACCTAATTGGTCGACATATTTCGTCCGTTCCACGGAACTTGAGCGTTTTCTCATCTATGAGAGCTATATGTGCGATTGATTTATATATTTTGTCTGTTCAACGGAATTTTGGCATTTTCTCATCTATGAGAGCAAATTGATTGACAGATTTCCACCATTCAACGGAACACCGCGAGAGCCACATATTGATGAGACCAGATGTTTTACATGCGGGTCAGGAGCTAAGATGTTGAATTAGAGCGTTTTCTGGTCTGTTAAAGCTTATTGATTGACATATTTCGTCCGTTCAACAGAACTTGAGCGTTTTCTCCGACATATGATAGCTTTTAAGATATGGGTTTAAGCATATTAATGAGACCAGATGTTGCACAAGTGGATCAGAAACTTAGATAATGAATTTGGGCTTATTAATTGACATATTTCGTCCGTTCGACGGAATTCCCCATAAGTGTATTGATGATACCAGATGTAACATATGCGGACTTAGAGTTGAGCTTTTCTCATGTATGCGAAGAGAGCTTTTTGAATGGCGGATTTCTTCCGAGTCTTTAAAAAATGCCAAATTTTGATGCCGCGAATATTAACCCTTAATGCGCCAATCGCAACAAAAGTCGTCTGCTTTTCTCGTCTGCTGAAAGGTTTAAGAAGCCTCTGTGGCAAACAGTGTGGACCCAGATCAAACTGCTCCTATAGGAGCAGTCTGTTCTGGGTACACACTGTTTACTTCTTTACTTAATTCGTCAGTAAGGTTAGGCAATTATATGCAGCAGACGACTTCAGCAGACGACATTTTCAGATGCATTTTTATTCTTGGCGCTTTAAGGGTTAAATGGAATTTACATAACATGCCATCATTATTTTAACAGCATTTCAGTAATAAAAACAATACTTGTTTATGAATTCCTGGCAAGAAGCATAATTACAAGAAAACTGAGAGCCAGAAAAAACACGCATATCAATAAAGATATAAAGTCTATCAGTGTACTTATATCTTTCCATGTAATCGACGGATGCTTAATGAGGGCAATGTCGTCATTTCCGGCTTCAGTTGTAATCCCAACTTTATTTGATGGTAACGGGTCTATCTCCATCACTGGTGTTAAAAAACGGTCATTTCCGATTTGCTCTTTTTTGTCAGTGTTCCTCCTGAAACATGGTTTACAAGTCAGTGTGTTGTAGACACGAATCAGCCATTTTGCAACAGGCTCTGCATCGTCTTTGTGGAACAGGCGCAGGTTCAGTACAACAACGACCGTTATCAAAACGCTCACAATTAAGCAAATTATCATCAAATACGAAATCAGGGGCAGAGGTTCGGACGTTTGGGGTAGATTGTCACTAACAATAGTCATATAAACAGCAATCGCCAAAAGAACTGTAAGAGCGTAGCCTATCCTTTCCCCAGAATCAACTGGCAGTAAGAATACCATGACATTAAGAAAGCACATGAACAGAATCGGCAAAATCACATTGACAATTACGTACTGTGGTCTCCGTTCAAATCGGAATTTGAATACAGCTTGTGAGCTACCGTAAGCCTCAACTACGTACGATTGGGTCTCACTAATTATCCAAGAACTGTGGGGTTCCATGGTTGACAGGTCGACGTCATTTCGAGTGGAATTTAATTTGACTTCGCTTACGCTATAACCATATGTCTGCACAAGAAGGTAGCACTCTTGAATATCAAATGGGAAATTATACACGTTGATAGAACATGTAGCTTTTATCAGATCACTTGGAAACCACTGAGCGAATCCATTATTTTGGTAATGTATTTTATGCCAGTATTGTCCGAGAGATTTCACCTTCTCTGTCGGGTTGATGATAATTAGTTCGGGTACCCATACGTTATTATAGCCAATTTGTAAGTTATATATCCCTCCATAATCCAAGCCATTCCAAACCATGCTTTCGTCGTACCAGGAAATTGTGAACAATCCCGCCACAGCAAACTTCTCTAAAACTTCATCAATGTCATTTAAAGCAACAACAGACAGACTGATATCCACAGTCATAATAGCAGATTGGTTGTTGATGGGTTGAATATCTTTGTTGTAATCCGCAGTTAGGTTGTTGTACAACAATTTCTTATCACTCATTGTTCCTGCATAGGATGAAAGTGGTGCGAAAGTAGCAATAACAAAAATATTCAATATCATCATACTGAACTCAGTGTTCATTTTCACATAAACTTCGTAAAAATGAATAGAAGTGCCTTCAACTAAGCGTGCGCAATAGTTCACTTATGTCACATAAAATCGGGTTTAAAGCGCCACAATGGGAATTAAAGGCCAAATATTTAAATACGCTAATCTGCGATTGTGTTCGGGGGGTAGCAGCCTACACCATAGCGCAGGCATCGGAACCATTCAATAAGCAGCCACCTTGGAATGTCCGCTCGTCAAATATATTACAATTAAAAGTTTCCCAATTTAATCAGTTTTGGCGGTGCCTGACAACCTCCTTGGACAGAAGCTTAGATGATCGATTCATTTTGTAAACACTTCGCTACAGTCGAACAAGACAATTATAGCAGAGATACTGCCTCCGAAAATTGTGGCTAGGTGTTTATTGAACTTTAATATCTGTGTGGGAAAGGTGCCAATGAACTCTGCAATTGCATTGCTTAAAGAATTCTTAAAAAAACTAATTCTATATATATATATATATATATATATATATAAAGAGTTCCTTGACAACAATCTTCGCTTACCTTGTACCCTAGGACACTTTTTCATGGGTTCCAAATTATTTTAGGACACCCTAAATGCGAACAAAGTTTTTATAAAATAATAACCTGTTTGGCAATGTAAAGAATGCCTGGTTTCCTTGCCAACCCATAGCGGATTCAAGATTGGTGTGCGCCTTCAAAATTACTCATATATCATTTGACTTTTCGCTTACTGTAAAGGCGGCGTCTCATGAATGCGTAATAAGGACTGGTCAGCCTTAGACATAGGTAAAAGCTGAAAATGAGGCGTGGTTTTAATCAAAAGTAACTTTATCATATTGCGCCATTATCCCAGTATAGACGCAAAACGCATTATTTAGTCCAATTAACATATCTGAAAATCTCTATTAATTAAAAATAAGCAAAGAGGCAAACATTGTGGACCCAGACCAGACTGCTCCTACAGGAGCAGTCTGATCTGGGTCCACACTGTTTGTCTATGAGGCTTCAAATATTTTAGTGGACGACAAAAAACATACATTTTGTGATTATGCGCTTTAGAGTTAATAAATGTGAGTTCAGTGTTTATACGGTTAGGATTTTCATGAAATGCACGCACGTTTGCGCGTCCCAAACTTAACAACTTATGTGTTCTTCACCAAATTATAAATAGAACCTGATTTCCCTTGTTTAGCAGAAATAGCCGAACCACGCCCAGATATGAATATTACGGTCTTGTGAACCTTCAAAAAACTTTTTTGAAACTCTAATTGATTGAAAAGCCAGTTATGAGAGAAACAGAATGGCGAAAGTCCAATCAAAAACTCTAAATAGTTACGAGTTTAAAGGTTTCAAAATTTAATTAGATGAAAATATGCGAGAGGCTCAAATGACGTCATTTGAGCTTTTTGAAATATTAAATTCTATATATTTCATTTATTTTAACATTATTTAATATTTTATTTGCTGAAAATGATTCAATATGATAAAATATTAAATTGCATATAACAGCTTAATTGTGCTGTTTTAATTGCTTAGAAATCGCACTACATAAAATATGACATTTTAAAAAAAAATCATCTTGAAACAATACCGTGGGCGGGGTTTATATGCTAATTTGCATAATTTTAAAATTTGCATAACTTTTTACTCGGTTGGAATTTTAAGATGGGGTATTCAGTATTTTGGCTTTCTCAATACTGTCATTGAAATCATGAAGCCGCCTTTACAGTAAGCGAACCGTCTATTAATACTCTAGTGCAATGGGTAACTGAAAGAGAAAACTTTTTCTCTAATTTCTAATGTTACATTAATATTCATGAATATTAGAGTCAGATCATTTGCATAGCAGACCCTTTGTCTTACCGCATTAATATGATGCCAAATGTTGTACTCAATGGCAATTAGTAGCTGAGATAGTAATTTTGTTGTAAGCAAACTCCCTTATTTTCTGAAATTTTTCTCCCATTTTTTCTAGGAATTGCCAAAATATGTCGTGCAGTATCTTGTCCTGTTGTCAGGGCTTGGGAAAATGCAGAACGTTAAAGGGCATGAGTATAAATAAAATTAAAATAAAGAAGCTCTCTGAGGATAAGGGTTTCCAGTACACAAACGTCAATAATTGGGCCGTCTCATGCGATAATTGTATATATTGTATGATCTGCAAATTCATTTAAACACACATGTACTTGTTGTTGTTGCGTTTGTGTTTAGCGTCACACCAACAGCTAAGGTTATATGGAGATGGAGCCACGGCTTAAAGTCTCATCAGACAGACTGGTGAAGCTGGAAATCGAACCTGCGACCCCTGGTTTACAAGGCAAACGGTTTATCCACTACACCACAGCGGCTCCTACATGTAATTGTACAACTACGTAGTGGTGGTAAAAGCCTGAGTGTTTGCCAGGGCCTTTACCGCCTTGATGATGTGGAATCATTGTTTGGATGCACATGCTCGTCTGAGTCTAGGGCTAGTCATTAATGCGGCAAGTACCTAAATTTCTGGAGCTGGCCCAATGTATTTTAAAGTATTGGCATTTAAATTGGTTAAATCCGGACAAATACTACGTTAGCCGCGACATCAGATTTCCAACAATGCGGTATATGCGACCAGCAAAGTCTCAAATCAGCCTGCGCATACGCACAGTTGATAAGAGCCTCTGCTAGTTGCTTGCATATTCTATGAGTGTTAAGCTACTGACTGAACATCATTTGAGGTTTCTAAGCTTAAAAATAGGCTGCGCAGGCTCGTTTGAGTCTACACCAATGGGCCTCGACGCGAGAAAACTTATCTTTGGAGGTTTGCGAACAACAAAGGCGCACACCAGCCTGCGCATCCGCGCAGACTGATCAGCGCCTTTGTTATTCGCTTTTTGGAAAGCATCATATCTAAACTTGCCATATGTGAATTTTCAATTTTATACCTCGCTCTTTACCTGACCAGTCTGGTTTTAGTCTCGCTTTGTCGGAAATCCCGAGGACAGGTTTTCTCGCCTCGCGGTCCACTTGTCAACACACCTCATTGTTGTGGCTCAATCATTTAAATTTTTGAATCTATAAATGAGGGTTATTTGTCGGTATTAAGCATAACCCTGTTGCATAATAGCATTGAATGGAACTGAAAAATATTGTTTGAGCTTTTGGAACTTATCGCATACATTAAAGCCTCCTTTACGAGGGTCGTCCAATAAAGAATGAGACTTTGTTCATAGTCTTAAGATCTGTATATGAAGTATATGTATATGTAGCCACATGAACAGTATAACATTTTACCAATTCGGAAATAGAACCAGTGTGTTTGTAATTGTTCAGTTACCATAGTAACGGAATAGTTTGCGGAAATATGTGAAGACGCCTGGTCACGTTTTATTGTTTGTTGCATAGCATAGGCCATTCTAAACCTATTATAAAATGAGATAAAGGTCAGGAAAGATATCAATTACAGGCATTTTGTGAAGAAAATGGATTGACATCTTGAATAATTTTGTATGCTGAATCCAAAAACCAATGTTGGCAAGCTGAAAAATAACGTCATGCTGACCCTATGATCACTCTAATTCCAAAATATAGCATGTATAATCTCTCAAAGCTATGTACACCCAAGTTGTAGCTATATATACACCCAAGTTTGAGTCTGACCTGGTCGGAGTGAGGAAAGGCCTTCTCGCGACGTCGCTTGTCATAAGAAGAAGTAAGTCGGCATGAAATGCCATTTACGGTCCTTCGTGATTCTAATATTCGCACACGACGGTGCAACCACTCTGTGTGGGATTAGCTTTGTCACCGCCGGTGCACAAAGCTCTCCAGTCCTAGACTGGCTTCCCTTTAATAGCTTGTCAGCATATTAAGACAGGTAAAGTGTAGTAGCCATTGTGCCTACGTATTGCATACACAATGACGTCATGAGTAACATGGTATTGGAAATACCCTTGACATAAAGTTCATTTTTGAAACAAGCCGTTTTGTTAAGTTTATTTTGTTCTGGGAGTTTATAAGTTTTTTTCTTTTACTTAATCACCCAGGTGAGACGCATATCTAGATCTCGGAGGGTGTTGGCTATCGGAGGTATCAAAGAATTTTTGGGTTGGCATGGTCTGTATTGAGACGATTTTATTTCATTTAGATGTCGCAGGTCTGACCGCCTGTCTGGCCTGTCAGTTGCGTGAGTTTCATACTTCAAGGAACAACTGCAATAAATATGTAATATATATATTTATTTGATTGAAATAGCTTTTATTTACAATTATGACAAGGTGTGCTGTACTGTGCAACACAGTATACACAGACATATATGTAGGTATGTCAGTAAGTAACATATAATAATATGAAGGGACACGGTATATATAGTGTCAACACACTGCATATACCGTGTAGTCCGCCATTTTATCACAAATTCCTTATTTACAAAATTACTAATAATTCATAGGATGAAGCAAAATATGATACACGTGAATAGTTTCAATGTAATGACGAATGAATACATACCTCCAATAAATATGTAATATATATATTTATTTGATTGAAATAGCTTTTATTTACAATTATGACAAGGTGTGCTGTACTGTGCAACACAGTATACACAGACATATATGTAGGTATGTAAGTAAGTAATGGTTAGTTATGTAGAAGAAATAACTACAGCTACCTGCCTAAAGTGTACAGTGTGCTACCAAATGCACACACTACCTAACTAACTACCTAAATAGTACATAACTAACTACTGCTTACTCCTATATCTACAATGCAAATATTAAATCTATGGGGCCAGGCCTTGGGTTAATGGGATATAGGAAAATTAGTATCCCCCCCTATGACATATTTCCCCTCTGAGGGAAATGGCGTCCCGACATTTATCAAATTCCAATATGGTATGTAATGATTATCTTATTATTACACGGAAAAACTATCTGCCATCACCTGTAACCATACAATGGAAATCAATAGATCTCATGATCAGTGCATAATGGAAACACCAAGCATACTACATCACCACAGAAGTCCATTATCAAGCCATTGATAGCATTAATAGCTCATTGATATAGCAGACAGATAAGGCCATAAGAGCTACCACTTGCCAGCATCCAAAAGATTGGGCTGTATCCCTACCTGACGTGTAGCCAACAAGTGAAACCCCACAGCCAAGCCTGACTACCACATGCAATGAATCTATTTGCTAAGACTCTGGTCGTTCAACACATTGACAACAAACTTCTGGGTGATTATACACTCTGAATTAAGTTGGATATATAATATGAAAACAACAAAGAGCAAGTGACTATGATCAGGATATGCCACAGTCACATAGAGCTGAAATGCTTGATTTTCCTGTAATAATAAGAATAATGTGAACTTAATGAATGAATATTACTAGGGCAGATCATATATCATCTGATGGAATATGTACATGTAATGAAAGATGGTCCTGTAACAAATGAAATTGAAACACAGCCTAGTAAACATGGCTCCTGAAAATAACAGATTGTTTCTGTAAACAGCTACCCTGTGCCATATCTTAAAAAAAACAGCTTCAATTTTGGAACATATAGCTGAAATGCTCATGTATGTTAATGTTAATCTGCTGTGAGCCTACAAAACCAAACTATTATGAAATGAAACATGGTCTCCCTGTATGAAAACAAGTACTGGCTCATGATATCTAGTTAACCTATTAAGATGAAAAGCAAGTCCTGAATCATGATATATAGAGTACCTGTGAGAATAAAATACAATGAAAATGACAAGTACTGACAATACAAATTTACAAGCATATGAAATAATATCATGTACCACTTCATAATGGATTCCTGAAATAAATATAATTGATTGAATCCAATTAATGGCGCTGCGCATCCCTAATAAAAGGCCAATCATCTGAAAACTCACAACAATATGATGAGTAATGCTCTAGAGTCAACTCACTTCTAAATGTCCTGAAATTAATAAAATATAAATCCATCTTTGGCTTGCCAGTAAATCTGAAAATGTAATGTCAGTACGGTGAAGTTCTTGTCAGCACACTTAGGTAGAAAGCAGTGCCACTGAAAAGAAAACAAATCCATTAAAATCAGTAGGTAAAATCACTATCAACCAGATGTAACATCTGGTGGATATGTCACTGAAAACAAAACATATTTACAATTAAAAGTCACTTCCGCTGTACCACTGTTGAAGTGAACAAACTTTATGAAAGAACCCAGTCATCTGATCTCATCCACTGAGGCTTCTTTCGGGATCGCTGAGGCCTTCTTGGCATATCCTCGTCGTCTGAAGATGACTGTGAAGAGGAACCAGAAGACTCACGAAATTCCTGAGCTCTGGTTGGTGGCAGCGCTGTGTCTCGGGGAAGAACACCAGGATCATCAGGACCACGAAGCATGGGTATCACATAACGTTTACCTGTGCCATCCAATTCCAAAGGCGCTTCCTTGTCTGAAGAATCATCATTCTCAGACAACAAAGAGTCTCCAGAGTTGGTACGCACTGCAGAGTCACCAGGGTCAATTTGACTTAAAGCCTGATCCTGCTGATCATCCCCAACCACAACTAAACTATCAGGATCCTCCTCAAAATCCTCCTCACCCAATCTAGGAAGGCCAACAAAAGGAAGAAGCAAAGTGCGATGAAGCAGCCTTGTCTTCCTCGCTCTTGAATTGTCCCGACGAACCTCATAAACTGGGATATCATCGTTAGGTTGACTTAAAACGATGTATGGATCATGCTCCCATTTGTCCCCTATCTTGTGCTTGCCTTTAACACCAACCTTTTGGACAAGCACCAGATCTCCCGGCATCAAAACAGAGCTTCTAGCTGTTTCATCATAATGATGTTTATAAACAGCCCCTGTTTTCTTAGCTTGCTCTTGAGCCTTCCTGTACGCAAAGTCAAGGCGTTGCATTAGTTTGCGCACATACTCTGTAGACTTAGTCGATGACAGAGTATCAGGAGTTATCCCAAGAAAGGCATCATTTGCTTTGAGGGATAAGAGCAACCTATAGGTCGATAGTATACAGAATGATGATAACTCTGAAAATGATACATGTTTTGAACTGAATCTGTTCGATTTTAAATCACATTTGAATTCGGAAATGGAGTAATTTGGACGCATACTTCGAATTCATCAGTCAATTTTCATATTTATTATTTTATTTTTACTTGATTCACAGCCACCGCTGGAATGTATAACCTCTCTTTGGAATGAATCAGTCAAATACAATTTAAAAATACTTGTAAAACACTTATTTATTTGCAATTTTATGACGGTGGTATTATGTTTATGGGTAGCTTTCTGTTCGGAGGTATGTTGGGTAGCTGTCGGAGGGAAGGCATGTGCATGTTAACATTGATTTCGGAGAAGGGCAAATTGATTATGCTCAGTAAACGAGCTCTCGCATACGGAAACAAAAGTGCAACACTCAAACACTTTCAAAAGCAAGTGGTTCGATTGGCGAGGAACATTTCAAAGGAAAAACAAGCTTAAATAAACCAATTTGTTAGAGTTTTTGTTCAACATTGAATGGGTGTTTTTGTGCATTAGTTTGTTTTGGCCAACCATATCTATTAAGCCCTTTGCATCACGTTAAAGAAACAATCTGGCAGTAACATAACATGCCAAAGCATTATACTATGAAATGGACACATACCTTTTTGTGAATGTGACAGATCAAGTAGCAATGCTATTAGTATACCAGATGTTTAGACGAGCACCTGTACAGTCTAAGCAGTCTTCACTAGATGCATACATTTAACTAGGTGTTTTCAGATGTACACAACATAAGTTAACCTGCTTTAAAGAACGGCCTTTGGGTTAAAACGAGTGTAAATGACCAGGAAATGCCACAATTCCAGACAGACACATTGCACCAAGAGACAGGGACACTGGAACACAGAAAAATAAGGAATACGCACAAAAGTCAGAATACAATAAGCAAAGCATTCAGCTCCCTTTATCTCAGTGAGAGTATAGCCAAACTAGAAATGACACAATATAAGCGTTTAACATGAAGTGCTAAACACGAACCCCAGCAAATACAACAAAAATAGTAAGTGAGTCGCAAATTTCAGACAAACCCCATGGCACCGTGAGGAAAAGTCAAACAAAAATCGAGAGATACTAGAAAGACAAACTAAGCAAAACAACCAGCTCTCTCTTACCATCTACTAGCTCTCTACGCTCTCTCTCTCTCTCTCTCTCTCTCTCTCTCTCTCTCTCTCTCTCTCTCTCTCTTTCTACGTCTCTCTCTCTCTTTTCTCTCTCTCTACTCGCTCTCCTCTCTCCTCTCTACTCGCTCTCCTCTCTACTCGCTCTACTCTCTAACTCTCTCTCTTTCTCTCTCTCTCTCTCTCTCTCTCTCTCTCTCTCTCTCTCTCCTTTGCCTCTCTCTACTCTCTATTCTCTTTGTCTCTCTCTCTACTCTTTTTTTCTTTGTTTCTCTCTTTACTCTATCTCCCTACTTTGTTTCTCTCTCTACGTCTCTCTCTCTACTCTGTCTCTCTCTACTCTGTCTCTCTCTACTTTCTCTCTCGCTCTCTCTCTCTCTCTCTACTCTCTCTCTCTCTACGTCTCTCTCTACTCTGTTTTTCTCTCTCTACGTCTGTTCTCTACTCTCTCTCTCTCTCTCTCCCTCTCTCTCTCTCTCTCTCTCTCTCTCTCTCTCCTGTCTATCTCTCTACTCTCTCTCTCTCTATACTTTATTCTCTACTCGCACTCCTCTCTACTCTCTCTTTCTCTACTCGCACTCCTCTCTACTCGTTCTTTCTCTACTCGCACTCCTCTCTACTCTCTCTTTCTCTACTCGCGATCTTCTCTGCTCTCTCTTTATCTACTTGCATTACTCTCTACCCTCTCTTTCTCTACTCGCACTCCTTCTCTTCTCTCTCTTTCTCTACCCGCATTCCTTCTCTACGCTCTTTTTCTCTACTCGCACTCCTTCTCTTCTCTCTCTTACTTTACTGACACTCCTCCTACACCTAAGGAATCTTCTAACGCATACACTTTTGTTTTGGCATTTTCGTGAAAACTTGAATTTTGAATGTAAAAATATTTTGGAATACATTAGAACAATGTTTTCCGGTAATACATGATTATTTTCAGAAACATTTGACTCAGAACTTTTAAAATATGGAAGTTTGGGTTGAAAACTTCAAAAAACGAAAATCGCAAATTTACCATTTTCCATACAAATCAATACGTAAAAACAGAATAGCAATTTGTCACATATTCCATTTTTATGAGATATGATTCTGAAGTACTTTCAAACGTAAGTTAGTTTGCATTCTATTATTCATAATATAAAATAAAATCTTCAAATTTCTATTTTCTTTATCTGTAAAATTGTACAGACAATACGCAGATAATTCCTGATATACGCATCGCATATGTGCTCGACTTTGGGTTTCGATCAGAGTAGCTGGGTGGACATGGTTAAATATTTATCCTGCTAGCGTACAGCAGAGCCGTGTGGATTGAACAAAGCAAATCACATGAAAAAGTAAATGAGTATGACTAGGAAACGCCACAAGCACACAATGTAGACAAACCCACAGCACCGTGAGAAAGAGACACAGAACACTAACTGTCAGATGACATTAAAAGGCAAATTAATATTAAAGCAACTAGCTAACTTTCTTCCCCAGCGAGATGATTGCAAAACTAGAAACAAAGTAGTGCAAAACAAAATATCGACCAACCATAACCCCCCCCCACACACACACACACACACACACACACACACACACACACACACACACACACACACACACACACACACACACACACACACACACACACACACACACACACACACACACACACACACACACACACGATGGAGGCAACATTTAATAATGAATTAACAACAACAGAACCACCGCCTTAGGATGCTCAGCCGAAGACAGGGAGGTCTGAAGTTAATTTTATGTGCCAAATATTGACCCTAGATTCTGCTGTTGTCAAACAAGAAAGCTCGCGTGGAGGCTTCCTTACCTATCAATATTTAAACATACTGCCGGGAAACAAAGAAAATGGTTCTCAACTCACTGACTGTCAAAAGCTAAAGACAAACCCCCCAGTTTAGCCACAGTGGGCCCAAATGACAAACAACAGGCGTTGACCCACCGATGGAAGTGATATGCCAAGGTCATCATGGAGTCTGAAGTCTGCCTCATCGTGAATTGCATGCATTTCTTATTCCAAGTGACGTTTACTGGTATTGTTCTGCATAGCAAAGAAAATTAAAATAACCTCACTGAAACACAGACTTGAGCCTAAATTCCATATTTTGTGACTTTCGATTTTGACCCTTTCAAATTAAATAAGCTGTATTTTGCATAATACCTAAGATATTGTTCTGAAATTCTCACAAATGATGTGAATAACATTTAATTTTTGTTTAACAACAGAATAGTGAAATTGCTAAACATAATTAAGTTTTGGTAGTAAATTGTTTACTGTATGCGTTAGAAGATTCCTTAAGTATACTCTCTCCCTACTCGCTATCCTTCTCTACTCTCTCTTTCTTTACTGACACTCCTCCTACGCTCGCTTTCTCTACTCACACTCCTTCTCTACTCTCCCTTTCTTTACTCGCATTCCTTTCTTCTCTCTTTTTCTCTACTCGCTATCTTTCTCTACTCTCTCTTTCTCTACTCGCATTCCTCTCTACTCTCTCTCTCTCTTTCTCTACTCGCACTCCTTCGCCTTCTCTACTCTCTCTTTCTCTACTCGCTCTTCTTCTCTACTCTCTCTTTCTCTACTCGCTCTCCTTCTCTACTCTCTCTTCTTCTACTCATTCTCTTTCTCTACTCTCTCTACTCGCACTGCTTCTCTAATCTCTCTTTTTCTACTCGCACTCTACTTGAACTCCTTTTCTACTAGCACTCCTTCTCTACTCGCACTCCTCCTCTACTCGCACTCCTTCTCTACTAGCACTCCTTCGCTACTCGAACTTCTTCTCATCTCGCACTCCTTCTGTACTCGCACTCTTTCTGTACTCACACTCCTTCTCTACTCGCACTCCTTCTCCTCACACCCCTTCTGTTCTCACACTTCTCCTTCTCTATTTGCACTCCTCTCTACTCGCACTCCTTCTCTACTCGCACTCCTTCTCCACTCGCACTCCTTCTCTACTAACACTTCTTCTCCTCACACCCCTTCTCTTCTCACACTCCTCCTCTATTTGCACTCCCTCTCAACCCGCACTACTTCTCTACGCGCACCCCTTCCCTACTCGCACTCCTTCTCTCCTTACACTCCTTCTCCTCACACCCATTCTCTACTCACACTCCTCCTCTATCTGCACCCCTTCTCTACTCGCATTACTTCTCTACTCCAACCCCTTCTCTACTCGCACTCCTTCTCCTCACACCCCTTCTCTACTCTTAATTCTCCTTCTCTATTTGCACTCCTCTCTACTCGCACTCCTTATCTACTCGCACTACTTCTCCACTCGCACTCCTTCTCTACTAACGCTTCTTCTCCTCACACCCATTCTCTACTCATACTCCTTCTCCTCTAGTTGCACTCCTTCTCTACCCGCACTACTTCTCTACTCGCACCCCTTCCCTACTCGCACTCCTTCTCTCCTTACACTCCTTCTCTTCACACCCTTCTCTACTCACACTCCTTCTCTATTTGCACTCCTTTTCTACTCGCACTACTTCTCTACTCGCACTCCTTTTCTTCTCGCATTCCTCTCCACTCGCACTCCTTCTCTACTCGCACACATTCTCCTCGCACCCCTTCTCTACTCACACTCCTTCTCTACTTGCACTCCTCTCCTCGCACCCCTTCTCTACTAGCACTTCTTCTTTACTCGCACACCTTCTCTACTTGCACTCCTTCTCCTCGCACCCCTTCTCTACTCACACTCCTCTACTTGCCCTCCTTCTCTACTCGCACTCCTCCTCCTTGTACTCCTTCTCTACTCACAACCCTTCTCTACTCGCACTCCTTCTCTACTCGCACTCCTTCTCTACTCGCACTCCTTCCCTACTCACACCCCTTCTCTACTCGCACCCCTCCTCTGCTCGCACTCCTTCTCTACTCGCAACCCTTCTCTACTTGCACTCCTTTTCCTCGCATCCCTTCTCTACTCGCACTCCTTCTCTTCTCACATCCCTCACCTCGAACCACTTCTCTACTCACACTCCTTCTCTACTTGCACTCCGTCTCTACTAGCACACCTTCTCTACTAGCACTCCTTTTCTACTCGCACTCCTTCTCTACTCGCCCCTCTTCTCTACTCACACTCCTTCTCTACTTCCACTTCCTCTCTACTCGCACTCCTTCTCTACTTGCACTCCTTCTCCATTCGCACTCATTCTCTACTCGAACCCCTTCTCTTCTTGCACTCCTCCTCCTCCAACCCCTTCTATACTCGCACTCCTTCTCTACTCGCACTCCTTCTCTACTCACACCCTTTCTCCACTCGCACTCCTCTACTCGCACTCCTTCTACTCCCACCCCTTATCTTCTCACACCCCTTCTCTACTTGCACCGCTTTCCTCAACCCCCTTCTCCTCGCACCCCTTCTCTACTCGCACCCCTTCCATACTCGCACTCCTTCTCTACTCGCACTTCTTCTCTACGTGTACTACTTCTCTACTCGCACCCTATCTCTTCTCGCACTCCTTCTCTTCTCGCACTCCTTATCTACTCCAACTCCTTCTCCTCGCACCCCTTCTCTACTTACACTCCTTTCTTTACTGGCACTCCTTCTCTTCTAGCATTCCTTCTCTACTCGCACTCCTTCTCTACTCGCACTCCTTCTCTGCTCGCACTGCTTCTCTACTCGCACCCCTTCTCTACTCAAACTCCTTCTCTACTTGCACTCCTTCTCCTCGCACCCCTTCTCTACTCGCACTCCCTCAATACTCGCACTCCTTCTCTACTCGCACTCCTTCTCCACTCGCACTCCTTCTCTTTTCGCACTCCTTATCTACTAGCCACTCTTCTCTACTCGCACTCCTTTACTCGCACTCCTCTTTACTCGCTCTCCTTCTCTACTCACACTCCTTCTCTACTATCTCTTTCTCTACTCGCACTCCGTCTCTACTCGCACTCCTTCTCTACTCGCACACCTTCTCTACTCGCACTCCTTCTCTACTCACACTCCCTCTACTCGCTCTCCCTCTACTCGCACTTCCTCTACTCGCACTCCCCCTACTCGCTCTCTCTCTCTCTCTCTACTCGCTCTTTCTCTACTCTCTCTTTCTCTACTCTCTCTTTCCCTCTTTTTCTACTCTCTCTTTCTCTACTCTCACTTTCTCTACTGTCTTTCTTTCTCTACTCTCTTTTGATCTGTCTGTCTTTCTCTCTCTCTCTTTCTATCTCTGTCTCTGTCTCTCTTTCTCTGTCTCCGTCTCTCTCTCTCTCTCTCTCTCTCTCTCTCTCTCTCTCTCTCTCTCTCTCTCCAATATTATAAATGGTAATTAACTTAAAATATCATGAGCAGTACGAGAATATAATGAAATGAAAGCGAGTGTTCGACTCCCATATTCAGTCCTATGGTAATGAACGGTAATAACGTGCTAGCAGGGAACATTTTATCATGGAATTGAGAGAGGAGTTCTCTATTTGCCTTAACAATGAGGCCCTCTCTTGAGTTCGGGTGTATTTGTACAAGCCATTTTATTCTAGGGAAAGGGAAATGTCAAACTGAGGGGAACAAAATTGTCAGAGAACATGTAAATAAATAAACCATGAAACATGGAGACAAGTCAATATTAAAGAAGAACAAGGGAACAGGTACCTCCTGGGAGGACCTCTATTATAGATAATAGAACAAACATCACAACAATAAAACTACTAAACTTGATCTGTTAAAAAAATATTGTAGTTTACAATCCGATTGTCCATCTCTTTCTGAAAAGGACGTCACCCAGGTTAATTTATTGAACTAAAGATAATTTAAAGCCGTACTGTAAGTAGTTGCCGAAAGATCTAATTAAAACATTCGATTTTTACAGAAATGGGAAGCTATCTGCTTTTATAAGTACAAATATATAACATGTTACAAATACATGTTGTTTTATGCATATGGAAATCGCTAGAAACAATGTTTTTGATTGCCATTTGTCGCCAGTCGGGCGACAAATGGCAATCGAAATATCGGGCGACAAATGGTAATCGAAAACTCTGTTTCCAACGATTTTTGATCTACGTTCGTCGATAGTTTTAACGTTTTCGACTGCCGCTTATATCTGGTGTGAACTTTTAAAAATATCTTAAAGATAGACAACTCATCTTTATTGCTTCTTACAGAATGACAAACGAGCCGCGACATGTGATTTCCAACAATGTGGCATTTTGACATGATTAGACTCAGACGAGCCTGTGTAGCCTTCTTTTAAGCTTAGAAACTCCGAAAAATGTTCGTTCAGTAGCTTAGTATTCATATAATATTCAAGTGACAAGCATATGCTTTGATCAGACTGCGCGTATGCGCAGGCTGGTCTGAGCCTTTGCTGGTCGCACATACCACATTGTTGGAAATCTCATGTCGCGGCTCATTAATGATATTGTTTAAAAAGATGCCATTGTGGGGCTTGAGCTGCTGTTACCGGAATATGAGGACCTGGGCCCGGAATTACAATGCCGCCTTAAAGTTAAGAAAGACTTACTGAGTTAAGTATTGATTTTTCAGGATGCGAAAAAATAACGTTTTAAACTGATTAAAATCAAAATAGTTTCATTTTTCTGTTGATCACAATGCTATCTTTGACAACAAGAACTGCATAGATCCAGGCAATTTATTTAGCATGTTGAAATATCAATACTTAACTTAAGTCTTCCTTAACTTTAAGGAGGCATTGTAATTCCGGGCTCTCTGCTACTATGTAAAGTTTAAAAACGTTAAAAGATAATATAACAGAACGGATTACCACCGAAACTGCAAAATCTTCAATATTTCTACGGGTATTTGTTATATGGATTACTTTGTCCACCTATACAAATATGCAGTGAAAATCCAGATAAGCTTACATGTATACTAATACTTTTAAGAATGAACTGACAACAGACCAGGACCCGGAATTACAGAACAGAACAGAACATAACTTTATTGAACACTATGCATCTCAGGCCACTCACAGGTGGCGTTAGAGATTAACACAAACATGGTATGCAGTAAAATAGACATAATACATGAATACAGTGTACTATGAAATGCAATATTATTGTATTGGGAAGATAGTCCATGACAGAAAATTGACCTTTAATAACAAAGTATATATGATTAAACTTCATATAGATTGAAACATAATTTATTTCAATCATTTGGAAAAACAATCTACACAGAAAACTTTTCCATAATAATTGCAACAAATTTTGATAATTTAACGAGCGTTGCTTCATTGGTTGAGGTAAAAAGCTCCCTATACTTGCGTATATTTGGCTTAACATAAAAATAGGGTTTCAAATACAATTTTCTGTCACTCTTAAATTAGTCACAAGTAAACAAATAATGATACTCATCACCAATGTCGTCTGTAGTGCAAATTTTACATTTTCGCTCATTTAATGGTATATCACGGGTGGTAAACCTAGGAACTACCACGAAATTGTGTTAACGTAATTTTGTTCCCAAGCCACATCCGGGACACGTCGTGGTAGTTTCCAGGCCGAAAATTGGATAAAGAAAGGTTGGTGTCACTTTTATTTTTGTTTTATTTTACAACTTAGAACAAACAATGGTGAAATCCGACAATGTGGTTCCGTGTAAGTATGTCTCAGCGTCCCCTCTAGCCCAAAATTTTGTTTGAAAAGTTATTTTCTTTCTTTTGGTACGTGTTTCCCCACTGAGCATCGGACCAACTTTCCCCAAAGTTCGAAGGATTTTAGCCCATATCTGTCAAATTGAATGGAATTTGATATCATTTGACGATGGAAATGATAAAAAGACCCTGAATAAACATTTTTACACAGAAAAAAAATCTGAGCATTTACTCGTAAACGATTCATGCTCCATTCGTCCTGTGTGGTAGTTTCCAGCTCATCGTGGTAGTTAAAATGCTATCGTGGTAGTTTCCAAGACTTTGTAGGAATTAAGTAGTAGTTCGCATCAGCAGATTTCCACTATTCAGGGGCTACTTCATTTTTATAAAGACAGGGTGTGCGGGCCGAACCTTGAATACTCCTCTTATTCATACGAAGACGTTTTCAAATAACCTTTTGTCAGATAACAAATGACGACTGCCTGAATTTTAATTTTAGTTGGCTATTGAAATGATTAGAAGAATGAAAAGAAGGGATATTCTTATTTTTTTGTTTTTGAATAAACATGCTTTTTAATTATCAAATAACATGCCCGTTCATCGTCACACTCGCATGTATATAAAAAGTGTCCCAACCCGAGGATATTTCCCTTTTTTCCGAAGCGCAAGTACTAACAATACTTTGGGCCAGTAGTCTTAGCCTGCCATTTTATCTTAAAGCTGACTGAACATGGAACAACGCAGCGAGTGACGCAATTTTTTATATCATTTTTTTTGTCTGTTGCTTGGTCCACCACGGCTCAACTGATGACCTTCTTTTGCTTTAGATTTCCAGAGGTGTTGTTTGGCAGTCCAGGGCATGGTCTCCACCTGTCAAGCATCACATTGAATCTCGAGTCCTCAGCTTAGCTTCCTCATGGTGTTGAAATGTGGTTTATTTGTTTACCGTGGTAATTAATTGACGAGTTCGAGGGTTATCATGCGAAACAAACAACCACTATAATGTTTTGTAACACTTCAGAAACTTATCCTATAAATTCTTGGAAACTACCACGATAGCATTTTAACTACCACGATGAGCTGGAAACTACCACACAGGACGAACGGGGCATGAATCGTTTACGAGTAAATGCTCAGATTTTTTTCTGTGCAGGAATGTTTATTCAGGGTCTTTTTATCATTTCCATCGTCAAATGATATCAAATTCCATTTAATTTGACAGATATGGGCTAAAATCCTTCGAACTTTGGGGAAAGTTGGTCCGATGCTCAGTGGGGAAACACGTACCAAAAGAAAGAAAATAACTTTTCAAACAAAATTTTGGGCTAGAGGGGACGCTGAGACATACTTACACGGAACCACATTGTCGGATTTCACCATTGTTTGTTCTAAGTTGTAAAATAAAACAAAAATAAAAGTGACACCAACCTTTCTTTATCCAATTTTCGGCCTGGAAACTACCACGACGTGTCCCGGATGTGGCTTGGGAACAAAATTACGTTAACACAATTTCGTGGTAGTTCCTAGGTTTACCACCCGTGTATATCATCCCATCGTCCAGTCTCAACTGGGAGCCGATGGTTACAAGTCCTATATTTGATAATTTTTGAATAATAAAATTTTGAAACATTAATCAAATAGTTTTTGAAATTGAGATTGTCTTTAAATAAAAGGTATTGTTTTCCTTTTGAGGAAACGTTAGCTTTCTCATTCCATTCTTGAATATACAAATCTGACAATGTTCGTGAAATATTCATTTTCACAAAATTTGGGTTATTGACTGGCTCAGTTTTAAAAAGATCAGGTCGGCCAACAGCAATAAGTATGTCATTTATACAGCAGATCCATTTTAAATTATAAGAACCCTTTTCGTTTTCTCTAAGCATTATTGAGTACAGTAATTTTGATAATTTGGATTCTTTTCCATTGACAATTGATAACCAGAAACCTATCATTCTTGACTTTATATTAATTTGTATTGGATGTCGTCCAAATTCTGCATGTAACATATATATAGGAGTACTTTTTCTCAAGTTAATAATCTGTCTAAGGAAATCATTATGTAAATGTTCAATAATTTGGCTATTTTCAAAGCCCCATATTTCACAACCATATAATGCAATAGGTAAAATAACATGGTCAAATAAATACAACTGCAAATCAATTGGAATATCAAGATTACGAATTCGTTTGAAAAGTACATGCATTACCTTCCTAGCTTGTTCAACATTATGTTTCTTTATGTGGTGGAAGTGCCTATTTCTGCTAAAAATAACACCAAGATATTTAAAGTCAGTACAAATGTCAATTTTGTGATCACCTAGATTAAAATTAAAGGGCTGGTCTTGTCGAGTACCAAAGATCATAAATTTAGTTTTATCTAAGTTAATAGATAAGTGCCATAATTCTGAGTATTCATAGAACATGTCTAAATTATTTGAAATTCCTTCTCATCTGTACCAAAAACAACTGTATCGTCCGCATAAAGCAGCACAAGCAGTTTCAAATACAATGTTATATCATCATATTGGCACTCAAAGTTAACACCATTGCAACTTTTGTCGCATAGGAAAGATTCTAAGTCGTATAAAAATAAGGCAAACAATACAGAGGATAAATTTTCATTTTGTATTACGCCTCGAAAACTTGAGAAGAAAGACGATTGCTCTCCATTATATGAGAAACATGATTTAATTCCCTTGTACATGTTTAAAATAATCTGGAAGCATTTTCCGTTAATATTACTGGCTAATAATTTCTTCCGTCGCCCAACTCGCCATACAAAATCAAATGCTTTGCTAAAATCAATAAACGAACGGAACAATTTCTTTTTCTGGGCTTTTGCAATTTCTGTTAATGCATGCAAAACAAAAATTTGATCCATTGTTGAGTAGCCTGCGTGGAAACCAGCCTGATTTTCCTCAAGTATATTGTGTGCATTAAGAAATTTATTAAGACGAGCGTTAAGAATGGAGGTAAACAATTTACCAAAGCAGCTCAAAATCGTTGTTGGCCTGTAATTTTCTGGACTTTTTGAATCACCAATGTTTTTGTATATAGGCCGTATTGCCCCTTCAAGCCAAGAGTCAGTCAACACTCCTGAGTTGAAAATCAAGTTGAAAAATGCAACATATAATGGCATCATTTCCTGTGCAGTTGCTTTGATATATTCGTTTATAATACCATCATTTGAACATGCTTTATTGTTTTTTAAGTTATTAATACATTCCAAAATTTCATTTTCTGAAATATGACAGTTTAAAATTTCATTGTCATCATCAATTGAAAAATTCAAGTTTTCACTTTCAGGATCGTGACTTTTATTGGGACTATTGATGTCCTTGAAAAAATTATATAAATCAGTCATACTGATATCCTTATTTTCCATTTTGCTGTGGAGGTTATTAAATGCCTCCTTAGAGTTAAGGAAGTCTTAAGCTAAGTATTGATTTTTCAGGATGCGAGAAATAACGTTTAAAACTGATTAACATCAAAATAGTTTTAATTTTTCTGAAGATCACAGTGATATCTTTGTCCACAAATACCACATCGATCCTGGCAATTTATTTAGCATTTTATATAGCATTTTGAAATATCAATACTTAACTTAAGCCTTGCTTAACTTTAAGGAGGCATTGTAATTCCTGGCCCAGAAAGGTAAATTGCTTTTAAATACGTGTGGTATTTTATTTTACTGTCGCAATGGCGCAAAGAGTACAGCTATAAAACATATGCAAAATGTACAGGGTTCATCATTATGGTTTTTATTTTGTTTGATTTTATCCTTAGCATCCCAGTCAACAATTTTTCAGTTATTTTGGGAGGGGTCTTCCTGAGTTGAACTAGTACTAAGCAGTCAGGACGGGTCTTCCTGAGTTGAACCAGTACTAAGCAATGATTAATGTGTCTTGCTCAAGGACACAACACAGTGACACCGGAGAGGCCAGAAATTTGAACGCTCACGTTACTCGATAGCTGCGCATTCAACTAAGATTAAGATGCGGGATCCAGAGAGGGGGTGGCTGAGACTCCTGACCCCCACCCTGGAAATTTGGAAACCTTTGGGGCTCTTTAGCAATACTGGTTCGGATCCCCTGGAAAATCAAAAGCTAACAAGAGAGCATTCCATATTGGTTTATTATCGCCCCGCCAGCGTTTTGCTGTTGGGCTGATGATGGTCCGCCTTTAGTGGTAAATTGATTCCTCACTCCATTCACCAAAAAAAGTGTTTCAGAATTTAGTTGGACTTCGTCTGACAAAATTTCTGGATCCACACATGATTAAGCGATAATAACAACATGGCATGAGATGTTTTGTTGTATAATTATGTGCACTTTTCTCACTCATATTTTACAAAACTGAAGAAAGCGTATCAGTGCACAGCTACTAGATGGCGGTACAAAACATGGGCATACCCTATCCCAGCCAGCACACAATGTCTGGCAATCATTGGCCTGCCAGCAAAATGCAATTCAAATGTTTTAGATGTTGCATAGCAAAAAAGGAAGAAAAGAAGGCGGGGGAAGGGGGTTGGCGACCGGCTTAAGAGCCCCATTGAAACCCATTCCATTTTTGTGTTTTTTTGGTGTTGTTTTTTTTTGCTTGTGTTGTTGCTTTTTACGTGTTTTTTTTTTTTTTTTTTTTTTGGGGGGGGGGAATTGTTGATATAGTTTGTTTCATTGAATAGAATCTTAAAGCGTGGTGCAACAGAAGAGTGCTTCAGTGGACTAGGTGAGTTTCATGTTTCAGTGGATTTGATCAGGGTATTGCAGTGAACTGAGTGGTCTGAGTGCTTCCCTGGGCTGGGCGGTTTGGGTGTATCAGTTGCCTAGGGAGTTTGGGAGTTTCAATGGATTGGCTGGTTTGTGTATTTCAGTGGACTGTGTGCGTTTCGGTGTTCTGTGACGATTCAGTAGACTGGTAGTTATGGGTGTTTCAATTGTATGGGTGGCACACATGTATATATTTTTGGATCAAAGGTTTACTAATCATGTATGCGTGGCATCTTAACCAACACTTTCCTCGCATTTTGACACTCCATTTACACAACAAAATGCACCTCAATGTGAACCTTCATTTTGTAACCCTGTTCATGTTGATAATACAGTGCGTTGCCATGTATGATAATGAGTATAGATATGGCACATGTCCTAGCCTTTTTTGAAGGACCATACACTCGCCCCAACCCCACCCAGCCATCATATCCCCTTCCTGTATCAAGCATACTGGTTTTACCAAAAATGTATCAGTGCAGAGCTTAAATAAATATATTTTCCCAGTCTCACTAGACAAAAACATGCACAATGACAGCGACTGAAGATGAGCGCTTTTCACAACACGTCACAACTGTAAAACCTCTCAAATTCCCTTCTGTATTTCGTCCCCCTGGTAGTCTTCCATTTGAAGCATTACATATTTTTTTGTATCATGTCATGTTTAAAATATATCAGATTCAGGCACTAATTGTGCGGCAGTTTCTCTCCGAAATCAAAACCACTGCCACTCAGATAGCAAGCATGCCAGCTGTAAAGTTTCTTCTGAACATTTTGCTATCCATCAAAACAATATCAGCGTAAGCAAATTTCAAATATTGATGTTTTAATAGCAGTTTGAGACACGACTATTATAAATAATGCAGGAGAATGATATAGAATTGTGGCGACACAAGCAAATTGTGTCAAAGGTTGATGTAAATCCAGATTTGATCAAACGAATAGCATTTTTTCATTGAAAATTTCACAATCGTCGTTTGAAAAGTCGCCCAGGGTCCTACAGACATGAATCAAAAGCATTTTACACATTCACATTCCTAGTCCTTATCATTCAATATAGAAGCAACATGTTTGCTGCTTTTGTCTCCAAGAGACTTTCTATATGAAATAAAAATGGATAAATACAGACCCTGTCCATCCATAATCGCAATGTTTACCTCCGATAGACAACACCCTCCGAGATCTGGACATGCGGCTTACCTGGGTGTTGATTATCAAATTATAGCAACTGAAATAAATTTTCCTTTTTAAAAGGAGGGCTTGCCTTGTTGAAAAAAGTGAGAAACTCCTTATTCTTATCTATCGATCATTTCTTCTTATATTATCTTAGCTTGCATGTATTCAGAAATATCGACTATGATCAGGAAATACCACAATCACAAACTGCAGACAAACCCATGACACCGCAAGAAAAAGCCACACAACAGTCACAAGACACCAGGAAGACAAACTAAACAATGCAATCAGCTATCTTCCCCACCCATATGATTGCAAACTTTTAATGGACATGGGGCGCCCGGATAGCTCAATCGGTAGCATGTTTAGCTCTGACTAGCTGGAAACCTCTTCCACGCAGGTTCGAATCTCGCTAGCTTCGCTAGCAAAATTATCATTTAGTGAATGTTCCTGCAATGGTATGTATCTCAATGGGTTGACTGTCACCTTCCCGGTTGCGGTGATTCACAGTGTATTTCCCAACGGAACACCAAGAACTGCACTGGTTTTCCCCAACACTAGACAGTTAGCGTCTTAGAAGCAGCATTGCTTAAGCCTGTCGTCTATCTCCAGTAAGTAAGTAAGTAAGTAAGTAAGTAAGTAAGTAAGTGGATAAAGTAACGCACAAAAACATAGAACAATAACAGGATCCCACAATGGGAGTACCAATCAACAACTACAGAACCACTGCCTTAGAACGTACAGCAGCCTAAGCCAAAAGGGGGGGGGGGCTAAAATGCATTTTACTGGTACCAAACGTTTGCTCTAGATTCGGCTGTTGATGGAGCACAAAAATGTTAAGCTCGCATGGAGGCTTCAGGCTGCCAAGACCATAGTAACTAGTCAAAAAGTTCGAAAGGTGGCCAAGATCAGGAATCGATACAATCAAGTACCACACCTGACCCAGAATACCACATGGGAAAGTTACAAAAACACAATAAAACATCGCAAACGAGAGCCAAAAGGTCAGCCCTTTCCCAGCAGGTGGCCACAAGGCAGCAATGAACAGACAAGACAACATGACAAAAGCAAAAAAGTTACACAAAAGAAACACCGCCTTGGAACGGTCGGTTAAAATATTTTTTTATTAGAGGGCTTAAACGAGTTTCATGGTGCCAACCTCACCTTTAGTTCAGATGTTGATTAAGACACTTGGCTTGCATGAAATACCCCTAACTTATCCATACATCATCTCCTAGAACATATAAATCTAGATATATAAAGGTAAGGACTCAACAGTACATAAAACTGAATTCTGGAGCAAAAGAAATCCTTTCTGGTCTTAAATTAGAAAAAATAGGCCTATATTTTCTTTTATTTTCTTTTTTTACAAAAGGTGCTCTTGAGCTCTTGAATGAACACAGAATATGTATTGTTTATGGTTTATATCATTAAAGTTGTGGCAGCCATTTTGTTGTTGTAACTTCGACAATTTATGTAAAACTTTTGTGCCCTCATGTCCAGGAAAATGACCTGAGTTGGCTTTTGAGATTTTTTTTTTATTTACAGTTCTTGTGTCGTAATTTCTGTTTTAAATGCAATCCAAGTTGCAACAGTCCTGAGGAGTAAACACTATCTTAGACTGATAGTGTATGCATTTGGACAGTGATGATGAAAAGGATGAGAAAAAGTCCTATTTGGGCCTCTAGCAAGTACCCTAATCTTTTTTGTTGCTGGATCCTTAACCTCAGGCTAATGCGTGACCAATTATAGTAGGGAGTTGTGAAACAGCTTTTCCACAAATGTCTTGCATTGGTTACGTAACTGTGAAATATCCTGTTTAGGAAACGTTTTGTTTACATTTGGGTAACGTTTGATTTTAACGTTTAGAAACCCTATTTTACAACCAAACTTTGGGTTCCTAAACGTTTTTGCCAAACGTTACAAAATAACGTTGTCCAGACGTTGAGGAACGTTTGATTTTAACCTTTAGAAACCGTATTTTGCAATCAAATTTTGGGTTCCTAAACGTTTTCGTCAAACGTTTCGAAAAAAGCCTTTCTGAAACCTTCAACCTTCATGTAGTTTTTCATTTTTCTAAAAATTGTGATTCTGATGTTTGTTGTGTCTCAAACTGTAATTCATAACTACAGCGCCCGATCTGCTAGTTACTGCAAGTATTTATCATGCACTGATTTTAATGTTCAGAAACCCTATTTCTGCAATCAAATTTTAGAATCCTAAACGTTTTTTATAAACTTTACATCATAATGTTGTCCAAACATGAGGAAACGTTTTGTTTACGTTAGGGGAACGTTTGATTTTAACGTTTAGGAACCCTATTTTTGCAATCAAATTTTGGGTCCTTAAAAGTTTTCGACAAACCTTTCGAAAAAAGCCTTTCTGAAACCTTCAACTTTCATGTAGTTTTTTATTTTCCTAAAATTGTGATTCTGATGTTTGTTGTCTCTCAAACTGTTATTCATAACTACGGCACACAATCTGCTATAAACTGCAAGTATTTCTCATTCAAACTTATTGTATGACTCTCGTATTCCAAATGTTTACTAAAATATGTAAAATTGTAATTTTGAAGTAAACGTTTAGATTTTTATTCTGTAATGTCCACTTTCTTTAATGTTCATTTTATCGAAATAAACAATCAAAAAATATATATAACAAATCATAAACAACATATACTTTTTATTATATTCTTTAATCAATAAACGTTTTCCCCAAAGCACCAATTAATCTCTCTATTATTCTTTGGCTTTTCGGGTATTTCAGCGGCCTTTGGAAAATTTGAGTCTTTCTGGTAAATCTAGGTACCCTGCTGTTTATGTAACGCCAAGAAAATTTGTGGCAATCGCAAAAACTTGTGTTATACAGTAAATTTATTGGAAGCAAGCAGTTAAAAGGCATATCAAACTTTCATCTAACCATTGATATTATGCATTTCGAAGCAAACCCTATCGAAAATACCAAAAATAACCTGATGAAGTGCTTATGAAAGTTTCTTTGTTTGGAATCACGATGTTTAAGCACTAAATAAACTAACTGCAGTTTCGTATTAAATATGTTTTAGTCAATTTGATGAGCATTTATTGTAAAAATAGTTTAAAATGAAATATTAATTCAGCTAAAGCAGTAATTTAAAAGCGAGGCCTTTGTTTGCAATCACTACTTGGTTGTGATAAACCTTTATAAAACGTTTACGGTACTGCATCAAGCACTTGTTTCTAAATTGAGCTTTACTTTGAAAATGGTTAATTTATTTACTGATAATTGTCTATATAAATATTAGAATTTGAATATTTCAATAAAAACTTTTTGTGGCTGTTCCTTGGCAGAAACCAGTACCTATGTGAAAGGTTTATATAACGTTTCTGAAAGGTTACGTTTAAACAAACCTTCGTGCAACCTAAACCTGTATGCAACATTCCACTACCCCAACATGTATCCCAAATATGGGATTTCTATGCCATATTGTAAATGAAATATGCTCCGCACACGATTTTAAAAGACCAAAGTCAGAGTCAAGGTCACAGTGACCCCAAAATAGAACGCTACAATCAACAACACCATAATGCATCCAAACACGAAATTTGCTGAGATATGCTAAGGACACGATTATTCTAGGACCCCAAAAATGGTACACAACACTTTGCACCCTAAGATACACCTACATATCGATTTAGGAATTCCTACCTTTAACAGTAAAGGAGGTAGGCTCCAGACACGATGTGAAGACTCAGCCACTTTGAATGGACAGTGTATTTACCCTTTGTGCGCATAAAAACTGTCTGTCATGTCCGTCATAAGGCAGTGCCTTAATGCATTTTTGCTTAATTTTTTCACGATGTAGATAATAATCAGATAATGTGAGGCTCGTATAGATTGCTTTGTTTTCAATTGAAGGTGTGTTTACTTGGGGACGTTTGTCCAACGTTATGCTAACAGTACTTCCGTTTTCGATAGTTATCTTTACTTGCGGTTCTAATATTGGTTCTTACAAGTATTAGCTTTTCAAAAAAGCTGGCGGTCGTTTAGCCCTATCATTGTATGTATTCTTGCCCACTGCATGCTTCCGTTTTGAACTTCTAGAGATTGTCCATGTAGATTTATTCTAAGCTCTGATTATTAACATCAGAACTGTGATTTGTTACTGTTCGCAAACCAAATTTGGGATTCTTAAAATTTATGCTCGTGGCACGATTTTTCTAGATCTGATGGCAGTGGTAAAGGTGTGTGACGCTCCATGACCCTAAATGCATTAAGACACAAATTTTGGCATTCCTACCTAAAATAATAAAGGAGATATACTCCGGATATGATATGAACACTCAAACACTTAGGACACTAAGGACAGGCAGTTTGATTACTATATGCCTCCCTTTGGGAGCATAAAACCTTAATGTCATGACCGTCATAAGACAGTGCCTGAATTCATAGTAATTCTATTTGATCAGATGTGGATGACAATCACATAAGTACTTTTACTGATGTGAAGTTCGCTCGCACTCTTTGCCAATCAAGGACGTTTTGACTTTGGAACGTTTACTTTCGCCAGCTTTCTTGAAAAGCTAATACTTATTGCGTTTATATAAGCGGCAGGGCAAATTGACGCCTTCTTTGTGGAAATTAAATTCGTAAACAAGCTTGCCTCGCGCTATAGGTAGCCCTACAGATTTCACGGACAGTTTACTTAGCGCTGTAGGTCAACCCACGATATTTGGTACCCCACTCGTTATTCGGCAGCGAATGAAATATAGCATGAGCACGGCATAAAGGTTTGGTCAAAACCTGAATTTGATGTGTGTTTTGAATGATGTTTATATAAGCGGCCGGCCATGGTAAACCGCAATAACTAGACTGGTTCTGTCCCTTTAATAGCTTGTCAGCATATTAAGACAGGTAACTACTAGCCGCCATTGCGCCTACGTATAGCATACACACTAACGTCATGCGTGACGTGGTATTGGAAAATCCCCTTGACATTAAGTGCATTTTTTAAGCAAGCCGTTTTATTAAATTTATTTTGTTCTGGGAGTTTATATATATTTTATTTTACTTTATTATCAAATTATAGCAACTGAAAAAAATCTGAAGTTTGTGTTGAAAAATCTTTTCTGGAGCATGTGCAGTCGCATGAGTAGGATTCTCTACTTGTAATTAAATACACGTTACCTGACCCTAGATGGGTAGATGTCGGGGAGGGAACCAGACTATCTTAAAACGTCATCTTCCAACAAGTCTGTTGAAGTAAGTTTATACAAGTATTAGCTTTTCAAAAAAGCTGGCGGTCGTTTAGCCCTATCATTGTGTGTATGCTTGCCCACTGCATGCTTCCATTTTGAACTTCTAGAGCTTGTACATGTAGATTTATTCTAAGCTCTGATTATTAACATCTGAACTGTGATTTGTTACCATTTAACACATGCTTCCAGCGAGGGTGTTGCTTGATCTTTTGAAAGCACCTGGCTTATGCATAGTATGTTATGGTAATGTATCTAGCATGCGACACATTTATGGAAAATCATTTGACAACACTAGACAGCACATTTTTCTTAAAACTGATGCAAGAAAATCACGTTCACAGTGGTCGCTTAACTGTATATGTATAGACTCCGTGACCCCAAGATGTGTTCACAAACCAAATTTGGGATTCCTAGGATTTATGCTTGTGACACGTTTGTTCTAGATCTGATGGCAGTGGTAACGGTGCGTGACGCTCCATGACCCTAAATGCATTAAGACACGAATTTTGGCATTTTCCCTAAAATGATATAGGAGATATACCCCAGATATGATATGAACACTCATAAGGACAGGCAGTTTGATTACTATATGCCTCCCTTTGGGGGCATAAAACCTGTTTGTCATGACCGTCATAAGACAGTGCCTGAATTCATGGTAATTCTATGTGATCTCATGTGGACGACAATCATAAAGTACGTTTACTGATGTGAAGTTCGCTCGCACTCTTTGCCAATTAAGGACGTTTTGACTTTGGGACGTTTTACTTTTGCCAGCTTTTTTGAAAAGCTAATACTTATTATGTTTATATAAGCGACAGGGCTAATTGACGCCTTCTTTGTGAAAATTAAATTCGAAAACGAGCTTGCCTCGCGCTATAGGTAGCCCTACAGATTTCACTGACAGTTTATCTCGCGCTGTAGGTCAACCCATGATATTTGGTACCCAACTCGTTGTTCGGCAGCGAATAAAATATAGCCTGAGCACGGCATAAAGGTTTGGTCAAAACCTAAATTCCATGGCCGACCGCAAAAAATAGACAATCAGCTAGAGGGTATCACTATCCAAAACAAATGTGGCACTAGCCGCAAGCAAATGCTGCAGTTTGTGTTGAAAAATCTTTTCTGGAGCATAGCATTGTCGCAAACAGGAAGCACTCTACTACCTACTAACCTGTCGCCTTTTGCTTGGTGCACACTGGGATTGAACCGCCATTTTATTAAGAATATATTATGCGATCACTGCTTGCATGACTCATGACTTTAAATACAGAAAATATTGACTAAAAGATGTAATGTTCGAATGGATTAAGACAACAGAGAGAGCAAGAGCGATTCAAACACATCTGTATTTATTGTGTAAACGTGGGTAACTGACTTGTTATTAAAGTACATTGAGTTTAATAGAATATAAGCTCCGCCTATTATAAATAGATGCCAGCTTCAGTGGGTGTATGCTAATTCTAAAGGTTACTGAATACTGTATGTATTACATCTCTTCCCCAAACAAATAAATAAGACGTTCCCAGTGAAATTAATTGGCCACCCAACATTAAGTGGTGCTGAAAGCAATTTCCTTGACATCTGATATTTGGAAAGTTTGTTTATGAAACAACGTTGCCATTTGAATGACATAGTTTACACTGAAACTGACATTTAAATTAAAACATAAAAGTTTATCAAATTATCTGATTAACTTCCGACCACATTATGGCAAAATAAAATAAAACACAAATATGTTTCATTCAGATTTTCCATCAAGCATAAAACATCTAAATACACTCCAGATAAGTTGAGAAAAAAAAACAGAAAACTTTTGGATTGATCAGACAATTTGAATGAGTTCTTGAGAAACAAGTTATTCAGTTTTTATTCCTCAAAACACGTGTGATCACATCTGATAGTCCCTGAATCGTCTAGGTAACACAGTCATTTGTTTCCCTAGTTTATGTGAACTACGATTAGTTCCTCTCAAGTCCATTTGTCTTTGGCGTGGTTCATAGTTTGGTCTCACATGTGTAACGTTCCTGTAAACCACGTCACCATAATTTGACAGCAATTTTAAAGCGGTGCCCTTCTGACTAACAACCCGATAGATTTGTTTTTCCCAGTTGGCAGACATTTTGCTTTTCCCCATTTTGAGAATTAGAACCTTTTGTCCCACTTTATACTTTCTATAGCCCTTTGCTTTTGACCTGTCTGCGTAATGTTTGATTCTCCGATTTTGCAGTGCGTTGCGAATTCTTAAATCAGACGGCGCTTGTTTGTTATCAAACTGTGGCAATTTAGTTTTAATCTGCATGTTATAAAGTAACTGAACAGGCGATTTTCCTGTGGTAGTGTGTTCTGTGGCCCTGTAATGTAATAGAAACGTGGATATTTCAGTTCTCCAGTTCTTATTTTTAACTAATGCGGTTCTCACGCCTTTTCTGATGCTTTTGTTGAAACTTTCAACAAGCCCATTGTTTTGACTCCAATAAGGCGAAATACGAGAATGTTTAATTCCATTTTCACGCAAAAATGCTTTGAACTCTGATGAGACGAAGTAACTAGCATTATCAGTCACAATTTCGTCAACAAAACCGTGCATGGCAAATATTTGTCTCAGTCTGTTTTTGATGGTAGTGCTTTTGGTTGATTTGATAATTTCAACCATTGGAAATCTCGAATAATAGTCAATGGCGGCAAAAATAAATTCATTATTTGAGCCAAACGGACCACTCAAATCAAGACAAATCTTTTTCCATGGTCCCGCTGGTAAATTGCTCATTACTACTGGTGGTGCGCATGTTGGTGTTGAAGTCAACTGACATGTGTGACATGACTTAATTAAGTCTTCGACTTTCACGTCGATGTTTGGAAACCAAACCTTACTTCTTAGCAATTGTTGTGTTTTCTTCAGACCACGATGCGATTCGTGTGCAAGGTCCAAAATACGAGTTTGAAGTTGTTTGGGAATTACAAGTTTATTTCCTTTTAAGACTAAAATATCTTTCACCGAAAGCTCGTTTCTAACTTGAAAATACGGCTTCATATTTCCTTGTTTCTGCCATCTATTTGTATGTAGGCATTTCCGTACCTGAGTTAACAATTTATCTTGCTCTGACGCAGTTTTTATCTCTTGTAATGTAATAGCTACTGGTAGGGTGCTCTCTGTCAAACCATTGATGTATTGCTCTGTTCTGCTACTGAGCTTGTTATCAAACTCATTACATTCGCGTGTCGCTGCTCGTGATAAAATATCAGAGGGGTTAAAACAACCAACTTTGATGTATTTAACAGAAAATATGTACGGTTGTAACTTTAAAATCCATTTTGAATTCTAGCAGGCGCGTCGTGAGAACTTGTGAATATTCTCTCAAGCAGTTTATGATCTGTGTAGACCATGAAATTCATGCCAAACAGATATACACTAAATCTTTGTATTGCCCATAAAATAGCTAGACTCTCGCGTTCAATTTGCGAATAAAGTCTTCCCACGGGGTTTTAAGTCCACGATGCATACGCAACGGGTTTGAACTCCCCATTACTCTGTTTTTGATTCAATATGGCCCCAAGACCATACGGACTTCCATCTACAATCAGCTGTGTCTCAGCATCTTGATTGTAGTGCGCTATGACTTCTGAACTAATCAAACATTGTTTGAATGTTTCGAACGCGTTTTGCTGTTCATGTCCCCAATACCAATCTACGTCTTTTCTAGTGAGTTTATGTAATGGCTCAGCTATTGTAGCCAGATTTTTAATGAATTTCGAACAGAAATTTATCAATTCAAGAAATTACTTAACCTCAGAGGGTTAGTTGGTGAGGGTGTTTCTTTTACAGCTTTGACCTTAACATCAGCAATCTTTATGCCTGAGCTTGAAAGTGTGTGAGCCATAAATTTCAATTCTGATTTATTGAATTCGCATTTATTTCTGTTTAACGTCAAGCCTTTCTCTCTCAGCCTTGTGAGAAGCATTCTAAGAATTTTGTCATGCTCTTTCTGATTTGAAGCATAGATGATTATGTCATCAATTATGTTTTTGCAGCCAGGTATGTCTTGTATTACCTGCTGGATGATACGCTGATAAGTTTCTGGTGCAGAGTTCACACCAAAAAATTACCTTTTGTAGCGGTAAAGACCATTGTTTGTAGCAAACGTAGTTATGTACCTCGAATCTAACTCTAACTCGACCTGGTGAAAGGCTTGCGCTAAATCTAGCTTCGAAAATACAGACGCTCCATTCATTTCCTCGAGTGTTTCATCGATATTGGGTAAAGGGAATCTTCCACACTGTATAGCTTTGTTTGCGCATCGCATATCAACGGATAAACGGATATCATTGTTTGATTGGTATTGGTACTAAAGCACTGACCCAAGGTGTAGGTCCTTCTACCTTTTGGATCACATCAAGGTCATCTAGTTCCTTTATTTTGCTTTCAACCTCCTCACTCATTTTGAATGGTATTTTTGTCGCAGGTTGCGCTACAGGTTTAACATTTTCATCAACGTACAATTTTAACTGGAAATCTTTCAGTTTACCAAGTCCTTCAAATCTGTCCTGAAATGATCTTAAAATACTTTCGACGGACGCGATGTTGTCATCAGGCAATCCAATGTGTAGGATACCTAGTTCTGTTGCAGTTTTGTGGCCTATCAACGGTTTTCCTGAGCCCTTAATTATGTGAAATTAGACATTAAGTGATTTTGAACCAATTTTTACAGGAAATGTGACTTTGCCAACAAGATCTAACGAGGTTGTTTTGCCATAAGGGTATATTTTAGCATTTGATTTCTCTAGGATTGTGTTGGAAGATTTTAGCTGGTTAAATAGGGTGTGATCAATAGCATTTACTGATGCACCCGAATCTACCAATATACTCAAGTTTTTACCTGCAATATTTACTGTCACAGTGGCGTCCTGATTTCCAAGCACAAATATTTCCTCAATATTATCCTGATACTGAAAGGTATCACTACACTCATGATCATAATTCTGATTTAATCCAGTTTGATCACTTACGTTAATTGAATTGACATTTTTCACTTTTGTTTTACACATGATAGCAAAGTGTCCCTTCCGTCCGCAGTCTCTGTATATAGCGTTCTTTGCTCGCGTGCACTCTCCTCCATAGTGGTTTCTTCCTCCACATCTGTAGCATTCTGCCGTTTATCTTGTGTTTGCTCGACGTTGGCTATACCGTTGTCTGCTGGGTTGGCTGAGTCCCTGGTATGATCCTCTAAACGACTCAGAACGTGACGTCCTACGTTGTTGATCTGCATTGCTACGAGGTGTAGATCTTGAGTGTTGGTTCCTCGTAGACTGGCGAGTGATTCTATTGATTTCACTTGACTGCAACTGATTTGTTTGGTTGTCTGCAGCGATTTTCTTAGCGTGCGTCGAAGATAGTTCATAAGTCCTTGAAATAGTTCTAACAATCTGACTCTGCTAGTAGTTTCTTTCTTAAATCCGTTGATCTACAACAGTCTACAACTTGGTCACGGATCATGTCCTCCTTTTGAAGCTCACTGAAGTCGCACGAAATACTGAGCTTAGACAATCTTACTATAAAATTGTCCACTGTTTCGTCTTCTTCTTGTTTTGATTGTCTGAACATGTGACGTCCAAACGCAATATTTTTCTTGGGCGCAAAATATTCATTTAGTTTGTCAATGGCTTGCGCATATGTATTGCCAGTGTATGTCAATGTTTCGAAGAGGTCCTGAACTTCTTCCCCTGACACGTCCAGTAACAGCGCTCTCTTCTGCTCATCTCGAGTCACCCCTGATGCTTTGATATAATAGTCAAATCTTTTGACATACTGATCCCATTTCTGTGCTAAACTCGTCTGTTCTCCTAGCACTTTAAATGGAGCTGGAGAAACAATATCCAACTTCAAAGCCATTGTTTTGTAAATTCAGTATTAAAACTACAAACAAAATTGTTTTTCCATCCAACATCAGTTTAACAATACGTTTAGTGTCCGGAATTTAATCCTCACAGGTTCTTAATACAATTCTGAATTTAATCCTTACAGGTTCTTAATACAATTCGGAATTTAATCCAATGCAATCCCGATTCTCGTCGCCAATGTAATGTTCGAATGGATTAAGACAACAGAGAGAGAGCAAGAGTGATTGAAATACATCTGTATTTATTGTGTAAACGTGGGTAACTGACTTGTTATTAAAGTGCATTGAGTTTAATAGAATATAAGCTCCGCCTATTATAAATAGATGCCAGCTTCAGTGGGTGTATGCTAATTCTAAAGGTTACTGATTACTGTATGTATTACCAAAGAGAAATGGTAAACTGTCAAAAATTGGAAGTTTTGCTACTTTTAACAATAAATTATGTCACTACAGGAGCGCGAGAATTGAACGGGACTAGCCTAGTAACACTAGCTATCCATGATGCAAAGGGCAAATGTGCGAGAGATCTAGATGAGGTATCCTCAAGTCTCGCGAGAATGATTAAATATTGGATACCAATCGTTGTATGCGTAACGGAAACGAGGGGAACCAATCTACTCCAGTCCAGCCTAATGTTTGCGTATGATATCCTAAACATTTCCAACAGCCCCGGGGGTCCTTCCCCCCCCCCCCCCCCCCCCCCCCCCGAGAAAATATGAAAATAGGTGCTTTTTTGGTGACTTCTGGCGCGACATCAAGTAGTTTATTTCTTGTTCAGAAAGAATTACATTTCAACAGTTTTTCAATGTGACCTACCCTCCCCTCTCGCATTAACGAGCACAACCTAGAAAAAACACCCGGTGCTCCTGTATTCATAAATAACGGAATGGTAGGCAGAAAACGCAGAAAGACAAATGAATCGTTCACACTATGCAGACACAACTGGGTGTTTTATCAGGTCAAGCTCAAACCTGCATGCCCAGCTTCAGGGGCTAATTACGCGCCCCGCTCATTTAGCTAGAGCGAATAACGAAGGGGCTGCTCAGAATGTGCTGATGTGAGGCTGCTTTGCCCTTTTGTTTTTTGCATCCAACAACGTCGTGTTTTCTCGCATGTAGGCTCATGGCAAGTTTTTTATATGCTACCGGGCCAGATCTTAGTCATTATAGATAAGTGGAGGAGAACTGCCCGATCAGACTCCATTAACCTACATAAATTGAGAGAAAAGTACAGGTAAATGTTACTTTTAATAGTAACTTGGTACTCGATCAGGCTCCATTTTATCATTTTTATAGTGGTCTCAGAAAATGAAAAAAAAACGTGTCACAGTTTTTAACGGATTTTCACCAAATTTCAACAATCCAAAGATGAATAAATTTCCACATTTTGACCGTTCAGAACTTTTTAAAACTGTCTACAAAAAAGTTATTATGGTTTAAAATCAGGCTTTTTTTCTGGTAGTCTGTGATTCCCAATCGGGATCTTGAGAAATTTGTGAAGCCCGATCGGGAAACGGTGATTCCTGTTTGGGAACATATGAAAATAAAAAATCTTTGATTCAGAGCGGGGTACAATTTCGAAGAGGACCCAGAGAGTTGCAATTTGGAAAAAAAGTGGCAGGAAAGATGTAGAAATTTAGACTATAGTCTGAGTTAGAATAATGTATCAGGAGTGTGAAAACTTATATTGCACAAATTTTAAGTCTTGCAAAAGATGTTAAATTATTGGGTAACCATAGCTACCCCCATGCTAGACTATTGACTTCATTACTTCTGAGGAATTGAAAGAAAAGTTAACTTTCGCCAGATAAGTCATATTTCTTACAATCTGCATATTGTCTTAAAAGCACTTAATCTAGTGTGGCAAACAAACAGTTCATGTACAAGTTAAAATAGTTTACTCTTCTATTACTGTTATATACATAACTTACTCTAAAATATTTTACTGTTTATTACAGGACCATGTATTGCCAAAGGACCTATAAAGAGAGAGTTGTGTAGACTATGATTTTCTAAACCACACAATAACGTGGCAAAATAAATGCATATAGATTCTTAGGAAATTGGGTAATTACCATGCAACAGCCAATTGTTAATAAATAATAGGGACTCCTTTTCTAGTGCTATTGTCATTTTCCATGTTCTAACATATCATAAAAAATTATCATCTGTATCTTTTAATTGAATTCAGCTTGGTAGTAAAATGATTATAATTATTTTAGACATCTGGTATTACTGTTATGTACGTGACTTTCTTTATAAATATTGTTATTATAGTACAATGTTAGGACTATATGAGACCAAACCGCTACAGTGTGAAAACGACTACCATCTATGTGCTTAGTAATCACAAAATATGTAATATTGTCTTTTTAAACCTTACATATTACTGAGATTTAACTTCAAAAGAAGAATGGATGCTTTAAATGGAACAAAATCTGTATATATTGGGCACACAAATGCCTTTAAAGATGTCTTAGCAAATCGAGTAAACAGCCTTTTTGTTACTTTTTTTTTCTTTGTCAAATTATCACCTGAAAGGCTTAAATGGTTGCTTTTATCTCTGTGCCACTAAAATATATGCATGTAATGCCATTAACCATGAATTTTGCTTCAAGCTGTCAACATCTCAATTCAGACGTGAAATATAAAGCATAAAATAACTTAGGAAGATCAATCCCTCATTGTGTAAGCCATCAAAATTTACATAGACTATGAGCATTAGATTACAACTGTGTTTATAACAAAAGGCAAAAAGCTAACTTAACATTTTAAGCCAGAAGTGCAAATCAAGACGTGAAACATTATAAATACGTTCATCATTGCCATATAAAAAGGGGGGGGATTTTAAAATGTTGCAATGATTTATGTCTCGCATTTGGTACAAATCATACCTATATTCATGGCTATAGTATTTTAGAATCTATATCATGTCCAGTTTAGTACCATTAGAATAAAAATGTTGTTGGTATCGTATATAACAATATAGTTAGGGAGAATACTACTTTTATCAATGTTTTGCCTGGTTCTACAAAAATGTGAAGCCACAAAACAGGAGAGTATTTTTTTCAAATTCCCATTCTAAATTAATCAGTTGGAAAGCCCCTCTTGCATTATTAGTATTGTAAACATTTTAAATGATTGGACTTCATTAATCAGGACCTTGGGATAACCTCTATTTAGTATAGGACTTGTTTGACCATATGTACTACGGAAATATCCTGGAAGAATTCGCAGACGTTTGCTTTTTTTACCATAGAGCTTACTAGCATCTGGGAAAGAATCTGCTTTAATACTAAAAAATAGTAAATGAGTATGATCAGGAAATACCACAATCACAAACCGCAGACAACCCCGTGGCATCGCGAGGAAGAGCCACTCAACCATCATTAATTTTAATCTACACGACACATTTAAGTATTTAAACCAACAATGAGTACATATGGCAACTGCTACTCGCACATTAGAACTATGTAAAACTCATAAAATAAGTACCAATAAATGATACTGTTATTATATAAGCACAGATTCTTGACACTTATCACAATTTTCCTATATAAAATTTGCTGCCAAATTTACCATTCATATTCCATCTAACGTTGTCAATATTTTGTGTCAGGTATTTAAAAGCAAATCACACAATTTTTACTCTGTTTCAAAGGCTATACTTTCTTAACATTACATCTAAGTCCATCATTAGTGACAATGGTCTTTATTAGCATATTGCATTTTTCTATTGTGCTTCCATATACAGTGAGCCACTTTAGTTACGCACCATTTTTTCAGGGCCCACATTTTTGGACAAAAATGCTGGAATTGAACATTCTCTATGATAATTTACTTATTGACATTTTATCTGTTTGATGACATCGAAAAAAATATCGGAATCACTCATGCGAATCATTCTGCTACGTCAAAGACAATTTTGACAAAAAATGCACGTGCAACCTGAACGTCTTTATTTTCTATTTGCGTTTTGCGCTACGCATTATCCATGGTGATCGTTGTGACAGAAAAACACCACAAACAATGATTTTATTCAGGTAAAACCCCTTTTTTGGTCGTTGAATTTAGAAACACCTTTACTTTTTGAAGAAATGCTCGTTTTGGCGTCATATTAACGTCAGTTACAATAATCAGACAGGTTTTCCTTCGCAAATTGTTTTGTTATGAGTCACTTGTTGACATAGAAGTATCAAAACACTAAAACATCGTTTCATTGACACGTCTTAGAGCCTTGGTAGTAGTGACGTCATCACTAACGTCGACACCATGACGCCAATAAATCCACTATTCTTTTTACGAAAATAAACGGCGGATGCATGGTTGTTTAAAATGAAATTATAAAAGAAGTGTTTTGATAACTAGTTTAATCAGAATCATACGAAATTTTAACTAACTTTAAAAAAAGTAATAAAACCAACTTTTTTCAAACCTTGGCCAGCTGGGAACCAGACTAGTAAAACGTTTAAAAAGATGATGAAGTTAGCAAACACATTCCAGTCTTAGATATTGCCAAGAATAAATTGGCTCTTATCACTGGCATAGCAGAAATTCGACCTGGAAAAAGTGCAATGTGATCTTAGTTTCACTCGAAACAATGCAATGTGAAATGGTGTTTTGAGGGTAGTGCCCTTCAAGATCCATTTTCTCAGTCGTTTCTTATCTGATCACAATGAAATTTCAATGGCTAATACAAATATAGATGCGCTTTAAGCTGGAATTCTTAGACTTTAAATATCGCATTTCTTTTTCCGGTAATTTTACAGTTTATAAGTGGTGCGTAACTAAAGTGGGTCACTGTACATACACATGACATATATTAAGGGAAATGAAGATTTTTTATTACAGGAACCTATGCACTGTTATATGCATATTGTAGCCATAAGAACTGTGCCCAGCTTTAGAGACTAGCTAGAATTTGGAAAATCTGCATATATCAAGTTTAGTTTTCCTACTTTCCAATGATTGACTAATAAAAAAAGCGTATAAAGTGATCTAAAGTAGCCGAGGCTGGTCTGCATCTTTGTTGTTTATTTGCAACAAAATCAGGTTTTTCGTGTCATGGCCTATATGATGTAAATTGAAAATTAATTAATCATTTTATCCACAACCATTAGACAATCAAATGTACGGTGTATTTATCATGTAAATGCACTGTAGCAGACAGCTAGCTCTAACTGTGTGGCTTCTATTACGTCTACCTGAGAATACATGCGGAAATTATCCGAAGACGTAAACTCAGGTCATTTATTGAATTTACAAGCAAGAGCAGATGTTTTCTGAAATTCTTTCCTGGCAATAGGTGTGGAATGATGAATAGATTAAATACAATAAGTATGAAATCCATTTCTGGTATCCCTTAATCTTTATTAGCTGTTGGGGCTCAGTTTATGCTGAAAACTTATAGGACAAATAAATAATCATCATATATTTGTAAAGTTATATACGTTACGTTTTCAAATAAGACAGAGCAAGTGAATGTATCTGAGTTGGGATGCTGCACCAGACCTATCATTTTCTTAGTTAATACATTTTATAACATATAATCAAGAAAAATAACAAGCAGTATATTGTGTTTATAAACCTCACATCACTTCATAACAGAAAATGTCATTCATGCTCATTTACCCATGGCCTCTAAATCAGGACTGATACAATTTCTATTGAAAATAATTTGATGCCTATCAAATAAAGCGTCCTAAATCTGTTTCTCTTTAACTTTGTTATATATGTGACACATTAGAAAGTGAACAACAAAATGATATATTTCACCCAGAAATGTTGTTAGCATGGCTTTTAGCCTGGTTATATCAAACACTTTCCATAATGCGTTTAAAGGCGTACAAAAAAGAATTGCATGTTTAATTTTAAAGTAAAAAGGATACCTTATACAAGTATAACGTTTTATCATTGGTCGTCAAATTTAGCAACTTATAACCGACAAAGTATTAAAGTTAGAATTATCTGTTTGCAGTTTTGAAATGGTCAGTTAATCATCTTTTAAAACATGTTAATTTTATGAATTAAAATGCCTGTTGAAAAGTTTGTCATTCAAAAATTAAAAAATAGCATTGATTTTATAGGAAACAGTTGGAAGTGTAACGTTAATGACATTATAATGGACACAGACAATTTTAACAAACTCTGTTCATTTAAACATTTAAACTAAAACTTAAAAAGACATACATTTTAAAAGAAAATAAGGGGTAACGCAATAAACACGCTGTTATAAGTACGTTTGCAAGACTCAAATTGAGTGCAATATCTGGCTTCATACTGCCTAAGCAATGTACTCGTAGAGGGCATAACAAAATGCTCTTTTTTGTCATTTCCTTACACTGGGTCCTCCACTACACACAGTTTTTTTATTGTTTCAATTTGATTCCTATTTGAGAACATTAAAACTTTTATCTTCATGCTGATTACAGTTTAAAAGGTATCTTGATTATTGTATTTTGTGTATGCGGCGGTTGCTACATATGTATACATATAAAAGTTAAACAAAATGAGTGGAGAATGAATATGGTGAGCGCTTGTAATGCTTTCTTCAATGTTATACAACGACTACGCCTTAAAAGCGCTTTTCTGTACACAAAAACCATAACCTAGTTTGACCATGGTGAAACTTACAACCCAGAACTAACACAAACCATGTGCATTTTTTCAGACCATGTAAAAGGCACTTGCAAAGTTAAAAAAAATCTGTTTAAAACTTTAGGAGGGGTTGCTAACACAGGACAGGCTGTCTGTTGCACAACAATAGCTGGTTCATTGACCATGAGAACAAGCAAAAAGGACATAGCACTTTGTCTATGCAGAGGCTTGTTTCACAAAGGGCTTTACACAAGTAAGCTCGAGTGTCCCCACGTTGCGCTATGAAGCAGATTTTTTTGTAAAATATCGTTGCAGAGCATTGTGCCTAAAATCTCGATGTAGTGCTGGCATAATGCCATGCATCACGGGTGTGTCTACTTTAGGTAACACTACATGGTATGATAAAAGCCATGCTACATGATGCTTTGTTATTGATGAATGTGATGAACAATCTGCATGTATCCCGTTCTGGATTCAAATATATTTTCATATCTTCCCAAATAGGAATCACTGCTCCCGATCGGGCTCCACAACTTTCTCAAGTTCCCGAACGGGAATCACAGACAACCAGGAAAAAGTTTGATTTCAAACCATAACAACTTTTTTTCTAGACAGTTTAAAAATTCTGAACAGTCAAAAATTTGGAAATTTATTCATCTTTAGACTGTTAAAATTTGGTAAAATCCGTTAAAAACTGTGACACGTTTTTTCATTTTCTGAGACCACTATAAAAATGATAAAATGCAGCCCAATCGAGTAGCAAGTTACTTTTAATAGTTAATATTTACCTGTATTTCTCTTTCAAATTTATGTAGGTCAATGGAGCCCGATCAGGCATCTCTCCTCCACTGTAAATTAAAGAACGCTTAAACCGTTAAATACATGATTGGTCCAGAGAAGGAAGTTTTAGAAGAATAAAAATGTAGTAATATGTAAATTATACGTATAAAAATAGTAAAACAAGAAAGCAGATGTTTTCTCAGGTTCTATATTCTGATCGTTATTTTATCAGTTGAAGAAATGTATTTTTATTATTTTAAAATTGATTTACGCAAAATTTCTATTAGACATAACTATACATATAAAGGTATCATGCATTAGCATGCGGTATCTTGCGGTAATCAGACCGACCCCCGCCCATTCATCCACTCTGCCTATATCTCCGTCCGTCCGTCCGTCCGTCCGTCCGTCCGTCCGTCCGTCCGTCCGTCCGTCCATCCATCCATTCATCCACTAACCTATATATGACAAATAAATAATTCAAAAAAATGTGGGCGATACGACTAGGGAAGGAAAGGTTTTGGGGGTGAAACTACTAGGGTATGGGGGCGAAACGACTAGGGTTGAAAATAGAGGCGAAACGACAAGGGGGAGACGACTAGGGGGGAATGTCTTGGGGGCGAAGGGTCTTGTTACCAAGTCAAGCACATTGCAATTTGGTTAATACTGATTGGATATTTGTGTCCCTTGATGGTATTGGTTTTCCAATCAATGTCTGAGAGGTTGACATCTCCGCTGATAATTGGCGATCTCACTAAAGAAGCAACACAATCATCTGCAATTTCAAAAGTTAGTGGGTCTAAGGAAGGGATCTTGAATACGGGACGTTTTGACTTAAGAGCGTTTCCTTTTTATCCGCTGGGGAGTTGGATATAAGTTTTGTGTTTTACCCTAGAATGATTTCAGCATGGACGACGAAGATGATCCAGTCGATCGAGAGGTATAAATAATGCGAAATCAATCTGCTCATGTGCAATGCCACAATTAATTTTCACTGCTGACAGATGGTTAACATATATTTATATCAGTATGGAAAGTAATGCCTGTAGAAAGATTCAATTTCTGTCTCAAGCAATGCATTACAAGTTGCGATATGTTTCATCAGCTGAGTTTCACCACATCTATTGGCACGGATTTTGTTGATATTGTAGTGACAGTGCCATTCCTAACAGCCTCGCTGTTGGGTTAACTCTTTAGCGACATGGTTAGAGTGGTTGACTGTCACGCAGGAGTTCTGGGTTCGAAGCCTGGCGGACCCAGATATTTTCCCCTTGGAATTACTACACTGTGGCAGCGGTACTTCGGTAGCGCCTGAGTTGGCCTCTGGGAGCGGTAGCGGGATCCCCTAGGTTGTGGTTGATGCCCGGCTCTTAGAAAATAAAAGGGGGAAGAGTGTAGTTACAGTGCCATTCCTAACAGCCTCGCTGTTGGGTTAACTCTTTAGCGTCATGGTTAGAGTGGTTGACTGTCACGCAGGAGTTCTGGGTTCGAATCCTGGCGGACCCAGATATTTTCCCCTTGGAATTACTACAATATCATTCCCACAATGTCATTGGCAGTTTTATTGATACATCCCAGTGTTATATTTCTTGGGTGCTGGGAGAAGGCATGGAGATTAACACTGTTTAATCTACATATATTTATTTAAGGTATAAGCTATTGGCATGATAAACTGTACTGATCTGCTGTTATCAAAGAGGCAGTGTGTATATATATGAATCAGTTACCGTATTAACCTAAGTGTATGATATGTGATACCAATATCATAACATCTCCCTGTTTTTTAAAAAAAAATACATTTACAAATACAACAATGCATGACTGAAATAATGTTGTGTAAATTGTAAAAAATAATTCGGACCGGTGCCAGTCTGTTTTTACTATGAAGTCTGTTCCCACGAATGAAATAATCTGCTGATAAGATATCAGAGGTGATCTGTGTATTTTCTTCAGAGTTAATCCACTTTTTATCAGCACAGTAATTTGTTGATAATATCCAGAATTTGTTTATCAGATTAATGAATGCTTTTACTGGGATAAACATTAAATAAACAAATTATAACTGTTAAACAGTTTGCATTACTCTAGATAAGTTCCAGTTATTTTTCAGCATCAGTATTTATACTTTTTTATAGATCAAGTTTCCTAGGAGGATGAACAACGCGACCAGATCTGGTTCTAACAACTGGTGTTTCCTTTTTTTTGCCTTTCAACAATCTTTTGCGGTGATTTACTTATAATTAGTTCTGATTCAGGTCGAATTTTCACAGGGGATTTCGGTGTTTGTTTGCTATTATTCTGAATAGTTTCAGGAGGTCGGGTCTCGATGATTTGAGGTTTTGGGGCATTATTTACAAAACTGGGGGTAAAATCTGGGGGGTCAGTCAATTGAAATGGTTTCTCATTTGACTTCAACAGATGTCGTCGATTACGTCTGTATGATCCGCCGTCCTGCGTCTCAACAATATATGATCTGTCATTTGTTTTCTTTCTGACGATAGCAGGTTTCCATAGTTTGCCTTGCCTAATCCTAACTCCTTCACCAGGATTTAGAGGTTTCATTGGTTTAGCTGATCTGTCATAGTAATGCTTTGATTTTGTTTGAGAAGTTTGCATTTTCTTTCTCAAAGCAGATTTGCTTGGCACACTCGGATCAAGCTGTTTTGCTGTCACAGGCAGTGTAGACCTTAATTGTCTAGAAAACAATAACTGTGCGGGTGATTTTCCACAGTCTATAGGGGTGTTTCTATATGCCAAAATTGCTAAGTAAGGGTCTTTTTTATCCGTAAGAGCTTTGTTGAACAAATTCTTGATTGTTTGAATTGTTCTCTCTGCGGGGTTAGCTTGAGGATAATGGGGGCTTGATGGTGTATGTCTGATGTCCCATTCCTTACAAAAATCAGCAAATAGCGTACAACTAAATTGTGGTCCATTGTCAGAAATTAACGTCTCGCTAATGCCATGTCTAGAGAAATAACTTTTCAGCTTGTTAATGACAGTTTGCGCTCGGGTGTCCCTGAGGCTGCTAACTTCAAAATATCTACTGTACAGGTCAATTAGTACTACATAGTCAACGTTATTCCAGTGAAATAGGTCTGTTGCCACGGTTTGCCATGGTCTGTCGGGAATTTTATAGGAATAAAGTGGTTCCTTTTGGTTAGCATTTCTGTGCTCAAGACATATAGCACAATCTAGTACTGTCGTCCGTATGTCTGTTGTCATGCTTGGCCAAAATAGTACTTCTCGTGCTTGCTGCGTGCATTTCTCAATGCCTAGATGAGATGCATGAATCTTTTCAAGCATTTCTTTGCGACATTCTTTCGGAATAATGACCTTTGTACCCTTAAGTAGAATACCATCAATGTATGTGATTTCATCTCTGTAATTCCAAAAGTCAAGTAGTTGTTTGTGACAGTCTGAGCGTGTGTCAGGCCATCCGTCTAGTACAGTCTGCTTTAGTTTTTGCATTTGTACGTCAGTCGCAGTAGCTGTTCTGAGCATGTCCATTTTCCTATCGCTGATGGGAAGATTGGACATTACAGCATGGACGTGATAATCCAGCCCTTCTGTAAGTTCTGGGTATGTATCTGATAAGAATTTACGACTCAACGTGTCTGCAACAGGTATATTGCGACCGCGGACGTACTGAATGTCAATGTCATACTTTGACAATTGCAGTAGCATACGCTGCAACCGGGGCGGACTGGAATGCAGTCCCTTCTTTAGAATTGAAACTAAAGGTCGGTGATCGGTTTGCACAGTGATGCGCTTACCTAAGACTAACATATTCCAATGTTTGCAAGCAAATACCACTGCATAGAGCTCTTTGGTAATTTGAGCATAATTGACTTCGGTTGGAGTTAGCGATTTTGATGCAAAACATACAGGTTTTCCATCTTGTAACAATACACATCCAAGACCATACTTTGAAGCGTCAGTCTGTATTGTAATCGGCTTATTGTAGTCAAAGTATGCCAGTACAGGTTCCTTTGTAATGACATCTTTAATCTTATCAAAAGCATTTTGTTGGGCCTGCTCCCAGACAAAATCTACATCTTTCCTAAGTAATTGTCTCATGGGCTTTGTCAGTTCTGCCATATTGGGTGCGAATTTCTGTAAGTAGGTGATCATACCTAAAACAGTTTCGAGTTCCGCTTTTGATGTAGGGGGTGGCATTTCTCTTAATGCCTTCACCTTATTGCTGTCCATTTTTAGACCAGAGGATGTGAGGACATGTCCGTAAAAGGGAATTTGAGTCTGTCCTATGTCTGTCTTGTCAGCGTTTAACTTTATGCCCATTTGTCTACATCTAGACATCAGTTTGTCAACATTTCTGTCATGTGTTTTTCTGTCACTACCGTAGACAACAATATCGTCAACTATTGTCTTAACTCCAGGTAGTCCTTCCAAGCATTGGTCCATTTTCGAAATGAACTCATCCTGAGCCATTTTAAGACCAAATGGTAGCCGTAAGAAGCGATACCGTCCAAATGGTGTTTGAAATGTAGTCAGAAATGAAGATTTTTCTGTAAGAACGATGGACCAATAGCCTGATCTGGCATCGAATCTTGAGAAAATCTTTGCATCTGTCAAGTCAGGCAGTATGTCGTCAAGTGTTTTGTTTGGGTAGTGCGGTCTTTTGATCGCGTCATTTAGGTCTTTTGGATCCAGACAGATCCGTATGGAGCCATTGGGCTTTTCTACAGTCACTAAACTGTTCACCCAGTCTGTCGGCTTCGTAACCTTTTTGATGACATGTTCCCTTTCCATACGCTCTAGTTCTGCCTTAAGCTTATCACGTATTGCAATTGGTACACGACGTGGGGGATGTACAACAGGTACTGAGTCTGACTTAAGGTAAATTTCGCATTCACCAGGTAATTGGCCTATGCCGTCAAATACGTCACCGTATTTGTCAAGTACAATTTCTTTGGTCAATGGACAAGTGTGTGATGTGTCTGAGTCAACAGCTAAAATGAGTTTGATCAATTCAAGTGACACACATGCATTTAAACCAAGAATTGGAGTAGAGTTGGTTTCAACAACGTAAAACTCCTCAGAAATAGTCTTATTATTGTAGGTACAGTCTAGCCTTATGTAACCGTCTACCTTAAGATTTCCACCGTCATATGCCGTCAGTCGCTTTGGCGTTTTCTGCAAAGGACATTTAATGCCTAGGGATTGGAATGTTAATCTGGGTAGGATATTGACTTGAGAGCCTGAATCAATTTTCATGCTTACAGTTTTGGACTTGGGGCCTAAATAAATTTTAGCAAAAGCTTGATTTTTGGATTTGTCAAAATCAATAGAATCAATAAACAAATTCTCACCAGGTGATAAATCCAGATCTGATCCATTCGACGCACTATTTATCACTTCATGCACATTCCGTTTGCTATCCCTTAATTTACTCCTACACACAGTAGCAAAATGATCAAATTTTAAACAATAATTGCACTGCTGTCCTCTTGCCGGGCAAGTGTCTTTTTTGGAATGACTTCTCCCGCAGTTCGTACACGTCTTGGTGGCTGCTGGTCCAGGTAGCACTCGCTGTATGGGTCGTGTCGTCGTTGGTCGCTGCTCTGCTCTTCCTCGAGGCTGACGTTTAGCTGACCGCTTGGACTTCTCGTAGTGGATTGACGCCTGGTTGTCAATCACCTTGAGCTGCTCCTGACTTAGTTCATAGGTTCGTGCGATGTCCAGACATTTTTGAAGCGTCAAGTCTGAACCTTCGTTGATGAGCTTTTCTCTGATTTTTGAAGACTTGACTCCAAAAACAATGCTGTCACGAATCATCTCGTCGTGGATGGCTGCGTCGTACCCACAGTCATTTAGCAACAATTTTAAACTAGTAACGAAGTGTTCAAACTTTTCACTATCTTCTTGTTCTCTGCACCTCAGCTTGTAGCGTGCATATATCTGGTTTGAGCGAGGTTTGCAGTAGCTCTCGAACCCTGTGTAGTAACTTTCTAGCTTCTTTTTGTCGTCATCTTGAAGATTCCATGTAGAGAAAATCTGTCTTCCTTTCTCTCCAGCCCATATCATCAAATAGTTGCATTTGACCTCTTCTGTTTTCGTCTGCAGAGGTCCTCCAAACATAAATTCTGCGTGTGATTTGAAGGATTTGAACGCATTGGGTAAGTCCTTGGACTCCCAGTCCATTCTAGGGTTTTGTCCTTGTGAAGAATAAACTTCCATCTTCTTAGAATGAAAATTGTAATTTCTGCAACAAAGTTAAAACACCACGAGAATGTTATCCAAATTAAAATTCCTTTTTAGAGAATTATATCCTTTAAATCTCTGTACGAATATAGATGTAGGTTCAAAACTCTGACACCATGTTATATTTCTTGGGTGCTGGGAGAAGGCATGGAGATTAACACTGTTTAATCTACATATATTTATTTAAGGTATAAGCTATTGGCATGATAAACTGTACTGATCTGCTGTTATCAAAGAGGCAGTGTGTATATATATGAATCAGTTACCGTATTAACCTAAGTGTATGATATGTGATACCAATATCATAACACCCAGGTTATTACAGACAAATTATTGAGACATCACCTTACAGGCTATCATTGTTGAACCGTTACAGGATCTTGGCACCAGGTCTTTCTTACGAATGCGGGTCAAGTTAGCCTGGGTCAACTCGGTCCGATGTTCTCGGTCTGGTCCTATATATGTTTGGTCCTATCTATATTGTTGGTTTGTCAATAATGACGACAGGCCCCACTTCATAACGGTAGCATAAGAATGGTGAAAAACAAAGTGAAAATAGTCTCATAGACATAATTCAATATGAAATGATAGAGAGGCGGACAAGAAATATATTTTTTGCGTTGCTTATTCTTATTTTTTTAAACAAGAGCGAAACATCAGTGCCACCTTTCATGTAAGGTCAAATTGCTTTAATCAGACTTTTAATCGCAATCACCGTTTTTACTAATTAAATGTTTGTAAGATATTAGTCCGAGTTTTCTCTGACGTTTTAGTGGCCAAAGATTTTGTTACCTGCGCATCCTGCATCTTTTGTGCATAATTTTGTCTCTGGGATGCAAAGTTTTTATTTCAGCCAGTCCCAGGATGCAATAGTATCTATCTATCTACTAATACTGCAACACCCCCTCACGGGGATTATGTGCAGGTGTCCGGTGTGCTTCAGACCGGGCGTCAGTGCAGTGAAAGTTAAAATAGGACAGATGGATAAAAACAGGTGAGAGTGGAATAAAAGATGATAGGTTAAAATGTTAAAAAGTCTGATGAAGACAAAGTGCAAAGATAAAAGTTAAAAACAATGCTTCCGGTCTATGGCTTTGAGTGGGTCAGACCGCTGACTGCCAGTCTGAACGAGTCAATATCTGGCAGTAATGCTATGCTTGGAGGCAGCCTATTCCACTGGACAATGGCGAGGGGAAAGAAGGAGTACTTATAGTAGTCAGCAACTGTGTGGATTTGTCTAAATGCTAATGGATGTGATGCTGAATGTCTTGTAAACACTTGAGTATTGCAGACTTGTCATTAAAAATAGTGTTCTGGGCTCATAAATTTGCAGTTGGACTAATTGATATGGGAAGCAGCGAGTCCCAGGACCCATAAGCCCAAAATTGTAAATGAATCACTGGTGGCTTCTCTTTATTTTGATATTTGCCACTACCGTCAGGGCATCTTAGCTATCAAAAATCCAGAATTCTCCCAGCCAGTCGTGGCTGGGCACATTCAATGAAAAATATGGTAATTGAATGAAAGATCGGTGACATAAAAAGTTAAAATAGGGTCGAGTTATGATTTATCTCTAAAATAAAATGATATTTTTCATTTAAATCTTACAAAGCAGGGATATTGTTGGAAATTTCTGTTGATGGGCCAAAGGCCCATCAGCAGAAATTTCCATGGGCCCTAATTGGGCGGGGGGTCTGGGGGCCGCCTAAGCCCCCAGTGGGGTCCAGGGGCAACGCCCAGGTAGGGTTTCCCCCCCCCCCCCCAGCCATTTGTGCAGCTGAAGCCAATGTAGTTGGAATTTTCTCATCTCAGATGATCCATCACTGACATTGGTCTCGGTCATGTCAACATCGGGGGGTTCTGGTATTTCCGATGGATTTTCAGCAGATTCAGAATCCGCGGGCGCGTGGGGCATCTTGGGTCAATTCAGGGCCTTGTTGTAACATGGAAGTTATTTTCCTTTGGTTTGTGTCTATCACACGAAGCTTTTTCTTCGGGGGCATCGTCAGATACGGAGAAAAGCCAGTGATTTTTCGGAGAATCAAAATCGAAAGTAACTTCACGCCAAAACGGAAGTAGCATGTGACCGGTAAGTGATTTGAGCGCCACCAAACAAGTTTCAGCTTTTACAAATGGCGCGCCGAGCGGTACAACGGTCTACCCGAAAAATCGGGGCGCGGACATGAAATACCAAAGCGCCGCACCGAACGAGGACGCGCCAAATCGGCGCCGACGACGATTTTTCCTGCCCCCTAGCGTAGTTTAATGCGCAAATGCGCACCTCAAATTGATCCCTGACAAAGATGGAAATTTTCCACACCTATTGTAGCCTACCCTCTGTACACATATAGTAGGTGAATAAGCTATATTCATTACCCATCATTTCCCATTAATCAGTTAAAAAGTGAAACTACTTGCAGTGTTAATCCTAGCCCAAAATGATGAAGGGCCCTTAAAATGGGCCAATGGCCCATATCCCATTCAAATACATGCAAAGTTCAAATTTTAATGGGCCATTTAAAATTTTTATGGGCCCTTTGCAAAATTTGATGGGCCCAAGAATCCTTAATATCCACATTAGAGCATAATTGACATGAAATTTGAATAGCTTGTATATGGGGCCCAGCCAAAAATTAAGTCCATTTTAGCAAAACATTAATAGTTTTCTCACAAAATGGACCGGGCCCATCCTAGGATGAACCCTGAAGTACTTTTATTTTTCAGCTGTATGTTCATTTGTTTTATCATTTTAAGCAGTTATCTAATGAATACATCATTCATCTGTCAACATTTATGGTAAAATTACCCAATTTTTGAAAGGTGAAGAAAATTCTGGATTTTCGTACAGGGCTTCCGTTAGGCGGATGTACGTCGTATATTACGTCCAAAAATCGCCAGCGTACGCCAAAATTACACATCAAAGACATACTGAGGACTTCTGAAAGTTCCTTTGTACGGCCAAAAATGAATATCGAGAGGTCCTGTCTGCAGAAAAAAAAAACGCCCACATTTATCAGATTACGTAATTTATTTCCCGCCTTCATATTGGAAACTCATTTATTTGTTTATTGACCATGCTAGGACGTCCCACTTGACTGATTTCGAGAGTTTTGTTGACAGCCAGTGTCACGTGTAGGCTTCAGTCGGAAGCATAATTAAAAAGCGTGTCGAAACATTGACACATCTTGACAACGGCCTTAGAAACCATTCCCTGCTGCTCCAGGTCGCGAGACGGACATCCAGTTCATGAGCAATAAAGTGAAATGGCCAATCAGTAATCAGTATCCATTTTGTTGACAGTTGAGAAATTTTTGAAATACAGAAAGTGCAGACGTGACACTTTGCACGCTTGAGAAATAACTTTTATAAACTCTACACGTCTGCGTCGTAATTAATTGTTTTGTTGATCCTGCGCATGCGATAATTTAGTACTTGAACGCTCCTTCTACACAGGCACTACACCAACGAACATACAACATATTAAAATCTATCTGTCTGTCCGTCCGCCCACCCACCTACCTACCTACCCCTACCTACCTACCTACCACTACCTACCTACCTACCTACCTACCTACCTACCTATGCATTGTAAGGAACAAAGAATGATCTCTTAAATATATGTGTTATTTTTCAAAGCAAGTTTGACAGTCCGCCACACTGCAACGGTATCACAGAAAATAGTGGGACTTCGAAAAAAAATTCAATGGGACTTCCAAATTTCAAGGGTAGGAAGTCTGGACTTCCTGGATTTGAAAGTTAATGGAAGCCCTGTTCGTAATAGGAGTTACTCTGATGTAAGTGGCAAATATCAAAATATGGATTAGCCACTTAAACACCAGAGAAGGCTCGGATTAGTAACATATGGGAAGCAGGGCCGTTGCTGTGTATTTAAAAGTGGTCCGGGGGAGGAAGCAATCGAGTGCTGAAGGCACGAGGGGGGGGGGGAGACCACAAGAGGGGGATTATTCCCTCTCTCGTTAGGGGGGTTAGGGGGGGGGGCTCCCCCGAGAATTTTGAGCGCTTCTATGTGCTTTTTTAATGGGGGTTTTGTGCGTTTGAAACCATGATACATTTTCATTTGTCAAATAGGGAGTGAGATAAATATCTCCCAAGGAAACCACTATACCAGCTGGTAACAGAGAACATGTTTTTATCTTCTATCTTCATGTAGAAGGTGTTTGAACCTGCAATGACCTTGTAACAGCCAAAGTGATTACAAAACAGCTGCTTTAAGTTATATCACATGTCTTCACTGTGTCTGAATATGAATCTACTGAAATACCATTACAAAGGTTTTGTTATCTGCCTGGCTATCTAAACTATCGACAGTTGGGTGCACTATCAGTGATAGTTATCGATAGTTGAAAACTTTACAGGGATACAGACTTACCCTATTTTGCCAGGAGCAAGCTGGGCCCCTAAAACAAAATGGTTGGGGGCCCAGCCCAAAAGTAAGGGGTCCAGGATTCAGAGGAAAATTGAACTAATTTCAACACCATTGCCAAGTATTTGTTTAATACTCATAATTGAAGTCAGAAACCCTCAAAATCTGTATTCCTCTAATTATTTACCATATTAACAGTATTTGGAACCAGCTGAATGAAGATTTTTAAACTTCCTTTGGGATCATGGGTTTCATTTGGGAACTTTGAAATTATTAGAGGGTCACTGATGAGGCCTAAATAGCTAGTCTGGCCCAGAAAACTTGCACACTCTAGTTTCATTTCTTCGGTGCATTCTTTGCTTCCATAGGATAACCTTTTTAACAGCTAGTGTCAGATTTAAAAAAGCCTTCTTACCTTTACCAACTACCTGTTTTTCAGGGGCAAGCTGGGCCCCTAAGCATTTAGTTTTAGGGGCCCAGCCCAAAATTTAGGGGCACTGGGCTACTGTGTTCTGTTAGTCATTTTCCCTGCACGATCATGATAGTACTATCAGAGCAGTATAACTGTGACGATGCATCAGACTATAGATACATGTACAAACAAGAAAAATCAACACCCAGATGTGGTCAAAAGTTCAAAATATTTTTTTTTTCTGAAAGTAGTCATCATGTTGCATATCAAATTAAAAGGACAGAATATACCCCACAGAGCACCATGAAAGCACATATTCTGTCCTTTCATACACCATCGACACGTGGGGTTGGGTTCCAAAGGTCGAAACATTTTTTTTACTGAAAGTAGTCATGTTGAATATCAATTTAAAGGGAATAGAACATAGAGCACCATGCAAGCAGATAATTCTGTCCTTACACACACCCTCGACCCCAGGGGTGGCGTTAAAATGTAAAAAAAATCTGAAAGTAGTCATGCTGCATGTCAAATTTAAAGGGATTTGACTTACCATGCAAGCACATATTCTGTCCTTACACTCACCCTCAATCTGTGGGTAGGGCTAGGGCTTAAAGGTAAAAAAACATTCTGAATTAAGTCATGTTGCATATCAAATTAAGGGGAAAGAAGTATAGACTAACATAGAAGAAAACACTTTGACCTTACGGGAGTGCAGTGGCTCAGTGGTACAGCCCCCTAGATAAGCTTTTTGGTCAATTGGGTATTTACGCAACCTGGTTATCCTCAATTGCGTACTTGCAAAAACAATTGCGTATTTTCATATTTTTTTAGGCCACGTTTTTTTTTCTGTGATTTATAATACACGCTTTCTTATTGCATGAAGCCATCAGGAATGTGCTTGCATATTTATTCACTCCCATCCTCTGCCTTTCTAAAATATCAAACTAGCGGATTTTATTGTACCTGAAGCAAATTTCATCCCCTTGTTGACATTCGAGCGTGTACACCTTTCATCATTGTGTTTTTCCGCGAAATAGTGGGCTGGGCACCGATATTTTATTCATAAACTGGAGTGATATTGCGCTCTCGCTAGTAAAAAAAATCAACACCAGACTGGCATTTGTTTATTACTCAAATGGAAACGAAATGGACCAAATGGTACGCAATGACGTTGCATGTAATTGCATACCGATCGTTAGAATTGCTTTTTGGTACGCAGACATTTCATTCTAATTGCTTTTTTTGAGGATTTTAATTGCGTATTTACGCAAATACGCTGCTTATCTATGGTGCTGGTGATAGAGTTCTTGACTCATGACAGAAGGGCTGCGGGTTCGAGCCTCACCAGTGTCACCGCGTTGTGTCCTAGAGCAAGAACATTAATCCTAGCTTAGTACTGGTTCAACCCAGGAAGACTCGTCCCTAAATATAAACTGAAAGATTGTTGATGGGACGAAAAGAATCAAATCAAACAAAAACTTTGACTTTACACACACCCTTGACTTCTGGGTCAGGTTGAAGTCAGATATTAAAATTGTACAGATAAGTTTTTTTTTTATTGAACTAAGCACAGCGATAGCGGGTCAACTCGGCCTGAAGTCAACTCAGCCCCTGAGTCAACTCGGCGGTGGGTCAACTCAGCCTGAGTTAACTCGGCCTGTGCAATTATGTTTAGAATTAGACAAATATTGACCAATTATTGACAAACATTGCAATTAAGCTCTTGATTGATCGAATTGAGGGTGGAGTTACATCTTGATTACAGTTGATGGCTGTCTTAAACTTCAGGAAAGTTTTCACACTTTGTCAAGCAGTGACTTCCCCTTTATTTAATTAGTAAATATGGCGATTGCGATAAGCAATTTGACCTAACATGAAAGGTGCCAATAGCGACTCAAATATATATTTCTTGTCATGCATGCCAGACAAATGGTCAGAAACACTTTGAACTTTTCCTTAGGCCCCTGGCATGGTGTTTGACACTCAAAATATCAGCCAAGCCTACATATTATAAAAATATCAGAGTACTCCCCTAGGGGTAGATGCTTTTGCATGTCACACTTGTGTTGGCAAGTCACTCAGAAAATCCTGTTTTATAAATAGGCCTTAAGTTAAAGGTGCATAGCAATTTTTTTTCTTCTTATTTCTCAACCAAAACATATGTCGTGGGTACTCAAAAGAACTGTCTCAATGTTTGTTTGTTTGTTTTTGTTACTTTACGTCCCAAGTCAACAGTTATGGTCATGGCGGGATGGTCAGTTCACCTAAACACACTTTTTCCTGGGCAAGCAGTTTACCAATACTTCGTGCACATACTATCTCTTGTAACTGACAACAACCCTTCTTGAAAGATTCAGGGGGAGGGAGGAGAATGACCGTAGAAATTATTTCATGATCAATCTCCACGAGAGTATGGGACCGGGCCGGGATCCAACTAGCGGCCCCTGGATCTGCAGTCAGATTCGCATCTGTTGCTAGACATGTCACCAACTGCGCTACATGGCCTGGTAAAGAGTGTGTAACAATTTTTTTTCTCATTTCTCAACCAAAACATTTTTTTGAACACCAAAAATCTATGTTAACTCGGACGGGTAAGAAAATATTTACAATTTCACGCTCAGAAATTTTATTTATCTAAACCAGTGTATAAAGTTTGTTGCTCTTTTTCAGATCAATATCCATCTTTCAAAGACCCTGGCTAAATCCCTATATTTGCTACAGGTAAGCATGCGCAGATCCAGAGGGGGGACTGAGGGTCTGGGTGCCCCCCACACACACACACTAAAATACCCTGAAAATCACAAAGCTATAGATTTTCTTAGCAATACTGGTCCAGATCCCATGAAAATTTCCTATGCTACCAAGCCAGCATTCAATGTTTGGCCATTATCAGCCTGCCATGGCATTTAACTGGCGGGCCAATGATGGCCCACTTTTAGTCTCCCCTCATTAACTAAAGAAAAACGGTCAGAATTTGACCATCTCTGGCACAACTTTCGGGATCTGCCCATGGGTGTGCACATTGTATTTTTGTCATAGGTCCAGATAAACAAAAGTTTTTAGCTTAAAATTGGATACATGTATATTTTTCTTATCCATCAATTTTTACATTAGTACTTTTGCAAGACCAAGATGAAGTGAAGCATAATCATTATGCTTCATTTCATCTGGGTCTTGCAAAAGTACTTGTTTAGGGGTTTCCCCGAATACAAAGGGTTAACCCCTCATATGTGGGTCAAGGCTACCCTACTTCTAAGCGGAAAGGCATATAGTGTCGAAAGTGTACACCCTGTTTTATTGTGTGATATGAAATGCGTGGTTGGATGATAATTTTCCCGCCATTATGAATTTGGACATGATTTTTCATAAGTAGACAGGCAGGAACATCAATGTTTTGCTGACTTGTTTTTCTAGTAATCTCCTTGGGGTTGAAACACCATATCTGGCATGCGGTTTGGAGCTATGTCTCAAAGCTTGAAAGATGGATGTCGTGCGCCAATCCAGAAAATTTTGTCAGAGGGGTCCAACTTTGCCAGGGTTTTTTTTGGGTTTTTTTAGTTGATGAGGGGAGGGAGAATCCAAATACCACCATAAGCGGGCCATCATCAGCCCTCTAGCGAAACGCCATTAAAATGGCGCTCGCTGGCGTGCTGATGATGACCCAACATTGAATACTGACTTTGTAGCTTTGTGATTTTTCAGGGGATCTGGGCTAAGAAAATTGCTAAGAAACCATATTTTGTGATTTTTCAGGGGGGGGGATCCAGACCCCCCTGCCATCATTTAAGAAGATGGTCATAGATAACTGGACTCATTTGAATTTCATTGGGTGACTCTACCAAGATTGTTCAAAATGTTCTGATCGGTCAAAATTAATGGTCTCCAGGGGACAGGGCTTACTTTCCTGTACAAATGTAGGCAAAAAAGAAAAAAATCTTATTGACCTGATTATTTATCCACACAGTCTGATCAGAGTCTTTGATGGGTGCTCTATTGGTAGTCAAGGGTTCAAAGTTTCTTCAGGAGGAAAACTAAGACTGAGTATGATCTGACTGTGTTGATGTAAAGACTGATTAGAATCTTCACTGTACACACATACCAACCTATACCTTTCAATGTATATTCTTGCATAAAAACATATACGTATAGCTGTTTTAACGCATTGTCAAATGAATGAAAATCCATGTTCAAAATCAGGAGATTTAAGTGCTGTTTGAACATGGGTTTAAACTTTAAAATGCTTCAAATAAGCCCCAAGTTATTTACATGACACATGTGTTATATCCAGAAAGGGCTGCGGACCAGAATGATAATTTTGCCGATGCTTTTATTCGCAATGATGTTGTGATGATGTTATGACATTCAAAAGTTTACAGTCAACGCCATTTTGTTTAGAGAAATTCAGACTAAGAAAATGGACAATTTAATGCTTTAACAGCATTTTCAGTGCAAATTTGGTTGGAATAAGGTAAAATATGCAAGAATAAATATCACACATGTTTGTTTCATTGCATTAACATTTGCCAGGTCCCTCTGGAGATGTTTGAGCACTCTGCCTATCGGCCTCATGTTCAAACAACGTCCTCTGGACCCGGTTAAAGTTAATGCACAAAAACATGTGTGATCCCTATAGTGGATACTGGCTCAAATGTTATAACATGGCTACTGATGAGAGCATCAATGTCTAATACAGACTTTTCTAGTCTGTAACGGACTTTGTTAGTTTAAACAATATTTTATTTCTGAATTTACAAGCATAATACAATATATACAAATGTATAGTGGTACAGGATTTGACAGTAAGCTATAGCTTATATTCAAGTCATTTCCTATTACAATGTGGATTGTACAAAATTATATTAGAATGGCACTGGCAACCAATGTACGCACATAATATCAACATCAATGCATGGCAGATAAAGAGAAAAAAAGAAGAAAAAAAATGTGGGGGAAAGGGGGAAGGGAATGTCTAACTGTTTACTATGCTGCGCATTGAACATGGTGGATAGTGTTTTTTCATGTTTGACACTTAGTTTCGAGTGAACCTTCCTGATTTCACTATGAATTCTTGTACCTTTATAAATAGTGCCTCGTTTTCGTGGTTTGTTTTGTTTTCCATACCGTACAAAAGATCCCTGGTAGTTAAATTGTTTAAGTTTGCTGGTAAGTATCTTGTCCTAGCATCTATGAATATTGGACAGATGAAAAAGAAGTGGTAAGAACTTTCGAAACCTCCACATTGGCATGTAGGTTCTGGTACAATGTTTTTCCTATACAGGTGGGCGTTTAGTGAGCTACATTCAAGTTTAATACGAGTATGGAGGATTTGACCCATGCGTGTGCCTGTGTTGTAATATTTTGGTGGTTTGTTTATGTCTCTGTTAAGTCGGAATTTGAAAGAAGAAATGGATCGGGATTGCTTTGTATCTTCGGGCAAGCTATTCCACGCCCTTATCGTTGATGGAAAGAAGGAATTATAGTATAAGTTTGTGCGAGCGTGGAGAGTTTGTATGTCATTAGCGTTCCGTAGGTTGTAGTTAGTTGTTTCTTGAATAATGGGAGGGACAAGATCGAGAAGATAGTTGGGTGTAAGGCCATTGATTATCTTGTAGAAGATGATGAGTTTATGTTTATTTCGTCTGTTCTGAAGTGATTCCCAACCTAAGTCAGATAGTAGTTTTTCGATGCTACACAACTTGGTGGCACCGGTGATGATTCGTGCGGCTTCTATGTGCACAGCATCAAGCTGTTTCTTGGAATCGACTGATGCATTGTCCCATACGGAATCACAGTACTCTAATAGTGGTCGAACAAAAGATATGTACATCTGTTCCAATGATTTGCGACTAACTCTAAATTTTAGGGCACGCAGTAAGTTAAGTCTTGTCCAAGCCTTCGTGGTTATTGTTTGAATATGATTGGACCAGGTGCATGTATTTGAGAGTGTTAAACCTAGGTGTTTGTGTGTGTCGGTTTCTGTTAGTACGATATTGTTCATGAGTAATGGTGGGTGCTGCGGAGGGTTTGCTTTTCGTGAAAAGATCAATAATTTTTTACCAGTATTAAAAGCGACCAACCATGCTTCTGCCCAAGTACTTATAGTGTTTAGATCTATGTTTAGTGAGTGTGCAGCCCCGTTAGGGGATTCTACGATTATGTACAAACTGGTATCGTCAGCGAACAATCAAATTGAGCAGCCTAGGTTTTGGACTATGTCGTTTATAAAGATAAGGAAAAGTAATGGACCTAGAATCAAACCCTGAGGGACGCCTGCTAGAACAGATATCCATTCAGAAACATGACCTGCAAGAACAACACGCTGTTTTCGCCCAGTTAAGTAACTAGAAAACCAGCTAGTTATTTTATCTGAACATCCTATGCCTGATAATTTGTGGAGGAGTCCTCTATGCCATACCCTGTCGAAAGCCTTACTAATGTCACAAAAAACTAACCGAACCTCTTTACCACTGTCTACAGCATTACAAAATGTATGATAGGTGTGGAGAAATTGGTTAGTAGTTGAGTCACCCCTAACAAAGCCTGATTGAAATGGAGTAAGGATTGCATTTTCTATAATGTAATTGTACAAATACTTATGGACGCATCGTTCCAAGGCTTTGCCTAGCGAGCTTAAGAGTGTAATGGGTCTGTAATTTGAAGGTGCTGATTTATCATCTTTTTTATGAATTGGTGTTACATTTCCAAATTTCCAGCACGTAGGAAAGTAGCCTTGCTCCAAAGAGCGATTGAATATTATTGAGAGGGGCCATGATAGGATGATCGCACCTTCTTTGAGTAGACGAGGGCTGATTAGGTCCGGGCCACTTGCTTTATTTACATTAAGATTACGAAGCACATCCTTGACATCTTGAATTGTAATACTGATGGAAGCAAGGTGGTGTTGTACTGGTGTAAAATGTGGTAATGGTCGATTATCATCATCTAATGTAGCCTGGGAAGAAAAATAATTATTTAGCATGTTTGTCTTTTGAATATCAGTCTCGGCACATTCGTTGTTCATAAATAACATGGGGATATCATGGTTTGATTTTCCTATATTTAGCATTTGTTTTGAAGTTTTCCAAAAAAGTTTGCTGTCTGTAGTTTCTGAGGATAAAAGGTTGTCAAGCTTATCAAAGTAGTCTTTTTTAGATTTCCTTATTTCTGATACAACTTTATTACGTAGTGTTTTGTAATGTTCTAGATGAAGTGGGTTTGTTGTCCTTTTGAATTTTCTAAAGTTTCGTTTGCGTTTTCTTATTAAATTTTTGATATGGCAAGTGATCCAAGGGTGCTCTGTTGGCCTTATTGTAACATATCTATTTGGTATAGCTTGATCGGCGGCATATATTATGGTTTCTGTTACTTCTTTAGTGTTTTGGTCGATGTCAGTTGTTTGCTGCAGTTTCTCTTCCAGATTTGAGTTGGTTAAAACGTGGCGGTATTTATCAAAATCTGCTAGATTATAATTCCAAATACGTCGCTTAAATGCTTTGTTTTGAGGTCGTAGAAATTTCAAAAGTACAATAATGGGACAATGATATCTGGGAAGGCCGGGTATGAAAGTGTCTGCCACTCCGCTGGTTAATATGTTTGGGCTGTTGCGAACAAGAATCAGATCTATCAAGGAGGATGAGATTTCAGTGAAATGCGTTGGATCAGATATCAATTGTTTCATGTTGTAAGCCTGAATTAATTCTTTCATTTTGTTGTTATTGTCCTGAAGCATGTTGTAATTAAAGTCGCCTAAAATAATGACATCTGCAATATGTGTGTTGTATGCTCTGTCTATGCTTTCGTTGATGTGGTTAAAATATTGAGTATTGCTGTTTGGGGGCCTATAAAAGCCTCCTATAAGGACTTTCTTTGATTTTCTCTGAATCTCGACCCAGACTGCCTCAAGCCCTCTAATTTCAAAGTCAGGACGACGCCTACATATGAGTGTATCACGTACATATACTACCACACCTCCACCAGGGCGATCGCACCTGTCAGTTAGGAAAGGTTGCAAAAAATTTTTTGATGAGGATGCTATCGTCGCGAACTTCCGGTTTGAGCCAACTCTCCGAGAAGACAAGTATGTCCTATGCAACGGATTCTCCCTCTACCAGGTCAAGCTTTGGGACAAGACTCTGTATATTCAGGTGCATAATACTTAGGTGGTTAGAGAGACTGTCCAGAGAACTAAGAGTGGTGTCGGTAAGGCTCTCGACAGAGTTTGGTCCAGGGTTCGATTCTATATCTCCACTTAACAGGATCAAGTGAATTAACCAAGACATAAAGATTATTGAACTAAGTAGGAGTAAGAGTTTTTTGGTAAATGATGCATTCTCAATGTGACATTGTACACGACGACCAGGGTGTTTGATATTTCGGTAAAATTCATTACTGTGTTGCAAATCAAGTATAAGGCTGAAACATGCTATGGTATGCGTTTGATGCGTAGTAGTAAATAACAGACATAATACAAGAAGATGAGTGCTGTGAAACGTAATGTGTTTCCTACTACCAAGAAGAAGAGTGCTCGATATCCCTGAGAAGCCGCCTAGACCATCGGATCTTAATTTAGGAGACATTATATCTACCAGGGAGCATGAGCAGAAAGATTAGGAACAGTCTAGTCGGCAAAACAGGGCAATGGATAACATTGAAAGGCAATAATGCGTTTTCCGAGAAGCTCTCATGCGCAGCACAGCAACTGTAGTCATTGGGATATAGGCTTGGGAAAAAGGGGAAAAGTTGAATTAACATGAAGTAGAAGGCTAAGTAAAGCATGAAGAAAATAAATGAGAAAAATCGGAGATAAGTACTCGTTGTGATGTACATTTGTATGAACACAGGTATCTCTTATTGATTCGTGTCCACAAACGCACGCACGTACGCACGTGAGTGCGCACGTTAGCAGAAGGAGAGAAAACGGGAACTAAATAGACATAAATTACAAATCAGTTTCAGCAACATTTATCTCCCCTGTGAAATTCATACAAACAGCACAAACCCAGACCAGATTATTCAATACTCATAATCTAGTCAGGGACTGCGCCGTATTTCACCAGTGGGTACATTAATCAGCATGTCATTTTGGGGATAGCTGCAATAATTTGACAAGTTAATATCAAAATGACCAGAAACTGTCACTTGCCAACACGTCCCCGCCTATAGGCTTCTCGAATACACTCCGGGCCATTTCTTTATAACAGATGTGCAACAACAAACCCCGATCAGACTGCTCCTAAGGGAGAAGTCCGACATGGGTTCGTATTGTTTGCAGGCGAGCCAACAAACGATCAGGCAGTCGCCATTTGGCGCGAACGCCTTAGAATGCCAAGTGAAAAGTACGAAGTATCTATGTCTCAGGGCAATTTGCCGCTCACTGCAAGAGTATGAGTGGTCGATATGATTATCTCGTCGAGACTATCCGAGCAAGCACCCAAAGTTGTATACAACATAAGTTACAAGTTAAATGCTTGAGCTACTTCGCGCAGAAACCGACGTTGAGACAAGTATAATTTGAAAGCTATGTTCAGCGTTTTCCAAACATTTTGTAAATCTGGGATCCAGTCTATCTCATAGTCATTTACTGTCCTGCCAGCCAAGAATGACAGTGACTTTGTTGCCAGGAAGTGGTTGGTATCATGACTATCATGCTTTGTTAAGTATTAATCGAGTTGTATATTTCTACATTACAGTATCCTGTTCGACCCAGTTTTATGACATATGATAATGTAGAGGTTTTGTCTGGAAAAGTTAAACCGGATCAGAAAAAGGTATGTACAAAAGAGCCTTTATTCTTTGCATGCTGGGTAAATTTGCATTCATTATTGTCGTCTGCTGATTTTTTTCAAAATAGACTTTTTCGAAAAATTCTTTCAGGAATACATTCACAGTGTCAAACAGTTTGGATCCAGATCAGGCCAGATGTTGTGTCGAGCCTGATCTGGGTTCAGACTGTTTGCAAAAGTTATCAGCAGACAACACTAGTAGACAAAGAGTTAATTGCAGAATAAAGTACAGTAAAACCTGTGTAAAACGGCCACTCAAAAATAGACAAAACAAAAATCTTAATGACAAATGGTAGCTTAATGAAGGTTGAAAGTATTGCTGAAAGCTCCCCTTGGAGCATTCTGCAATACTTTTGACCTGCATTAAGCGATGATTGGTATTGAAAACCAATTTTCGGTCTTTTTGAGAGGCCGTTTTACACAGGTTTTACTGTCTGGTCAATCAAAAAATAACTTTTGCCCTTAAAGCGCCAATCATGACTGCAGCAGACGACAAATTTTGCAACATCTTTCCCTATTTTAAAAGATAAGGTATGATATTTCATGTGAATCGTCTCCCAGCATAAAATATCATGCCTTATTTATCATGATTGAAAAAGCGGCAAAATTTGAAATTGTGTCTGCTGCAAATTATAGGTGGCACTTTATGGGTTAAACTTTTTTAGTCTCCAGGTCCAGGCTGGATACCTGTTAACATAATACCTTGGCAAACAATGAAGACCTGGCTAAAATGCTGCAGAAAATAACATATCATTGATCAGGATCTGCACTGTTTGTTAAGACTAAATTGATCTTCATGGAAAGAAATACATTATTGATTTAATGTTATAGGCTGTGACCACTCAATATATACAATGGACTATCCTAACTTGACTCTATCAAACTTTATTGAACATCCATCATATACTGCCTGATACTGACTTCTATCATGCCTTCAGCTAAGTGTGTGTCAAAGAAAAATTAATTTTCTTAATTCTCAGCCAAAACATGTTGTGGGTACTCAAAAAACCTGTCTATGTGATGGTTCTTTTGGGCATCCAAAAGATACGTTATAACTGGTGGGTTAGAAAATATTTGCAATTTTGCACTCAATTTTTTTTTTATATATAAGCCTATGTTCTATGACCTACAGTAGTGGGATCATGAGCTCGAACTTAAATCAGGGCTGATAATCATTAATGGTCACAGATTTATACTGACTTTTATAAACAAAGCGGAAAGTTTTGGCATGTTCACCATATATTACAATTCACTATTTTTAGCATGGTAAACATAGCAACAGAGTTTTCATTAAGAGGCGGTTGGAGGCCAAAATGACTGCCTCAGACCATTTTCTGGTCGCCTAAAATGTTCTAACTAGCATTAAAATCTATACAACTGCTTAAAATCTGACCGTCTAAAACTGGTGCCTGGCCTCTTGCAAAAAATCTTATTGCAACCCCTGTAGCAAAATTCTACAATTTTTCACATAAATTTTGTGTAATGTCTGGGCCTCACTATTCAGAAGCTGGGTTGGCAGGTAAAGCCCTGGTCCCAAGGTTATAAAACTTTATTCATGTTCAACTCAACTGAGCATGAAATTTATCATGCTCATAAATGTTAAAATGCCAACAATTGTTGGCATTTTAACATTTATTAGCACGATAAATACAACATCTGATAGGTTGAAAGAAAGAAAAGTCTTTATTTGTCATTAGTTAAGTTTTTATAAGCAGATGAAATTTCATGCCCAGTTGAGTTGAGCATAGAGAAAGTTTTATAACCTCGAGGCCTGCATTATGGTTTATTGATCAAGAAGAAAATATTCATGAGATTTTGATACTTGTATTGCATACATAATATCAATCTTTATCACGTGCGTCGCATCTGAGAGTGATTTAATGCCATTCAATATAATTGATAAACCACTAGTGGTTTAGAGATTTAGTAACGCTACGTAATGACGTCCATTAAAGATGGCAAAATATTGATGTTTTCACGTTGAAAATGCAATTTTTAAGAAGTTTTAATAACATATGACATAGAATCTAACATTCATGCTCCTATATTATTGAATTTATTAAACTTGTTGCCAAAAAGAGCAAAAAGAGATAAAATGCTTGGCAAGCCTCGCATTTTTATCTCTTTTCCGCTAACTTGTTTAATAAATTCAATAAGACGTGAGCACTTGTGTATGATCCAATTTAATAAAACATGAGCACTCGTGTAGGATACTATTTAATAAAAAATGAGCATTCCTTTAAGAGCCAATTAAATAAAACATAAGCACTCGTATAATATCCTCTATTTAACTATGCATGCACACCTATCTAGTGGGACTACTAGTCATAAACTTTGGTTTGAGTCATCATCTATATCAGTACTTTGGGTGTGCCAACAGTGAAGGCTCTGGTTGCCATAAGACTGCATATGCATGGGTGAAAGATTTCAGAATTAATTCTGAATTTATACTAGGGAGCTCAGTGGCTCAGTAGTAGAGTGCTTGACTCCACAGACAGAAGGGCCGCGGGTTCGAGCTTCACCGGCATCATTGCCTTGTGTCCTTGATCAAGACACATTAATCCTAGCTTAGTACTGGTTCAACCCAGAAAGACCTGTCCCTTTTTAACTGAAAGATTGTTGATGGGATGTAAAGAATCAAATCAAACAAACTAACTAACAAAAATCCTGAGTTAAGGATTTTGAGGCTGACTTTCCATAGAAAGTCAGCCTCAAAATCCTGAATTAAGGCGATTATAATAGCTTCTCCGATTAGTCTTAAGATAATCTAAACACAATTAATCATTTTAAATTAAAATTATCCATTTTTTTAGACATCCTGCAAGTTTTAAAATTTGAATTTCTTAAGTTCAGGATTTTGCAAATTTTGTCTGAGCCTGTGCTGCTGTCTGATTTTAAGTACCAAAATCTTGTGAATTGGCAGGGCAAATGTATTCTTTGTAAAATGCTATTTTTTTTTTTTTATTCTTGCACAGCTGGAACTTGAAGTTTCTCTAAACACCCGTAGTGACCATTATGCGCGCAGTAAAGGAGAACAAATTGCCTTAAATGTGGATGGCAGAACATCAGAGAGCAGCTTCTACCATAGGTAAATCAGCTTTGGCAAAATAAAAAAAGTATATGTTTTTAGGGTAGCCCGACCCTACCTAAATTTATTGGTGAAACCTAGGATTTTTTCAAGTTTTCTGAAAAATATATAATTTTATGCATTTTGAAAGGCGAAATGCCTTTCAAATGCATGAAATTATATATGTTTTTCCAGAAAATAATTTTAAAGAATGTGTGTGCCTACACTACCTAAATTTTTCAGACCTGTTACCCAAAACACATTTATTTTTTTATTTGGCCTCGTGAATTTTCTCATTATTTTGAGAACATAAACAGGCCACCAGTATTGGGAATATTTGTGTTTTATGAAAAGTTGGGAAAAACACACAGTATAATGTAAAGCCAAAAAAGTGTGCTGACCAATCCTAAACCAATACCAAATCCCTAAATTTTTTAAGCATTTTTAGAGGATTTCCAAGGGATTTTCATGTTCGGCCATATTATTTCCCCATCTTTCCCATGTAAAAACTTTTAACAAAATGATTTTTTTTTTTTTTGTTCAGCCTTATCAGATAGACAAAAATCAAATATTTGGAGAATTCAGCTCATAAGCACATTTTAAAATTTGGAATGCAAAAATAGAATTTGTTGTAGCACAGTGCAATAAAGATGTCAGAAAGTGGCCAGAAGTTTGTGTGTGTGTTCTTGGAATTGGGAATTTTCTCCTTGAAATTGGGAAAAACCTATACTTTTTGCCACTGGGAATGCAACCCATTATTGGTGGTCAAAATGGGCCAAAAAACATGCAACTGATTTGTTGGCCCTGACGCGAGAAACCCTGACTTTGTTGCATTCAAACAACAAACTGACTTTGTTGCATTTGAACAACAAAGGCTCATATTAGGCTCTGCATCTGCCCAGTCTGATCAGCACCTTTGTAATTCACTATCTGGTAAGTGTAGTCGTCAAACCTGCTCCATGCAAAATTTCAGTATTCTAGCTAGTCTGTGTAGCTAGTGGTTTCAAAATTAAATTAGTGTGACCCAAGCCAATGTCTTTAAGACACTTGAAATCAGCAGGTTTCATTCTATTTAGGTAAATAGTGTGACCGCTGTCAATGTTTTTTGTGATTGTGCATGATTTTTACTTCCTTTAACATGCAAATCAATGTAAAAATGTCCCCACTTTGGGGGCATTTACAAGCAAGGAAGATTCTAAAAATTATGCAGTAGAGTATTGAAACAGTTGTTATATGCGATATATTTATAACAGAGTAGAAAGATGGCTGGAATTATTTGATACTATTATACATTACAACCACGCAAGTACCAATTTAGCAATACAGTCTACTCTCGTTACCTCGAATTCCAAGGGACTGTACAAAATATGTTGAGTTATCAGTAGTTCGAGGTAACCATATCATGACATTTGGCTACAATTTTGGGTCGAAATAAATCACGTTCAACACGTCCATTAATATATCGTTATTAGGAGCTATTACATTAATGAACTGCGTGATGAATTGACCCAAGAATCAATTGAAAGTAGGAATTAAAATAAAAAAATAAAGAATATACCACAGCAGTCTCGATGTTATGCCTGTGTTTTCACTTCTTTTAGACAAAATAAAATAAACATAGCATTTTCAGTTCAAGGTAAGTATCGGTAACTTGTCCCGCAGTCGCAACGACGTCATATTTTTAACACGCATGTTTTTAATGTGCACATGCCTTCCCAATCTATTTTTGGCATGACATGACCAATTTCCGAAAAGAGCCCTAACTGCCTGAACAAAACACTGCATCTGTTTTTCAAATAACTTAATACTCAAGAGATTGCTCAAATAGGACACATTAGCCCATACTGTCACTTACATCTCGAAAAAATTGATATTGGCTTCGACCTTACATGTACCTGCTTTGAAGTTGTACACAATAGATCAAAAGAATTTGCAGACGGCGGTCAGTTATGTAATTATGCAAAACATTAATTTACAACTGCATGTGTCACACATGTGGATTAAGTCCGGTTGTTCATTGATCAAACAATTGATGGTTTTAATGGGGATAATTAACGTTGAAAACGGTGGATTAAAAGGAGGCACATTCAGATAAAAAAGGCAAGTTAAAAAAACACAACAATGACTGTTGTTTTCTTATGAAATGGAATCGACGTAGGCGTTGTAAAATACACTAAAATGGATCAGCGGGACCAGGTTTTCATAACGAGTTATCAGTTTTATTGACTTAGCCGTTGTCGAGATAAACGTTGTGGAATTGCAATAATATATAGGGGAAAATACCGGGACCGGGCCGTCAGGTCGAGATAGGTGATAGTATTGAGTAATGCATAGTTGAGTTAACGATAGTCGACTGTATGTTCCAATGAAACATCTCAAAATAAGTTGTCAGAAGCATAAAATAGGCAGTCCATTATTGGTATCCAGGTGCACGACAAACTACATTAAAACTTGTTCAATTTGTACATGCTCATCACACTGAAGCATAAAAAGTAGTTTAGAAGTTTGTGAAAAACCTGTTTTATGGTGAAGAATGGACATATGTTGTAGGTGCACATTGGAAATGCCTCATAGAGGCAATTCCAATGTGTACCAACAACATATGTTACTGAAATTAAGGAAACGTATTTTGAAATATCCATTGGCTTTCCTCTTTTAAATATCTCAAACTGCCAATCAGTGTTAAAACACCTGTCACTATATGGCAAATTGTTTATATTTACATGACAGCTATATCACCAAATTTGATTTCGTGAACTATGCTTTTGCTAACTTGGTAGTTGCATGTTTGTAATTTGAAAAAAGTTTTTCCGACCTGCCAATCCCTATTTTTTTCAAGGATCATCAAGTACACAGGTATATTTTTTCTGGCCTTAGCATAAATTTATGTGGTTTAACCGTGTTATGTTTCAGTAACGTGATGGATAAACAGATCCTGTCTTCATGTGCTGCTGGTGGTGGTGCTGGAAGATATGCTGTTGGATGCCTCAAAAATGGTACTTACTTCTTAGGTCCAGATAATTTACCGTAAAATTGTAAATATTTTCTTAAAGATCAGATTTAACATTTGTTGTGGGTGCTCAAAAGAGCCGTCTCATTGAGACGGTTCTTTTGAGTACCCACAACATATGTTTTAGTTGAGAACTAAGAAAAATAAGTCAATTATTCACTCTTATCTGGAGGCCTGACTGAACTTTAGATAAGTGCAGGGGTAAGGAAATACTAAACCTGACTTGTCAGACCTGGTCCCATTTCATTCAGGACAAGTTTGAAATTTCTATTTGCTTGTCCAGGGACAAGTTAAAATAAATTTACAATTCTGCATTTAGGGAGCGCAGTGGCTCAGTGGTAGAGTGCTTGACTCAAGAACAAGGGCCGCGGGTTCGAGCCTCACTGGCGTCACTGCGTTGTGGTCCTTGAACAAGACACATGTAACCTAGCTTAGTACTGGTTCAACCCAGGAATACCCGTCCCTTTTTAACTGAAAGATTGTTGATGGGACGTAAAGATTCAAATCAAACAAAACAAACAAAAAATGTGAATATTTGCTAACCCATGATTTGACATATGTTTTTGGGTGCTCAAAAGAACCATCTTACTATGCTCAAAAGAATCTTCTCAGCGAGACGGGGTTTTTTTAGTACCCACAACATATGTTTTGGTTTAAAAAAATCATTTCAAATATGTGCTCTTATCTGGAGGTCTGACTTTAGGTAAGTGGCTGTAGATTATTAGACCTGTGTCCCTTTGTTATCTGCTCAATGGAAATTAACCCTTTACCTCATAGAGACACCTTTTTATGCTTTTGCAAACAGAGCAGACCCAGATCAGGCAGCTCTTGTAGGAGGGTCTACTCTGTTTGCTTTTGGAAATATGATAAGATATGATCCTACACAAGTGGACCTGGCAAGTAATTTTATTGTTCTATATACCAACATGAAAGTTTATTTATATAATTATTCATAGTGGGTGGAGCCTAGCATGAATATTCATGATGAAGGAAAGAGTTAAACTAGCTGCATGAGAAATTTCAATATTTTAGCTAGTGTCTGTAGTTAAGTTTACTTTTGTTTTCAAAGACATGATTTTGCGTTGAAGCTCTAATCATGAAAGAGCTTCTACTTACTCTTTATCTACCTTTTTTAGATCAGCCGCTAAACCTAGGAATATAACTGATTCTCTCACAAATACAGACTTGTTTGTCTGAAATTATATGATCATTGTGGTATATAAAAGTTTTGGAAAATGAGATTGTCAATGTTTTACCATACTAAGTGACAAAACTCATTCTTTAAAACATTTAATTTAGAACTGTCCGTGCAAAATAAAGTCTTATTTCATTTTTGGCTCTTTTCTCTGTTTTGAGGTGACAAATAATACTTATTTCCTAGAAGATCTAGAACTTCTCCCATAATTCAAAACAGAATTAAACTCAAAATAGGGAGTTTATTTTTAGTTCTTCAGAAGACTCAGACTTGATTTTTTTCCCATTATTTCTGGTTCTTCAAGAATATTGGGCTCTGATGGAAAGCATGGTGATGGTGCCAGGGGGCATGAGAGTTATTGCACTTTCTATTTCTCTTGAACAGACTCAATGAAAACAGCCATGCTGTTTTCAAATTTTGAAGGTTCTCTCTATTTCTGAAAGATCTTTTTCTCAGAGTATTAAAAGCTTGAAACAGCTGCCATTATGCTGTGTGTAATTGGTAGAACTTCTCCCCAGACCTCCAGCCCTTTCATGGCCCATTCACATAGGTTCAGATAAAACAATAGCGTAAAATGGTGAATATTATCTCATGCATCATTTGGGTGCTCAAAAGAACCGTCTAATTGAGACGGTTCTTTTGAGTACCCACAAAATAGATTTTTGTTGAGAAATAAGGATATTAACTTTTAATTAATTACTCTTATCTAGAGGCCTGATTCAAGCTACGAGTTCTTCAGTCTTTTAGCCTGAATATCCATCAATATCTCTGGTATTTTAAACTCTTTGCATGCTGGGTAATTTTCTCCTGCTTTCGTTGTCTTCTGCTGACTTTTTTCAAAAAATTCTTTCAGGAACACTATCAGAGTGTCAAAAGATTTTAATTCAGATCAGGACTGACATTTTGTTGGTCCTGATCTGGGTTCGAACCCTTTGGAAAGTTTATCGGCAGACGACAAAAGTCACCGCAAGCAAGGAAAGACTTAAAAATTTTAATTGTTGTCCGTTTATGTTAATATTTTCAGTTTTAAAAGAGGTATCCTTTTCATTGTGAGAGGAGCAAGGAGGCTCAATGGTAGAGCATTAGACTGGGGATTGAAGGGCTCCTAGTTAGAGACTCACCGGAGGCACTGTGTTGTGACCTTGAGTGAGACACTTTATCCTCTGCTTAGTACTGGTTCAACCCAGGAAGACCCATCTCGGCATGAATGAAAAATCTGTTGACTTGGACAGGGGACAAAAATTCCACTCGTCTGTAGTAATTATGAGTGAAATCTAGAAAGGACGAGTAATTCTTCCCAAAGCACTCGTCCTGAAGTATAACTCGAGGAAGTCATATTAAGTATTACTCCCTTATGTTCTTTATTGCATATGCTTTTAAAGGACAGGTGCATGGGTTTGCAGGACAAGTGAAAATTGTAAGTCACTTGTCCTGCAGGATAAGTACAATATTGAAATATTGTTGTCCCCTGTGGGATTTAAAGAATCAAATCAAACAAACTTCCAAATCGAAGTATGTGATCGTATTGAAGTTAAGGAGAGTCGACTGTACTTTACATTGTAGGTGAGCTTTACCTGAGTCCCATAGAAGCAAGTGTTCAACTGAAGCCAAGCTTTGAGTACCTGGACAAGGTAGATGCTAGACAGAAGAGTGAAGCGGACAGTAAATTAGCAGAGGCTGGTATGAGCAAATTATTAGATAGTTCTTGCAGGGGATTTTCTGCCCATCTCTAGGGGCCGATTTGCGTGCCCCATTCCCAATCGAAAATGGCCACCTTTTTTCCCAATACCATGTCTGATCTTCCCAATTAAGAAAAGTAAAAAAAAAAAAATAAATAAATAAATAAATTTCTTTTTACTTTTAAGAGATGAAAAACTATGACCCATATCAGAATGATACTTAAACACTTGTGCACACGTGGTATGCTTGACATAATACAATCTAAAATAACTTGATTTTGAGGATATATTTTGCTACCCTTGTTATGTTCTATGTTTAATTTCTCCCAATTTTGATGTTGAGTTGATCATTTTTTTCCCAATTTTGCCAGGAGCCTTTCCTCAGAATTGCTGGAAATGCCCCGTCTTGACTACAGGAATATGCAGAATGTTATACACTCTGGATATTTCAGTGTCTGTCCATCATCCATCTCTAGCCCCGAGGTTAAAAGACTTTTTTCATGCTCAACTCAACTGAGTTCGAAATTTCAACTGCTCATAAAAACTAAAATACATACAAATGAAGAAGTTTCTTGCTTTAAGTCTCTCAAATGTTGTATTTATCATGCTTATAAATGTTAAAATGCCAACAATTTTGTTAGCATTTTAACATTTATGAGCAGGATAAATTTTGTGCTCATCTGAGTTGAGCATGGAAAAAGTTTTATAACCTCGGGGCGAGTCCTCTCTCACTCTCTCTTCATGACTGAAATATTGCTTTAGGGCCATTAGTTCGCAAAACGAATAAATAAACAGTTTTTTTGGCTAGCAATGAAGACCAATTGAAATGCCACAGAATCATTTGATGAGATGAAAGTTATCTTGAGGGACTGAAAAATATCTAAATTGAATATTCTAACCTTTGACCTCTTGATGTGTACAATGAACTATCCCCAGTCTATTGTATCAAACCAGATGGAGGAGTCCATTAAGATATAAAGGGTTAAAATATGTCAAACCTTGGCAAACCTCAGTTTTATCCGAGATACTTATTCCAGGCCTCCAGATAAGAGTGTATCATTGAAAATTAATTTTCTCATTGCTTAACCAAAACATATGCAGGGTTGCCACAATCAGGGCAAAAAGTTTGGGAAATGAAATTTTTTCCAGGTCAAGGAAAAGTCAGGGAATTTCATTTTCAGTAAGGGACATATAGAAAAAATTAAAAGATGTCAGTGAAAAGTGAGGGAATTTAAAAAAAAAAGAAAAAGAAAAAAAAGTTGATAGTTATAATAAAAAGTTTCTGAAAATTATATTCTCTATAAATTGAAAGCAGTTTGTGGATGAAAGTTTTCAGGATTATTCCTGAAATCAGGATTTTGAGGCTGACTTTCCATAGAAAGTTGGCGTCAAAATCCTGAATGAGGCATATTATAATAGCTTCTTTGACTTGTTTTTTTTATTATATAAAGACAATTTACCATTTCAACTTGAAATTATTAATGTTCTGTAGGCATACCACAGGTTTTAAGATTTTAATTTTTAAGTTCAGGATTTTAGAAATTATGAACTTCCACCCGTGTATCGAAAGACATTCCTTTTCTAATATTCTTAGTTTGAGATTTTTCTTTAAAGTTTCAATCAGAAAGGGTACCGTATACACCCGAGTATAATCCGCAAGAATACACAACCCGCACCCCCACTTTTGACCCCAAAATCCTGGAAAAAATGGATTTCGTAAGTATTGACCGCACCCCAAATTCAGCATTCTAAAGGTCCATGTGTGTCAACTGCAAACAAAAAGCTTACCTTGCAAACTCTATTTTTCACACATGATGTCATCACAAGTTCTAATTATGTTTACCTAAGTCTCCAAACACATCAATTATCTCCGCAATTAGTGCAGTAATTGGCAATAGATTTACTATTGTGAAGCTTCAAGTCATGGTTTGTGCACATTTTATGTCAATAAACATCTTTCCAGGCAAGGGAAGCAACTCAAAAATACAATTTCAGAGGAAGAAAGCCGTGTTGTTTCAAATGAAGTGCTCTTCAATTTATGCAGTTTACCTGTTTTTGAGAATAATTACAGCATCTACAAATAGAAAGCTTGAGTGATTATCGGTTTTCACATAAATACTAAGCACTGCTTTTAGTATAGCGGGAACCAGGCAGTGTATATGCACTTACACACAACAAATTCAGACAGCTGTTGATAGAGACTGGATTTACCGATTTGTGTGCGGTTTTCAATGTTAGGCCTAAATGACTTCAGCAACATGATGGAATAACTCCTGATGTACTGGCACGTAAGTGCAAAGCCATTTTACTTGGAAAATCTCTCCAATTATTCCATGAGAATCCGAAAATCGGTCCGCTTGTGTTTGGGAAAAAGTCCCAAATTTTTAGTTCGATTGCACTACCCCCATCCCCCTTATTTCATGAGTTGTGGGGGTAAAAAAGTGCGGGTTGTATGCACCTTTCTACAGTAAATTTTTTTACAGCATTTTTGAACTATCGAAGGATGAGAATTGCTATTAAACGGTCTGGAAAACGGTCTAAAATCAGCGAAAAGTCAGCAAAAAGTCAAGGAATTTTGAAATGGATATCAAGTGGCAACCCTGATTATTATGTTGTAGGTCTCATTGAGATTGTTCATCTGAGCACCCACAGCATATGTTTCAACTGAAAGACGAGGAAAAAGTTGAACTTTTATACTAAAAAATTTGCTTAGCTGGGCCTAATTTTATTCTTCCCAGGTGATTCATCTCAGGACGAAGCTGAAGATGACGCTAAGCCAGTGACAGTGAAGTACGCAAGGCCAGAATCTGAGGCAGCTAAAGCTAGGAGGCTGGGTTCCTACGCATATTTACATAAGAAACATGAAGGAGAGGCATGGGTACCACTGAGCTATCATAATATACACGTAAGTACATGTAGTATGCTAGGCCAGAGTCTGAGGCTGCTAAAGCTAGGAGGCTGGGTTCCTACCCATATTTACATAAGAAACATGAAGGAGAGGCATGGGTACCACTGAGCTATCATAATATACATGTAAGTAGGAGAATGAAGCATTTTAAGCAGATCTATCATGATATTTGCCCAGTATATGCTTGCAGAAGTACCTGCTTTGGTTTGCAGAGGTATAATTGCTAACAAAAATGCAGTCCCTATATATACTATGCTTGGCGTCCATTTGAATGGACAGCATTATAAGTGAATTAAATGGACAATTTTACAAAGAAATTACTGTAAATTTTAACACACCTCGCCTATAGAGTCATTGCTAAAAAAACGTGATATATCAAACAATAATTCACAGTTTTGAAAGCTCGAGGAAAGCACACACTAGTTGATGTCATTTGTTATTGCAAATTGATGTCGGTCATGGCATTAGATGGTGTAGCATCATTTTTACGCTTGAAAGACGTTACAAATACTTGTTAACGCATGCGACACAGTCCAACTATTGGCGGGAATTCTTCAGTGCAATGGCGAAAAGTTTGAAGAAGCTACAAACTGCAAATGTGTTTTCCTCGTTTATTGTGTGTTCGACTTGAAATAGATCAGCCCTATTGCGTGAATTTTTTAGTAGTAATTCACTGTTTGTCAGTCAGTTGTACTAAGATAAATCACTCACGCTACCCGCTCGTGATTTAATCTTCTTTACAACTGACCTCCAAACAGTGAATTATAACTCAACAATTCACTGCTAGAGTTGATTTATTTCTTAAATAAGCATGGTCAAGTCAACCTTATTCAAATACTAAAATTCAAAACTATGCAGACCCTGAGTTATATACAGTGCAGTCCCTGTATAACTCATCTTTTTATAACACATACACTGCTAAAAATATTTAAAGGAACACCAGATAATTTCCCATAGGTGATAATAATAACCCCTGTCCAATAGACAAGTAATGCATTTCACTAGACAATACGACAGAAACCCAGTTTCTTTTGCCATTTTTGCTAAGATAGTCAAAATTTGCGATCAAAAAAAGTTTTTGATCAAACAATCTCTGCTTAAGTTCATGGCTCAAATTTTGTAATTTTTGATTTTCTTGAAAATAAATTTTTTTTCTGGAACTCTGTAGAATCTTCCGAATTTGTTAATAGCGTAACCTAATGGTTTCTGCAACATTAAAAGGCTATTGGCTGTACAGAAATGATGCTGTTGTGGTGCTTGATTGAAAAGTTCGTCTTAAAATTTGGCTTTGAAAAAAGGGGTATTTTTAACAAAAATCCATTTTTACATAAAGCGTTCTATGGAGATTTCTGGAAAGTGACTACTTCATTTTTATCAACAAGCATCATCCTTGATGGGTAACAGAACTAATCACAGGAGTAACATGTTTTTGCCTTAATAATCCAACTCTTGCTATGAGTCAGACTATGAGTGCAATGGTATTGTGGTCAATGGCAAAATACGCAATGTTCCTTTAAATATTTTGAGCAGTGTATTTGGATAGAACACAGTCATGATGTGGGTCCTTTTTTATTTACCATAACATTTTATAATGTAAGAGAAGGAATGTGGGTATCCAAATGTTTAGGGTAAGTCATATGAGGGGATATCCAGCATAAACACAAGTTTGCATGTGCGTACAGTGAGAATTCAGTCTTCGCATCCATACTGTCTGATCAGTCTTAGTTTCAACCTGAAGAAATGTCAAACCCTTGACTACCTATTAGAGAGCCCATCGAAGACTGATCAGACTGTACGAGTGCGTAGACTGACAGGCCCCCAAATAAGAGTGTGTAACTAAAAATTGTTTCTCAACCTAAACATATGTTGTGGGTACTCAAAAGAACCGTCTCAATGAGACAGTTCTTTTGAGCACCCAAAACACATGTTTAAACTGATGGATAAGTAAATAATCGCAATTTTACACCTAAAAAATTTGCTAAACTGGCCCTATGGACTGATCTGTCTCTTCCATGGGTGCACATGCCAACTTGTACCTTGTGCTGGACACTGACTCATACATGTATATAGTAAAACCTGTCTTAAAGGCCACTCAAAAGAAGACAAAAAATAGGTTTTCAAGACCATTAATCGCTAGGTCAAAAGTACTGCAGAATGCTCCACGGGGCCACATGGCTTTAACAGGGTGCCCACCTGTCAGGGAAAAGTCAGGGAAATTTGGTTTTTCTTCAAGGTCAGGGAAAAGTCAGGGAATTCTGTAAAATGGTCAGGGAAATTAGAAATCTTCAAAAGTCAGGGAAAAGTCTGGGAATTTTAAAATCATGTTTGGTTAAACCCTCAAAAATTAAACAAACAAATATGAGATGATGACTTTAATAGTGTTAGGGTGAATATAATATGCAATCCAGTTGTTCTAATATACAGTCTACTCTCGATACCTCGAATTTCAAGGGACTTGGCAAAATATGTCGAGTTATCAGTAGTTCGAGGTAACCAAATCATGACGTATACCCACCTTTTTGGGGCGAAATAATTCACGTTCAACTCGTCCAATAATAGATCGTTATACGGAGCTACTACGGGATGAATTGACCCAAGATTCAATTGACATTTAAAATTGAAACATTAAAAAAGAAAGTATAGAATCGTTTCTCAGGTACCGCAACAGTCCTGACATTATGACTATTTTTTCACTTCCTAAGACAAAGTAAAATAAACATAGCGTTTTCAGTCGGCAACTGGTCCCGCGGTCGCATGTTTTACCCTTCCGTAAGTCGTCATATTTTAAGCCCCAACAGTGTACAAGCACGTTTTAATTTTTCGGCTTGATGTGCATGTGCCTTCCTAATCTATTTTTGTCATGACATGACCAATGTCCGAAAATAGCCTTCAACGCACAAGTCTGATTTCAAAATAAAAAAAAAATTGCCCCGAGAAACAATTAAATTATACTTTGGCCTTATTCAAAACGAGCAGTCATCGGACAGTGATTGCTCAAATATGACACATTAGCTCATGTACATTTAGCCGCTTTGAAGTTGTACCACAATAGATCAATAGAATTCGGCTACCGCAGTCAATTATGTAATTATACATGTGCAACACAACGCACTCATTTACACTGCATGTGTCCCACACGTGGACCAAGTCATCAAACAATTGGTGGTTTTAATAGGGATAATTAACGTTGAAAGCGGTGGATTAATTGGAGACACATTCAGATGAAACGGTAATTTCTTATGAAATGGAATCGAGTTAGGCGTTGTAAAATACACTAAAATTGATCAGCGGGACCAGTTTTTCGTAACGAGTTATCAGTTTTATTGACTTAGCCGTTGTCGAGATAAACGTTGTGGAATTGCAATAATATATAGGGGAAAATACCGGGACCGGGCCGTCAGATCGAGATAAGTGATAGTATTGAGTTATGCATAGTTGAGTTAACGAGAGTCGACTGTATATATATATCTTTTGGCTATGAACTGTTATTATAATCTAAAACCTAATTTTTGGTCACATTGTTTTAACTCACCTGAGTTAAAGGCTCAAGTTAGATATGATAACGAGTATATTGATTGTCTGTTGTTGTCTGCTTCCATTTTCAAAGGAGTATAGTTCTGATCAAATTTAATGTAAAACACATACGGTAGCTAGGGGAAAGGCTGCCATGGGTAACATAAAGCTCCCATAGAATTATAATGGGACAACTTTAAAAATCTTCTCTGAAGTGGCTGAAGCCATAAGCCCCACAGCTTGTTGATTTAATTTGTAGCAATATCTAGTGGTCTCCTGCCAATCAAGCCCCTGGGGTTCAAACTGGCCACACCCTGGGGGCCATTATCTTATGTTGACTATAAATGAAAAAACAACAACTCTAAAACCATAAGGCCACAGCTTATATATTAAGCACATGAAGCAATATTTAGTGATCCCCTACATAAATCTTGCCAACCATGTCCCTGGGGTCCAAATTGGCCATGTCCTGGGGGTCGTTTGCTCCCATTTACACCTGGCGAAATTCCCCAAATAGCTCAAGTAAGCTGTATAACATATTAACAAAATATCCTACACAACACAAAGTTATGTAATGTTTTTTTCTGACACACTTGCTTCCTTTTGTGTGTCTTTTTGATTTAAGCACATATTTCTGATGTAAAACTCATACATTTTAAGGATTTAGATTGATTTATGTCAGTTTTTATAAAATGTGGGCGTATCAGATGACTGGAAGGGGAGGAGGCGCGCGGGAAAGCGCGGTAAAATGGTCAGGGAAAAATGAATTTTTGTCAGGGAAAAGTCAGTGAAAAGTCAGGGAATTTCATTTCAGACTAAGAGTGGGCACCCTGTTTAAGAACTTTGTTTTGACTATTTTTAAGCGGTCGCTTAAGACAGGTTTCATTCACTGTATTTGTTATTACAGACAGAGCGGTCAGAGTATGTGAGGAGAAGACTTCTAGAAGGTAGCCTTGATGAGAGAAATAATGAATTCCATGTGGGGTCTGCAGAGTATCTCAAGATGTTGATGCCACTTTTGAATGAAGAGCAAATGTAAGTAAACATAGCAGTACAGTAAATTTCGGACATTAGTTTGGCTGCTTAAACAGCACAGACCCAGACCAGACTTGAAGAAACAGTCTGATCAGGGCCTTCCCTGTTTGCTGTTCTGACAAGCTTTTTGTGAATTCCAGCCCTGAAAATCAACATTTTTTTTGAGAACAGAAAGAGATTTTTAGACCATTTACCGTATATGGATCCGCTCATGAGATTTCAGTACTTTTTTCCAATTTCAGTACTTATCACACACTATTCACAATCACTGTTCAGTCTGTTCATAATGTAAGTTCAAACCCTGTGTGTACAATGTAAGCATTAAAATTAGCAATATGCACACAGTTTCTCAATCAAGTAAACTTATGCCACAAATAATTTTATACAGATAGAAAAATAGGCTGAGTTTTTGAGTGCTATAAATTAAGTGTGATTCAATTTATTCTCTAACTAAATATGTCTGAATACCATATTCAGCCTCCTTCGCTCGAAATTTGACAGAGAATTACTCGAGGAAGTCCTATTACATATTTCTACCTTATGTTCTTTATTGCATACGCTTTTAAAGGACAAGTGCATGGGTTTGCAGGACGAGAGAAAATTGTAAGTCACTTGTCCTGCAGGACAAGTGCAATATTGAAATATTTTTGTCTCCTAGGTATAGTTGTGCAGGTTTGTCAGAGCTTTCACTGCTCCCGATGGAATGCATTACATTCAAATATTGTAATAGGGTGTATATTAATTATACTGGAGTAATTATACTGTGCAACTAAAATTGCATTTATTTCCCTACCCATCAATTTAAGTATGTTTTTGGGTGCTCAAAGAACCCTCTCAGAGAGACGGTTCTTTTGAGTACCCATAACATATGTTTTGGTTGAGAAAAAAGAAAAAAAAAGATTTTCCAGTACGCACTCTTATCTGGAGGCCTATGGAGTGTTGTGGATCCCAAGTACTGCCGTATATTGTTGTTCAGATGTAATTCCATACTTTAGATTGTGAGCATCAGCAAGTGCTCTGGCAAAATGGTATGGATGTGCAGACTTGTCAGAGCCTTCATGGCTCCCACTGGAATATATCAGATTCATATACACGAAATAGGGTGTTCATCAATTAAAAAATGAGCCGCTGTTGTGGCTTCTCCGGTCTGTTGGATGTGACTCAGCTGTGGCCCTGTCCCCATAGCCTTAGCTGTTGTTGGGAACTTAAACACAAACAAAACAAAATTACCTAATGAAAGATATGTGTGCTTAAAAGAATTGTCTCACTGATGTGGTTGTTTTATGCAATCAGAGCATATCTTGATGGGAAGTACTGAAAATATTCTTTTTTTTTGTTTTTATTATCTGTTAATAACAAAATTCTGTTAACTTGATCTAGGCCTTCAGATAAGAGTGTGTAATTGAAAACTTATTTTTAGCTCACCTGAGCCGAAGGCTCATTGGTGAGCTAATAGTATACCAGTCACTCCGGCATCCGTCTGTCTTCTGTCAACATTTTCAAACAACTTCTCCTCTGTAACCACTGGGCCAATTGAACTCAAATTTCATATGGAGACTCCTTAGGACGCGGGAACGCAAGTTTGTTCAAATGGTCCTGGTCACACGACCAAGATGGCCGCCATGCCCATATATGGTAAAAACCCTTTAAAAATCTTCTTCTCCAGAACCAGAAGGCCAATGACCTTGGGACTTGGTATGTAGCATTGGGGATGTGGGGCCTACCAAGTTTGTTCAAATGATGATCCTAGGTTGACCTTGACCTACTTAACGTCAAGGTCAAATTTGCTTCCTAATGCATTTAAATGGTATTTTTTTGAAAAGTTGATTTTTTGAATACTGTTGAAGCCAAAGTCATAAATCTCACTTGATATGTTAAACCTAATGAGACAATGGCTATAAATAAGTTTCAAAGGTCAAGGTTGGACTTTGACCTTCCAGCCAAAGTCCCTCATATTGGAGTCCCATCAATATATTAAAACATAGTTTTCTCAGAAACCACTCGGCCAATTGAACTCAAATTTCATGTGAAGACTCCTTATGATAAGTTAGTTAAAATTTATGCAAAATATTTTGGTCACATGACCAAGATGGCAGCCACGCCCATATATGGTAAAAACCCTTTAAAAATCTTCTTCTCCAGAACCAGAAGGCCAATGACCTTGGGACTTGGTATGTAGCATTGGGGATGTAGGCCTACCAAATTTGTTCAAATGATGATCCTAGGTTGACCTTGACCTACTTAACGTCAAGGTCAAATTTGTTTCCTAATGCATTTAATCGGGAATTTTTTGATAAGTTGTTTTTTTTAATACTGTTGAAGCCAAAGTCATAAATCTCACTCGATATGTTAAACCTAATTAGACAATGGCTATAAATAAGTTTCAAAGGTCAAGGTTGACCTTTAACCTTCCAGCCAAAGTCCCTCATATTGGAGTCCCATCAACATATTAAAACATATTTCTCAGAAACCACTCGGCCAATTGAACTCAAACTTCATGTGAAGACTCCTTATGATAAGTTAGTTAAAATTTATACAAAACATTTTGGTCAAATGACCAAGATGGCGGCCACGCCCATATTTGGTAAAAAAAACCTTAAAAATCTTCTTCTCCAGAACCAGAAGGCAAATGACCTTGGGACTTGGTATGAAGCATTGGGGATGTGGGGCCTACTAATTTTGTTCAAATGATGATCCTAGGTTGTCCCTGACCTACTTAACGTCAAGGTCAAATTTGCTTCCTAATGCATTTAAATGGGATTTTTTTGAAAAGTTGATTTTTTGAATACTGTTGAAGCCAAAGTCATTATTCTCACTTGATATGTTAAACCTAATGAGGCAATGTCTATAAATAAGTTTCAAAGGTCAAGGCCACCACACTCATGTATGGTAAAAACACTTTAAATATCTTATTCTCTGGAACAAAAGGCTGATGGCCTTGGGACTTGGTATGTAGCATTGGGGATGTGGTCTCTACCAGGTTTGCACAAATGATGAATCTAGCTTGACCTTGACCTTCTTTATGGCAAGGTCAAATTTGATTCCTAATGCATTTATATGGCAAAAATCTTGCAATGTTCATTTTTCTATACATGTTTAAGCCGAAATCATAATACTTTCGAGAAATGTTTAACCTTATGAGATATGTTTTATATGTACCAAATGTCAAGCTGACCTTTGACCTTTTATCTAATGCCACTCATTTGGACTGCCACATACCTATCTAAACATTGGTTTCTCAGGAATCACTGGGCTGTTTGATGGAGTATTCATTAGATTGTTTTAGGTCACTTGACCAGAATGGCTGAAACCCCCATATATGGTAAAACATAATACATTTGTATGTTTTATTATAAGTGGTAGTCGACCTCGACCTATTTTAACATTATTAAAGAGATCAGGTGAGCGCTTCAGGTCCTCTAGTCTTATTTCTCAACCAAAACATATGTTGTGGGTACTCAAAAGAACCGTCTCAATGAGACGAGTCTTTTGAGCATCTAAAACTCATGTTTAAATTGATGGGTAAGAAAATAATTACAGTTTTGCTAAAAAAATTCTATTCTTGACCTATATGCAAATACTGATAACTGAAAAGTCTGGTCCCATGAACTTTAAATTAACCCTTAAAGCGCCAAGAAAAAAATGCATTCCAAAATGTTGTCTGCTGAAGTTGTCTGCTGCAAATAATTGCCTAACATTACTGACAAATTAAGTATAGAAGCAAACAGCGTGGACCCAGGTGCAGTCTGATCTGGGTCCACACTGTTTGTCATAGAGGCTTCTTAAACATTTTAACAGATGAGAAAAGCAGACGACTTTTGTTGCAATTGGCGCATTAAGGGTTAACATGAGGTGAATGTATTTCTACCATATATTTTACATATTTCAGGAAGAAACCCGAAATGCCAAATAATGTACTGTCTCTAACACAGCTGAAATCCATGCCCCTGGGAGATCAGGTCAAGTCACTTCTCATAAATGGTAAGTCCCAGATCATAGTTCTGTACAAGCCAACCACCGATCTAGTTTTCTGTGTACAGTAAAACCTGCCTTAAGCGGCCACTCAAAATGAAGACCAAAACTGATTTTCAAGACTGATATCGCTTAATGCAGGTCAAAAGTATTGCAGAATGCTCTCTTGAGCATTCTGCAATACTTTCGACCTTCATTAAGCTACCATTTGTCTTTAAGACCTTTGTTTTGTCTATTTTTGAGTGGCAGCTTAAGACAGGTTTTACTGCATTATCATCTGTTTGGTCCCAAGAGAATGTTTAAAAGAGGCAGCCTTGGTTTAATTTATTCAAATTATGCCCTTGGGGTCAATAAATGCACCTCCCAAATTTCACATGGAAACCATTAAAAAAGTATTATTGTGAATCTTGTCTGAAAATATTAGGCAGGGGACAAAAATCCACTTGTCCACTCTTTATTACAAGTGAAATCTAGAAAGGATGAGTAATTCTTCCCAAAGCACTCTTCCTGTAGGACGAGTGCTTATGGAACAATAACTCAAGGAATTCATATTACATATTACTCCCTTATGTTCTTTATTGCATACGCTTTTAAAGGACAAGTGCATGTGTTTGCAGGATGAGTGAAAATTGTAAGTCACTTTTCCTGCAGGACAAGTACAATATTGAAATATTTTTGGCCCCTGCTAGGCTCAGAGCCTTGCTACTTGGTATGTAGCATTAGGCAGTAGTCCTCTACCAAGATTGTTCAAAGTATGGCTCTGCCCTTGTGGCCCTATTAAAAGTTTCAATGTAACAGTATGGATTCAGATTAGCATTCTGATCTGGGTTGCAAGTTAAAATTGATCTGTTAAAGTGGGGAAAAAATCGAGCAGACATGTTCAGCTCCATTTTATGCTTGCAGGTCGTGTTTTCTTTTTTTACAGCCAAAGTAATAAGGTTCAGTCAGTTGATGACACTGTTGCCTCATGGTACAGACCCACAAGCCACTATCAGATCACTACAACATGTTGCTGTCTTGGTACAGGGATGTTGGGTAGTAAAAAGGTATTAAAACTAAAAGGTGGAACTTATGATTGAGCTTTGTCAGGAAGAAACTTGTCAATTCAGTCTGCTAAGTACAAGAGACTAACCAAAATCTAAGCTTGGAGTTATCCTGTTTTGAAACAGTGTAGAGTGGGAGTGCAGTGGTAGGATGCTTGACTCAAAACCGAGGGGTTGCGGGTTCAAGCCTCACAGGCGTCACTGCGATGTGTCCTTGAGGAAGACACATTAATCCTTGCTAAGGAATGGTGCAACCCAGGAAGACCCGTCTCAACATAACTGAAAAATTGTTGACTGGGACGTAAAGAATCAAGTCAAACAAACTAATCAAAACAGTGTAGATTCAGATCAGCTGGCTTCTAAGAAGCCAGCTGATCCGGATCCACACTGTTTTTCATTCTACTTGTAAAACATCCTTAGGCCTTTAGTTAAGAGTGCGAAATAGAAAAATAATTTTCTTATTTCTCAAGCAAAACATATGTTGTGGGTACTCAAAAGAACTGTGTCAATGAGACGGTTCTTTTGAGTACCCGAAACATATGCTAAAAGTATCCTTGGCAAGCCTCGCATTTTATCTCTTTTCCTCAACTCGTTTAATAAATTCAATAAAACATGAGCACTCATGTAAGATCCTCAATATAAAGCATCATACAAATCGTTTGAATGTTTGAGCCAATTCATAAGATTCTGGTGCTTATTGTATTATAAGCAAAGGCCTCCTTTAAACCACCAGGCTGACGTTTCCTGCGTTGCTAGAAGTCTAAGTTTTCTCCCAACACCATATTTTGTGTATGCAAGAAGCCAAGGCTCTTGTGATTCTGCACATTTGCGCAGGATTGCTAGGGACTTTGTTACTTGACAATGCAATGAGTACCAGAATCTCATGTGCTTATTCAATTGTAAAAATAACATTTTTGCTTATAACTTATCTTTAGAAATTCCACATCAATTTAGTGAATTTACGTCACTGCAAATGTCTTCAAACATGCTTTATAAAAGGAAATTATAAAAGTAATGATGTTGTTATCATGCATTTAGTTAAAGCTGCAGCCTGTTACTTTTGATCTTATATTTCTAGAAATAATATTTCTAGTTTTCAAGAACACTAATATAGCTAAAATTTGGGTATACATTTTATCAGCTTCGTAGATCATAACAAATTTTCACTATCAAAACAACAGCATTTATGTTAAAATTTAAACTGATGTATAAGAAATTTTTGCTCAATTCCATGCGCAAAGATTTCACTATCAATCTTGACCTACTTGTATAGATTATTCAAGGATTGCAAGTCAGGGAACCTAAAATGATTCCTCCTCACAAGATATATCTGTGTACAATACAATTACCTTTGAATTTAATCTATATCTCCATTATGCTAATGAAAAAATAGTTTTCTTATTTCTCAACCAAAACATATGTTGTGGATACTTAAAAGAACCGTCTCAATGAGACGGTTCTTTTGAGCACCCAAAACATATGTTAAAAGCGATGGTTAAGAAAATAATTACAATTGTACGCTGAAAAATTGTGTATATCTAAACCTGTGTCTCCATGTATTATATTTCAGTGAGATTCTGTATCCGAAGGATGGCTACAGTCCACATAGTTGTATTTCATCAGATTTACTCTGTAGAGGCAGAGATTTTGTGGTAGGTGTCATTAGCTGCAGCTGTCAATTAGGGGATTAACAAAATATTTCAGCCTAAAATTGTAAATATTTCCTTACCCATACCAATTAGCATATGTTTTGGGTGCTCAAAAGAACCGTCTCACTGAGACCGTTCTTTTGAGTACCCACAACATATTTTTCTGTTACACACTCTCCTGTAACTGTACTCAACATTTTGATTTGCGGAGGAATAACGTTGGATATAAGGTCGGAAATTAGTAAAACATGATTTCTGAAAGTATATATGACGATATACCTCCCCAAATGAACATTTTGAATATGGTTATTTCCATTCTATGAATCCTGTGTTTACTGTCGTCTCCATGTGGTTTAGTTAACGGAACAGGGAACCAAAAGTCACCTTTAACACCACATGTTTACTTATTGGATTTATAATGCACTTCTGAGCTTGTTTACCACTAAATTCTATCTCAAATTGGAGTGTTGCTAGCCATATAAGGCTGCATGTCATCCAACAAAATGCATGGGTGAAAGTTTTCAGGATTATTCCTGATTTCAGGATTTTGAGGCTGACTTTCCATAGAAAGTCAGCCTCAAAATACTGAATTAAGCAGCTTATAATAGGTTTTCTGATTTATATTCAGTCTGTCTAAAGACAATTGGCCATTTAAACTTGAAATTGTGACTAGTTTGTGCGCATACTGCAAGTTTTAAGATTGGAGTTATGAAAGTTCAGGATTTTGGACTTTTTGAACTTCAACCCAACAGAATGTTACATAGTTATTGATGTCAAAATATTTCCAATAGTATATCGTGGATTTCTAAAGTATCCAATCAGATGTGGCATTTCAATACAAGTGCATTAGAATAGCTTGTTAAAGTTGGTAGCCTTCAAGACATTTTGCTCTGTGCATCTCTATTGCTGTCCACTTTGCCAACCTTGTGTGGTCAAATGGTCCTTTATACACTTTTAGGGGACATAGAGTAAGATTTCCCAATTTCACTGTATTAATGTACTTCAAGGTAGCTTTTATCTGTGCAAACAGTGCAGTCCCTTATGAGATATTGCATTTCTGGGTCTACACTGTCAGTCAGTGTTCTTGTTTCCAGTATAATTTATTGATTATGTCAACACATAGGCTGAATTATTTACCACCCAGAATATAAACTTTTTCCTTGCAAGCTGCTGATAGCCTTACAAGTTTGCAAACAGTTTGGACCCAGATCAGGACCGAAATTGTTTTGGCCCTGATCTGGATCCAAACCATTTGACACTCCGATAGTGTTTCTGAAGTATTATTTGAAAAGATTAAGTTTGAAAAAATAATATAGGCAGACGACTACAAAAGCATGGGAAATTACCCAGCATGCAAAGAGTTAAGCATGTTTTAAGTTTTGTTTGATAGAATGAATAATTTGTATATTTATAGATGTGGAGATTTACTCAATCACGCTGTGTGACTAGAAAAGAAATAGCATCTGTGATAAAGGTAAGTGACGTGTCATGTAAGTTTTACCATTTTCCCGCCATTCAAAATGATTACCGTCTTCTCTCTCCTCAGCCTATGTACTTCGGTAGCCTGTTTTGTAAACAATATGGACACAGATCAGGGTTAATTTGATTGTGTTAACTTCCATGGAAGAAGTTTTTTGGGATGTATTTGGATATAGGCAGCAGATGAAGTAAGATGTAATAAGATGATATTTTTCTGGACAAAAAACGTATTGGTAGGATAAGGGTTAATAACTTTGCCCTGATAAGATAACAAGGATATGATCACAATAGTGAGATTTCAATACTTTTGCATATGCAAGCAGCAAACTTTTGCATATGCAAGCAGCAAATGCTTAGATAAGCCTGTGCAAAGTAATAAGGTTGCAAAGATCAGGAATCGATACAATCAAGTACCACACCTGTCCCAGGATACCAATGGGAAAGTGACAAACTCACAGAAGACACCACAAACAAGAGCCAAGAGGTCAGCCCTTTCCCAGCAGGTGACCACAAAGCACATATAAACAGACGCGCACAAAACATAGCCAACACAAGACAGAACAAAAACATAAAAGATCCACAAAAGAAGTACCGCCTTGGAACGGTCAGTAAAATATTTTACTGGAGGGCTTAAACCGGTTTAACGGCGTTAACCTCACCCTTAATTCAGATGTGGATCAAGACACATAAATATTTTGTTTGCATGAAAGACCCCTAACTTATCAATGCATCATCTCCTAAAACATATAAATCAAGATATAACAAGGAGATAAAGCAAGGATAAGGACTCAACAGTAAATTAAACTGAATACCGGAGCAAAAGAAATCCAACAGGTAAACCCCGGTGGGCCCGACAAACAGCCAAAGCATCAGGCCCCTACCATCTCATCAATAGATCAGTCTTTAAGTCGGAACCATCATAGAGTCTGAAGTCCGACCCACCAGCGTGCAATTAAAGAGGAAAGCAAAGTTGCCGACCGTGATTGGGTTGACTACCAAGCATGCAGTCTGTTGCAATACATTAATGTTATAGCCAATCTTTTTATAATGGGAAATTATTTTAATGAACTGCGCTGAAAAATTATTAGAGCCAACAATCTTCTTCAACTTATACACCAAGTCACCATAGAAATCAGGTTCCGAAAGTCCTTGGCGCAAGAGAGATTTAAGTCCAACTTGGAATTTAGAAATCAAATCATAGTATCGTCTATAAAATTTTGAAAATGTTTTGCGAAGTTTATGATACCGATAGCCCTGTTTAAGAAGTTTCTGAGTTAATAATTTATTGCGAGTGTTGAAGTCAGTAACATAGCTGGATGCTCTAGCAAAACGAATGAGTTGAGAGATATAGACTACATAGGATGTAGAACGAGGAACATTACCATCTAAAAATGGGAAATTGACAATTTCAAAATCAAAGTCGTCACGTTTATCATAAATTTTGGTAGAAACAATATCATTAGAAATTGACAAATGCAAGTCTAAAAATGCGGCTTCGGTATCAAAGGCATTGGCTTTATTAAGTTGGAGCTCTGAAGGGTATATTTGACTAACCATCCTCATACTTAGAAGCCTGAATCTCGGTTACTCCAACATAAAGAAGACCGATGAACTTCTAGGCTTGGGCCAAATTTAGACGTCAAGAACCACTAGATAGCTGGGCATGTCTAGCTCTTTACCTACAATTGCAGTGTATTGATAACTTTTGCAAACAGTTTGAACCCAGATCAGGCCCGACATTTTTTCGGGCCTGATCTGAATCCAAACTGTTTGACACTCTGATGGTATTCCTGAAAGATTTTTTTCATAAAAGTTATGTGTGAAAACAAATCAGCAGATGACATAATAGCATGCACAATTTCCCAGGAGGCAATGAGTTAAAGAATGATGTTGCTAATTTCCATGGGTAAAAGTTTTCAGGATTATTCCTGAATCCAGGATTTTGTGCCGACTTGCCATAGAAAATACATACAAATATCAGCTATTTCAGCTGCTGAAGGAAATTTGTATAAACTAAGTACAGGTTAGTATTTTCAGTAATAAGAAAATTGACTACTGTGTTTGTAAAACTGATGTAAAACACCAAAACAATTGACTGTGTGTGAAACTTTTTTCGAATTTATATATCCTCTTTTGAAAGCAGTGTAGGTCCAGATCAGATGTCTTTTGATGATGATCGGGATCCATTCTGTTTATCACTCACATCAGGGATAATTTTGGGATTGACCCTACAATTTTGTGAGAAAACTATAAATTTTAAGCCAATTTTGTTTGATTTGATTCTTTACGACCCAGTCAACAATTTTTCAGTTATGTCGGGACGGGTCTTCTGGGTTGAACCAGTACTTAATAAGGATAAATGTGTCTTGCTCAAGGACACAATGCAGTGACGCTGGTGAGGCTTGAACCTGCAACCCCTCGGTCTCTAGTCAAGCACTCTACCAATGAGCCACTGTGCTCCCTAAAAGTTAAGCCAAAATGGACTTTATTTTGGGCCCTATATATAAGTTATTTAAATATATCATTAGTTTTGCTTTATGGGGCATATTAAGGATTCTTTGTCTCGTCAAATTTTCTAAAGGGGCCATCAAAATTTCAAATGGTCCATTAAAATTGTGAAATTTGATTGGGAAATGGGTCATTTGCTCATTTATAGGGCCCATCATCATTTTGGGCCAGCAAAATCCCTGCACATGTTGAATCCATATTAAATTGCACCACTGAATTAAGTGGAAATCAAAAGTTTATATAGTGTTGGTACAGAACAGTCCTTTTATATGACACCTCATCATAACACCATGGATGAAAATTTTCAGGATTAATCCTGAATTCAGGATTTTGAGCCATGGTCCTTTTCCTATAATTTTTATACCCCGCCACAAAAGTGTGGCGAGGTATTATGTTATACCCTTCGGTGTCTGTCCGTCCGTCCGTCTGTCCGTCCGTGCTCACCATTTCCGATCGATAACTTGAGTATTTATTCACGGAATTTTTTCAAATTTTGCATACATATTGTTATCGGCGATGAGTGGTATGGGATTGTTAATGGGCAAAATCCGTCCATTTTTAACGGAGTTACTGCCCTTTTTTGTATTGGAAAAATGGTTTCTGGCCTGTTATTCCTTTACTGTTCATGATATCTGAATGAAACTTCACAGATATGTTGAACATCAAAGGTTACATATTGTGACTAAGGACCGTCACTCTGACCTTCCCAGTTTGTGAGTTATCTGCCCTTGATAGGTCTGAAAAAAGGTTTCCTTTACTATGTGGAATATCTGAATATAACTTCACAGATATGTTTCACATCAAAGGTAACATATTGTGACTAAGAACCGTCACTCTTACCTTTCCTGTTTGTGAGTTATCCGCCCTTGATTGAATTAAAAAATGTTTTTTACCCGTAGTTCCTTTACTATGTGGAATATTTAAATGAAACTTTACAGATATGTTTCACATCAAAGGTTACATACTGTGACAAAGAACCATCACTCTTACCTTTCCAGTTCATGAGTTATCTGCCCTTGATTGATCTGAAAAATGGTTTTTGACCTGTAGTTCATTTACTATATGGAATATCTGAATGAAACTTCACAGATATGTTGATCATCAAAGGTTACATATTGTGACTAAGGATCTTCACTCTTACCTTTCCAGTTCATGAGTTATCTACCCTTGATTGATCTGAAAAATGGTTTTTGACCTGTAGTTCATTTACTAAATGGAATATCTGAATGAAACTTCACAGATATGTTGAACATCAAAGGTTACATATTTTTAGTAAGGACCGTCACCCTTTCCTTTCCAGTTCATGAGTTATCTGCCCTTGATTGATCTGAAAAATGGTTTTTGACCTGCAGTTCATTTACTATATGGAGTATCTGAATGAAACTTCACAGATATGTTGACCATCAAAGGTTACATATTGTGACTAAGGACGTCATATCACTGTCTATCTCAGTTCTGTTGCTATTTAGGCATTATATATCTCACAAAATAACTTTTGGTGCCCCCAGCAGTGGCGGGGTATTATGCAGTGCTTGCGGTGCTTTTATTGTAAAATTGTCCCTTTTTAACAAGATTCACTCATAACAAGGTCCATTCCTATGGGCCCAAATTATAATGATGTAAAGGGACTGCACTGTAGCCCATAAATTAATTTCACCACCTGTTAATGCAATATACAGTAAAACTGTGTAACCTGTGTAAATGGCCACTCAAAAATAGACAAAACAAAAATCTTAATGACAAATGGTAGCTTAATGAAGGTTGAAAGTATTGCAGAATGCTTGGAGCATTCTGCAATACATTTGACCTGCTTTAAGCAATAATTAGTCTGAAAACAATTTTTTGTCTTTTTTAAAGTGGCTGTTTTAGACAGGTTTTACTTTACATTTCAGCTTCCAAGTGAAGACGTTAAAGATATTTTGGAACAAATGTCCAGGATAAAGGTGAATCAGGGCTGGGAATTTGTCTTTCAACATGACTATGACTTCACAGACAGGTAAATTACTTAGAACTCTCAGCGCCAATCACAACAAAATTTGTCTGCTTTTGTCATCTGCTTAATTTTTTTAGAAGCCTTTCCAACAAACGGTGTAGACTCAGATTAGACTGCTCCTATAGGAGCAGTCTGATCTTGGTCCACACTGTTTGTCTCTATTCTTAACTTTGATAAAAAATGTTAGCAAAAATTTGCAGCAGACGGCAAATGCAGACGGAATTTTCAGATGATTTTTTTTGCTGGCATTTTAAGGGTTAACTAATAGTTAACCTTGGTTTCACCTTCAACTAGGTAACTGATGTTAACTTGAATTTGTCTTTAATTTAAAGTAACGCACGGATTGACTAACAACTAGCTAGAGGTAGCATTGTCAATTTGAGGTTAACCTTGGTTTAACTTTTAACTAGCCATAATGTGATTAACCTTGGATTATCCTCTAACTAGGTATATTGAGGTGAACCTTGGTTTAAGCTTTAACTAGGTATATTGATTTGAACCTAGGTATATTGAGGTAACCCTTGGTTTAACCTTTAACTAGGTATATTGAGGTGAACCTTGGTTTTACCTTTAACTATGTAAATTGAGGTGAACCTTGATTTTAGTTAACCTTTAACTAGGTATATTGAGGGGAACCTTGAAGTAGGTATATTGAGGTGAACCTTGGTTTAACCTTTAACTAGGTATAACCCTAACCATTGCTGGTTGTTAGTTCTCTTTACCTCATTAATCCCAGATTTAACTAGGTATATTGAGGTGAACCTGGGTTTAACCATTAACTAGGTATATTTAGGTGAACCTTTGTATAATCTTGGACTAGGTATAATAATTATAAGGTTAACATGAACAAGATAACTGTGAGGTTAGCCTTGGTTTGACCTTCAACTGTGTAAGATAGAAGTTGATCTTCATTTGACCTCCCAACTAGGTAACATTGAAGAGCCACCTTGGTGTAGAGGATAAACTGCTTGCCATGTAAACCAGGGGTCCCAGGTTCGATCACAGGCTTCTCCAGTCTGTCGGATGAGATTTTAAGCTGTGGCCCTGTCTCCATATGACCTTAGCTGTTGGTGGGATGTTAATTACAAGGACAGATAAGGGTAGCACTGAGGTTAACCTTGATTTGAGCTTCAACTAAGTAACATTTAAAGTAACCTTTGTTTGACCTAGGTCAATCTGAGGAGTGCAGTGGTTCAATGATAAAGTGCTCAACTTGTGATTGATGGGTTCCTGTATCAAGTCTCGCTGGAGACACGGTCCTCACTGCTTGGTACTGGTTCAACCAAGGAAAATGCCTCAACGTGAAAGAAACGTGTAAGACTGGAATGTGAAACCTCAATTCTTACAAAGAGCTAGGTCAATGAAATACTGTTAGTGTAGAGATTTTCATACAGTAAAACCTGTCTTAAGTGGTAGCTTAATGCAGGTCAAAAGTATCACAGAATGCTCCAAGGGGAGCATTCTGCAATACTTTTGACCTGCATTAAGCCATAATTGGTCTTGAAAACCAATTTTCGGTCTTTTTTAGAGTGACCGTTTTAGACAGGTTTTAGTTTACTATTAGTGGGTAGATTCTGATGAGCTGGCTCATCTGGATTTTAACTGTATTCTTTTGATTTTGCATTTGTCCAATAATTGTTCTTAATATAGGACTTTGTAAACCCCTTTTCATATGATTAAGTTTGAAGAAACAGATGAGATTGACAGTTTTCCCTCCAGTCTCATGCTTGTATATATTTGGGACTTTAATATAGAGATGAGATGTATCATGTTCTTGATGTTTAGGTACCCTGATGTTGCTGAGAGACAGAGAATGTTGTGGGACGCCAAATATCAGACCATTAGTAAACAGCTTAATATAACAGAAGCACAAGAGAAAAAAATCAAAGGTAAACTAAACTACGTGCAGAGATTTTCCTAGACCTGATATCGGCCCCATATTTGGCCCCTTCCCAATTGAAATACAAGTAAAAACTTTCCAAAATGGTGTATATATTTCCAATATCTTAGTTCTACATCTTGGTGAAAATTTCATGAACATCCTAACAAAAATAGCAAAGTTAATGTTACATGAAAATTTGCGTAAAAATGTGAATAAAAACCTGTTTTCATTCACATTTTTATGCAAATTTTCATGAGTTTTTATGAAGGGCAATTAAAGCAACAAATGCTAAAATACACTGCTAATTTCATATATGGTTTTTAATCAATTTAAAATGGCAATCCAGTTCTTTTAGACGGCAACAAATTTTCCCAATTTAGATGGTCCAAATGCTTTTTTCCCAAATTAACAGGCCCCTGGCCCTGCCTGCAGAAAGGTAGGAAAATCCCTGAGGTGGAGCACAGTGGCTCAGTTGGTAGAGAGTTAGACTGGGGATTGAAGGGTTACTAGTTCAAGGCTCACTGCAGGTGGAGTCACTGTGTTATCTTTGAGTAAGACACTTTATTGGCTCCTTAGTACTGGTCTTACCCAGGATGACAGGAAAGCGTCCCGATTTAATACCTGCTTCGCATTAGCTAGTAGTGGGTCCACTCCATCTGTTTGTCTGTGCGTCCATCTGTCGGCAACACTTTTGGGGTGCCTAGTATGTGTAATCTGTAACTCTAACAGTTTTCATTCCTATATATTCAAACTTTGCCTAATGATTGTTCATACATTGAAGATGTGCACCTCTTATTTTGGGCACATTTGATCAGTATTTTCTTAATTTTTACGGGTGTTGAACTTTTTTCCATCCTTAATGCGTAGAGGTGTCTGGTTTGTGTAATCTATAACTCAAATAGTTTTCATTCCTTTATATTCAAACTTTGCATAATGATTGGTCACACATTGAAGATGTGCACCTTCCATTTTGTGCACGTTTGATATATATTTTCACATTTTTTTTACAGGTTTTGAACTTAGATATTTTTTCTATCCGAAATGCGTAGGGGTGGTGGGGGTCTGGTTTGTGTAATCTTAAACTCCAACAGTTTTCATTCCTTTATATTCAAACTTTGCATAATTATTGTTCATACATTAAAGTTGTGCACCTCCTATTTTGTATACATTTCATGGTTTGATTTTCTTTTTTGGGGGTCTTGAACTTAGACATTTGTTTCTGTAAAATGCTTAGAGGGTGTCTGGTTTGTGTAATCTGTACCTCCAAAAGTTATCATTCCTTAATATTCAAACTTTGCCTAATGATTATTCACACATTGAAGATGTGCACCTCCTATTTTGTGCACATTTGATAAATATTTTCTCAATTTCAGGTCTGTTGAACTTAGATATTTTATCCATCCGAAATGCTAAGGGGGTGTCTGGTTTGTGTTATCTGTGGCTCCAGCAGTTTTCATTCCTTCATATTCAAACTTAATACGTTATGATTGCTCGCACATTGAACATGTGTGCACCCTATATTTTGTGCACATTTGATAATATTTTTGGGATTGTTGAACTTAGACAGTATTACGTCTACACCACTGCTTACATTGTTTATGTGTGTAATCTGCAATTCAAACAGAATTCATTTCTTTATGTTTAAAATTTGCATAATGATTGTTCACACATTGAGACTGAAGATGTGCACCGGCGACGCAGGTCCAGAGCAGAGTTTGGTCTTGTTTGTTATTGGAGTGAGACCAGCCTCACCAGAGGCACTGTGTTGTGTCTTTGAGGAAAACGCTCTTCCTCCATTCAGTACTATTTCAACCCAGCAAAGTCCCAACAGGACTGGGGTGTAAAAGAAATGAACTCTAAAAAAAACGAAGATGTACATGTATGTAATATATAAGAAGTAAGGATTGTGTAGATTGCAGAGATTTTTCTCTCAGATGAAAAACAGGGTAGCTGTATTGTCTATGTTAATGAAATGAATTGTATTTTCTAAAAGTTATATCCATTTCTGTTTTCACAGAAGTTGCCATGGCAGAAATGGTTGCTGAGCGACCACCACGACGGCGGCGGACGTCATCAAGATCAAGGAAAAGAACATTAAGTGGACGATCAATTTCAGATCACAGTGATATAGAACAAGAAAATGACATAGAAATGGCTCTTAAAGACATGAAAGATAATCATGCTGCTCTGAACGGTGAAACCATGGAGATCAGTGCTGATAATGGTCTTGATGGTTTGGAACAAGTACCATTAGAACTGAAAACAGAGTTAATGAACTTTATACAGGAAAAGTTATACAGTAGATTTGTGTTAAGTATGAGTGATTTAAAACGATTGTTCAATGTTAAGTTATCGTCACTACCACCGGGGCACATATTAGGAAAAGGTGTGTCAGATAAACTTATAGAGAAAACTATGTTAGAAGTGGGTGGAATATCATTGGCTGCCAAGGTATGTATAACAAAAGTATAGCCCTTGCTCAGGCCCTGAGGCTGTAAAACTTGGTGCTCAACTAAACTTGAGCATGAAACTGCTCATCAAAACTAAAATACTGAAAAATAAAGACTTTTCTTGCTTTGGAACACTCAGATGTTGTATTTATCATACAAATAGAATGATGTCAATGCTGGCATTTTAACATTTATAAGCGTAGCGCAGTCGGTAACGTGTCTGACTACAGATGCGTGTCTGACTGCAGATCCAGGGGTCGCGAGTTCGATCCCGGTCCGGTACCATACTTTCGTGGAGATTGATCATGAAATAATTTCTACGGTCATTCTCCTCCCTTCCGCTGATTTATTCAAGAAGGGTTGTTGTCAGTTACAAGCGAAAGTATGTGCACAAATTACTGGTTAACCGCTTGCTCAAGCCTGCCCAGGAAAAAGTGTGGGTAGTGAACTGACCGTCCCGCAATGACCATAGCTGTTGACATGGGACGTAAAGCAACAAAAACAAACAAACAAACATTTATAAGCATGATCAGTTTCATGCTCAGTTCAGTTGAGGATGAAAAAAGAAGTTTAATAACGTCCGGACCAGAAGGGTTGGACCAGCACGTAAGGTTTTGGTACTTATTATATTGGGATAAAGTCACTATTTAATGAATTTGACAGCATCAATATAGTGAGGCTATAGATCTAATTGTTTGACTTAGTCTTTATCCTTTACACTTTACTAAACGATGAAAATTAGGGCTAAAATTCGCTTATCAATAAACCCCATTGACACCCTTAGAAATGTTATGTACTGGGGCAGCAATAGTATCTAGTGTACTCTTCAAATGACCCAAATTCTAGATTTCAGAGTTACTCAGACAAGAAAAAAATCTATCTTCTCTATTTTCAGTGGAAAGACGAGACAGTATTTGTGCTGGCAAAAGTTGGTGATGAATTAGACCCAGTAAGTTGCCAATACATACACTTTATTACTGTAGGAACTTTATCTGATGGGTTTGATCACGTCGAGTGGCTGCGCCAGGAATGCTCGGATAACACGAGACGAAGTCAACAGATGCGAGTCTGACTGCAGATCCAGGGGTCACGAGTTTGATCCCGGCCCAGTCCCATACTTTTGATGAGATTGACCGCTGAAGCATTCAAGAAGGGTTGTTGTCAGTTACAAGGGAAGGTATGTGCACGAAGTACTGGTTAACTGCTTGTTCAAGCTTGCCCAGGAAAAAGTGTGATTAGGTAACTGACCGTCACGCCATGACCATAGCTGTTGACTTGGGACGTAGAGCAACAAAACAAACAAGATACCTGCAAATACACGTCTAAAAGAACGGCTTTACACATATGTGACAGTGTTGTCTCCAAAAATAGTAAGTGAGTATCAGGAAATACCACAATCACAAAACTGCAAACAAAGTTTGCATATGTACTGACCCAATTTACAAAAATAAATTGACTCAGATCGCAATTTTTGCTACGTAAATTGCAAACAAAATGATTAAAGGATTTGTGTTTTTGGATGTCATGATTAACTGAGACCGAATCAAAGTTGCATTTTTTTTAAATCTTTCATTTTATTACATTCAGCAGATAAATCTTGTGGAGTCAATTATACACCGACTGGAAATTTACACCTTGTAAACAATCAAGAATCATTTTAACGCTTGTTAGATAAGTAGTTGTCTGCTGACTATATTTTACAGTGAATTCACTAAACCCCTCTTATCTAGGTCTAGGGCTCTGAATATTGATTGCGTATATGAGCCAATTCATGAGATTGCAAATTCGTCAATTCATTTTTTAAACATGTATGCCTGGAATGCAGTAGTCGTAGAGTGCTTGACTCAAGATAAAGGGGTTGCGCATTTGAGCCTCACTAGAGGTCCTGCGTTGTGTTCTTGAGCAAGACACTTTATACTCTGCTTTAGTACTGGTTCAACCCATGAAGTCCTTTACCGACATGACTGAAAAAATATTTACTGGGACATAATCAAAACAAACATGCATGCCTAGCTATAATCTAGTGGGACAAGATTTCTAAATTTTAGCCTGAACTTTCATGTATGTCCCTACATTGTGTGAGCAGGAAGGGCTCTGACAAAACTGCGCATGCGCAGGCTCATCAGAGCCTTTGCTGCTCTCATATGCCACAGGTACCGAAATTTCATTAAATACTGGTATTTCTATTGCAGCTTCGTAAAATCCTTCTCGACGTATTATGCAGCAGTTATAAGGTGCATAAAAGAACTTTTGTCAAGAAAGTGGAAGCTGAGTCTGGGGTATCACCCTCAGATAATGACTGTAGAACGGTGCTTAGAGTAAGTATTGTCACTCTCAGATAATGACTGTAAAACTGTGCTAAGTCTTAGAGAGTAAGTATTGTCACTCTCTGATAATGACTGTAAAACAGTGCTAAGAGTAAGTATTGTCACCCTTAGATAATGACTGTAAAAGGGTGCTAAGAGTAAGTATTGTCACACTCAGATAATGACTTTAAAACGATGCTTAGAGTAAGTAGTATGACAAGACCATAAAATTGTGAACCAACCTTCAAGGGGATGTCACCCTCAGATAATGACTTTAAAACGATGCTTAGAGTAGTTGTATGACAAGACCATAAAATTGTGAACCAACCTTCAAGGGGATGTCACCCTCAGATAATGACTTTAAAACGATGCTTAGAGTAAGTAGTATGACAAGACCATAAAATTGTGAACCAACCTTCAAGGGGATATCACTCTCACATAATGACTTTAAAACGATGCTTAGAGTAAGTAGTATGACAAGACCATAAAATTATAAACCAACCTTCAAGGGGATGTCACTCTCAGATAATGACTTTAAAACGATGCTTAGAGTAAGTAGTATGACAAGACCATAAAATTGTGAACCAAGCTTCAAGGGGATGTCACCCTCAGATAATGACTTTAAAACGATGCTTAGAGTAAGTAGTATAACAAGACCATAAAATTGTGAACCATCCTTCAAGCCATTAATAGTTGCCTTGGTCTGCATCCATAGGAATTCAGTATTTTATCTCGATAAATTTATCATATGACATCGAATCTGGAAATGATATAAAGCCATATATTAAAATCAATAAACCACTATAGGGCAGTGCGTAGAGTGTTAGCATGGGGATCGAAAGGTTGCTAGTTCAAGACTGCCTGCCAATAGAGTTGCTGTGTTGTGTCCTTGAGTAAGGCACTTTATCTGCTGCTTAGTACTGGTTCAACCCAGGAAGACATTGTCTGGACATGACTGAAAAATTGTTGACTTGGATGTAAAGCTTCATAACAAACAAAAATTTAATCCAGTAAGTCGAAACATGTGATATTTTGATTTATCACATGACGTTGGGTCTGGCCCAACTGTTAACAGTTTCATATTCTGCTTTTCAGGATTATTGTGTTCCAAAGCAGGCGATCTGGTATATCAAATGTTGTTCAGACTGGACGTAGCAGAGTTAACTCTTTGCCTACTGGGTAATTTTGCGCGTTTTTTTGTCGTGTGCTGATTTTTTTAAAATCAACTTTTTTGAAAAATTACTTCAGGAATACTTTCAGAGTGTCAAACAGTTTGGATCCAGATCAGGCCCGACATTTTGTCGGACCTGATCTGGGTACAAACTGTTTGCAAAGTTTATCAGCAGACGACACTAGCAGGCAAAGAGTTAATGAATGAGCTTCAATACAAGAAAGGAGCCCTTACAGCATGGATAGATAAATCAGTAAAGCTGCACAGATCAGTTCCAGCAATCAAGGTCTTCACTTATCCTGGTGTCCTCATGATAGAACACAAGTAACTTGATGGAGAGAGTAACGCAAAAGAGAAGATTGGTGTGAGACAGACTCTTAGTGAAAACTTTAAATTGGGAAACTAGGAATACAGGGTTCGCACAGGCTTGAAAAGCACTTGATTTAGAGGGCCTTTCTTGAAAAGTCCTTGAAAATTAAATTTGCCTTGAAAAGAACTTGAAAATCACTCAAAAGCCTTGAAAAGTCCTCGAATTCTGCTATTTTCTGTAAGACTTAGCACAGAAAATAATATAGATATAGAGACCTAAATTAGTATAAAATTGTTGTGCCTTTATTATGCTGCACCAAATAAAGGCACAACAATTTTATACTAATTCTCTAGTACTAATTTCTCCATTATCTCAGTCTAGCATTTCTGAAGTAGAATTTTAACACTTAAATCTGTATTCTTCATAAACTTAAGTCCTTGAAAATTTGAAGGAAAGTCTTTAGAAGTCTTTGAAAAGTCCTTGAATTTTACTCAATCCTGCCTGTATGAACCCTGGAATACTACCCATCCACCTTCAGCAGCAACAAGCTGACACAATAAACATTGTATTGCTAACATCTAACTCTCAGGTCTTGTTATACAATCAGAAATAAATTGGACCTCGTTGTGAGAAAACCTGATATTGTTGCCTGCAAACAACAAAGACACAGATCAGCTTGCGCATCCACACATTCTGATCAATACCTTTGTTATTCCATGGGTAAAAGTTTAAGGATAATTCCTGAATTCAGGATTTTGAGGCTGACTTTTCATAGAAAGTCGGCCTCAAAATGCTAAATTCTGCAGATAATAATAGCTTTTCTGATTTAGTTTCAGTATACCTAAAGGTATTAGACCGTTTAACTTGGAATTTTTGATAATTTGGAGGCATACAGCATTTTTTAAATTCTGATTTTCTAAAGTTCAAGATTTTGGAAATTTTAAACTTTCACCCATGATATTCGCTTTCTGGAAATTATAATAGATAAACTTGCTATAAGCAAATTTTTGGTATAGTTGCTAGTCTCTGTTGCAGAGTAGACTGGTTTAAACTTCACCCTTAAAACAGGTTGTTTCACGATGAGGCCCAAATGATGTGTATTTCATTTGACAATTAGAAGCTTCTTTGTTTTCTGACCAAAATTAGAGTAACTTGGACAGTATCAGCAATCAAATATGTCAGTTACATTTATAAATTCTTTATAGACTTGTAGAAAAACAAGATAAAACGGTTATGTGACAGGTGCCCTTCGTCTGTTTTGAAAAGATATCTCAAACCAGGCCTCCAGAAAGGAGTGTATAATCAAGAAATAGTTCTCAACCCAAACATATGTTTTGGGTGCTCAAAAGAACCCTCTCAGTGAGGTGGTTCTTTTAAGCACCGAAAACTTGTGTTTAAATGGAAGCAGAAGAAAACAATTGCAATTTAATGCACAAAAATTGTTGCCCTGAATCAATGATCACAAATATAGGATTGTTGCACTTGATAGTAAACATGTATTTATTTATTTTTTCAAGCAATCCTTCATTCACTCTTTTTCAACTTGTCAAGCATTTGTTTGTTTGTTATTTTACCTTTTTTATATCTTAAGTCTTCTTTTTATTGGTCTCTTGGGGAAAATGCAAAAATTGGAAGTATGAGTTACTGATATTTTGAAGCTTCTTTGGGTCTGGGTGACACCTAATAGCTTCTGAATACAAGCAACATGAGCGTTTAACAGTTTCTTTTTCATCCCTGTACAGTTAAATGCATTGTAGAATTATGTAAGTGCAGGCCTTCAGATATCATCAATAATCCAACATCAACCATATTTAACCCTTAAAGCGCCAAGAGAAAAATGCATCTGAAAATGTTGTCTGCTGAAGTTGTCTGCTGCAAATAATTGCCTAACATTACTGACAAATTAAGTATAGAAGCAAACAACATTTCAGCAGACGAGAAAAGCATACGACTTTTGTTGCGATTGGCGCATTAAGGGTTAATTATTTATACAGGCCAAAATGAATCCTATCCTGATGGTGGGCCCTGAGAGTTGATAGAATGTCCATGGCAGATTTGTTTTCCTGAGAGCCATTTAAAATAAATAAGATATAAACATTCTAGAAGAATAATATTCAGATGAGAAGGAATAGCAAATAGCTGTTGCTACTATAACCCTTAAAGGGCCAAGAAAAAAATGCATCTGAAAATGTCGTCTGCTGCAAATAATTGCCTTACATTACACACAAATTAAGTATAGAAGTAAACAGCGGGGACCCAGAACAGACTGCTCCTATAGGAGCAGTCTGATCTGGGTCCACACTGTTTGCCATAGAGGCTTCTTTAACATTTCAGCAGACGAGAAAATCAGACGACTTTTGTTGGGATTGGCGCTTTAAGGGTTATATTTTATGGTGTATCATGTCTGTGAATGGCTGCAGAACATATCTGTGCAGCATATACACTAGACAATGGAAACCATGTTTCCAGTAGGTCTTGGGAATACCTGTTTAGTACAATTAGTGCACAATTAGTACTGCCTTTTTACTAATTTGATTTACAATCCAGACCAGGCCTGAAAAGCCAGTGCAGATGTGGAGTTCTGTAATAATTTTTGCTGCATTGCCCAATGTCCACTTAGGACAGATGCTGAATATAACCTAATGGAATATACATATGAGGCATGACATGTGATTTCCAACAATGTGGTATTTTGACAAGTGTAGACTCACACTAGCCTATGCAGCCTTCTTTTAATGCTGTTCGGTCAGTAGCTTAACAATCATAGAATATTCAAGCCACTAGCAAAGGCTCTGATCAGACTGCGCGTATGCGCAGTCTGGTCTGAGCCTCTGCTCATCGCATATACCATAATGTTGGAAATCTCATGTTGTGGCTCATATACATGTACACACACAAAAATGCATCGAGGCTTCAGCTTTAAAGACCTGGTTATAAATGCAAAGGCTATGTCCAATATATTTTTTCTGTAAAAAAATTGTTTGCCATCAAATTTTGCTTAATATTAAAGATTTTTTCAATTGAATTTAAAACCAACACCAGTATGCCATGAAATGAAAATGTATATTGAATCAAACTATATTTAAGCTTGTTTCGGAGACTTTGGTAGTTAGAGCATATGTGAGCAGCCATGGCTCAGATGAGCCTGTACAGTCTAACTTGAGCCTTCGCTGCTCACACGCTTAAAGTAGGAATGTATATGTGAACTCAGGCTAAAATTTGTCTTTTATGCCACCAAGTAACTGTGTATGTATGTTTAAAGAATGACTTCACTTAAATGCAATAAGTTTGACGATATTACAAACTGGCTTATTTGTTTCTCTTTATGGTGTCTTTGTTTTGAATTGTTTATTATATAGAGGATCTTACATGAGTACCCATGTATTATTGAATTTATTAAACAAGTTGAGGAAAAGAGATAAAATGTGAGGCATGCGGAATATTTTATTGCTTTTTCACAAGGAGTTTTATAAATCCCATAACCCAGGAGCACAAATGTAAGATTTTATTTATCACACAACATTAAACTGTTTTGAAATCACGTTTTTGTGTGAAAATGCTAAGATTGTGCCATATATACATGAAATTGGTACGTACATTATCACATAATGTTAAAAATATTAGCTGCGACAAGAGATTTCCAACAATGTGGTATGTGAGACCAGCAAAGCCTCAGATCAGCCTGGCATACGCCCAGTCTGACCAGAGCCATTGCTAGTCGCTTGAATATTCTATACCTGTTAAGCTACTTACCGAACAACATTTGGATTTTCTAAGCTTAAAAGGAGGCTTCACAGGCTTGTCTGAGTCTACACTTGCAAAATGCCACTTTGTTGGAAATCACATGTCGCGGCTCATATGTAAGCAATAGTGCACATGGTCTATCAATATAACATCATGGTCTTGTATCACTCACCATGAATAAAACGCTTCCCAAAGATTAGCAAATGAATTTGCTACTAAGAAGGTGGTAGGCGTATTAAAAGCAAATGTCAATATTGAGATGTTAAGCTGAAAATGAAAATATTGAAAAGATTCGACTTGCGGGCCACATTTCCCACAAAAATTACAAATTTTTACAATAAAATTTCAATATTCAAAGCTGCCTAACGGCTGGTATCTATGGTTGATTTGCCCTTCTACTGAATTATGCAGTTGAAATCCAGACGCTCTTTACCCTTAGTTTCAAGAGCTAGCTGACACCTTGTTACAAAATGTTTTTAAATGAACATGATTGTTCAAATCTGCTGTTAGGCACATGTGAAATGTACGAAATATGAAACCTGTGCAAATTGCACAGGTTTCATATTTTGTGCATTTCACATGGTTTTCCCATTAACGATTCAATGAAAAGTATTTCAGTATATCCATCCATGAGCACGCTTCCGTTTCCATGACATGATTCGGAAATATTTTTGCCATTGTTTCTACAGTCCCTATGGGGATGATTATTCTAAATTCCTAGTTTCCCAGAGAAGGTAAAATGCTTCTTTGCCCATTTATATGGTAAAGAAACTCTTTTCCCCCCATTAGCCTTAATTTTTCGTCTACTGATTACCACAAGTGGGGAAAGAGATTAAAATTGAATCTTTTAAAAAATCAATTCCCTTTACAGGAAAAAATAATAATTTGTTGCTTAAGTCTTTAAGTAAAAATGCTTAAAGCCTTAGAGGTACGTGTATTGTGGTACATCTTCAATGTAATAATGTTTTAAGATAAAATTAAATTCAAGATTGATTCTTATTGTTTGTAGTAAACTTTGAAGTTTCACATGTATGCCCAAAATTTGAAAAAAATGGGGCAGAGGCATATTGCTTTTGGCTTGTCTGTTCATCCGTCGTTCATACATACCTTATTTGCAAGGTATCTCACATACTTTAACACTGCATGCAGGGTAATTTTTTTTTCTTCACGCTTTTGTTTTCATCTGCTGACTTTTCAAAATTAACTTTTCAAAAATTAATCCGGGGACACTTTCAGAGTGTCAAACGGTTTTGATCCAGATCAGGACCTACATTCTGCTAGAATGTTGGTCCTGATCTAGGTTCCAAACTGTTTGCAAAGGTTAACAGAGTAGACAAAAGTTGCCAATAGCAATGAAAGAGTTTAGAAAGAGTAGCTATCCTTATAGACAATCATACTGTTTCTGGTTACACCTTCACAAGAACAGGCTAGAGTAAGCCTACAAGTTTCCATCCAATCATCCCTGTGTTAATATTTTTACAGTAGATAGATTGCAAGTGTAATTTCTCTTGCAGTTTTATTCTAATTTTCCTGAAACTGTCTGCCATCAATGGAGATATCAAGCATCTGTCAGTATTGTCTGCTGCAAATAATAGGCATTGCTTCACTCATTGCATGCAGGGTAATTTGTCAAGTATTTTTGTATGCTGATTTTTTTTCTAAATTAACTTTTTCAAAAAAATTCTTTCAGGAACACTTAGATTTGGATCTCCATCAGCACCAATGTTCTGTCAGTCCTGATCTGGGTCAAACTGTTTGCAAAGGCTATCAGCAGACACAGTAGCCGCTAGTAAGAAAGGTGTTGAGGGTTAAATGGGTACTGAGGCGAATTCAACAATGCCAGTGCTTTCAAGCGCTCGTTCTGATGTCAGGCTTTGCACATTACCATAAAGATAGTTACCAATCAACGAGTGCTCGGCGAGCTCTTGCATCGTTGAACTCGCCTCGGAAGTTATAACAAAGAGCAAAAGATTCAAAAGAGTTTTTATTGGTAAAATAGATGCCATTATTTCATTTCTAATAAAGTTACAATATAAGAAATAGAGCAATTCAACCCATTCAGTTATCTCTGCATGCTAGGTAATGTTGTATGCTTTTTGTAGTCTGCTGGTTTTTTGAAGAAAAAATCTTTCAGGATTTTATCTGAGTGTCACAGCGTTCGCACAGGCTTGAAAAGTAGTTGAATATACATGACTGTCATGAAAAGTCCTTGAAAATTAAATTAGCCTTGAAAAACACTCAGAGGCCTTGAAAAGTACTTGAATTTTATCATTTACAGGAGGATTCAACGCTGTCTTTGGAGACTTAAATCAGTATAAAATTGTGGTGCCTTTATTTGGTGCAGCATATGCTGCACCAAATAAAGGCACCACAATTTTATACTAATGTTCTAAAACTAATATCTTTAGTAATGCAGTCTAGCATTTCTGAAGTAGAAATTTAAAGTGAAAATCAGTATTTTTTTCATAAATTTTCATTCTTGAATTTTACACAAACTTGCCTGTATGAACCTTGTGTCATCATAATGATTTTGGATCCAGATCAGGCTGGACATCAGTCAGAGACCTTTAAACTGCCCAGAATATGTTGAGAACAGCTAAAAGTCCAGTGGTATAGTTGACCAGTAAAGGCTCAGACAATTCTGTGCACATTCTCAGTCTGTCAAGAGGGTCTCCGGTTCAATTATTGGCTTTGTCAGTATATGGGCCATTCCCCATATAACCTTTGCTGTTGGTGAGACTTAAAAAGCACACACATTTCAAAGCAGAAAAGAGACGTTCATGAGTTGTTTTGTAAACCAATTTGCCTATACTACAAGTGTAAAAGGAAATTATTGGAATACTATAATTTCAATGATATAAATTAAAACACAATAACAAGGTGAATGATTTATGACTAACATTATCTTGCATTTATAACCATGTGCAGTGGAGGAAAAAAAAAACTATATGGTAAAATATGGACACAAAAGTTTGGATCAGCTAGCAAATAACTTTTCTAATGCACTTGGTTTTGTAATGCTATATTTGATTGGATAACGTCAAAATTTGCAAAAGTATATCCTGCGATATATTGTTGGAAATAGTTTGATGTCATTAATTACTTCACATTTCGTTGGATGATTTGCTGTTTTATACGGCTTGCAACGCTCCAATTTGAGGGAGACTGCAGAAGTGCATTAAAATGGGGATAACCATATTCAAAATCGGCGTAAAACTAAATTTCCGACTGTATATCCGACGAGATACCTCCCCAAATTAAAAATTTGAATACAGTTATCCCCTAATTACTATACAGAGTGTTTTCCTTTCTAAACTTTAAATCTTTCCATGCTAGCGGTGACTTTTCTCATCTGACGATAGCTTTTACAAACAGTTTGGACCCAGCTCAGGACTGACAGAATGTCGGTACTGATCTGGATTCAAATATTTTGACACTCTGATAGTGTTCCTGAGACAGCATGTCCAAATGAGTGGTATTTCATGTAAAACAAATCACAAGATACTTTAATTTTTCTCTGCTAGTTGTGACTTGTCATCTGCTGATAACCTTTGCAAACAGTTTGGATCCAGATCAGGACTGACACAATGTCGGTCCTGATCTCGATCCAAGCTGTTTGACAATAACGATATTCCTGAAAGAATCTTTTGAAAATGTTTAAATACCTCAGTGGTTCTTATCCTGCACTGCACATTGCAAGAATAAAATAACATGAAACAAGGAACCAGTAAACAGTATCACACAATTTATTATCACAGAAGAACAGGTGGACGGATTCTTGGAAAATCCACAGTAGACACATAACTTTGAACAAATAATGATCCAAAGTAATATTTGAAGCATATTCAAAGCCTGATTGGCAGGGTTTAACAAAGTAGTTGCATAATTATTTACAAACACAATTTGACGAAACCTTTTTACAATTTCTGACTTTTTCCATTAAAAAAGACAACACTTAATTTTAAATGCAATAATTTTAAAAGTAGTTTCACGTAATAGGACGTTTTTACGCATGTCAGAACTTCGGAAAAATGTAAGAGATAAGAAAAAACTGACATAAAATAATGTTAAGTAGCAATGAAGACAGTAACTGGGCATTTCAATCATGTTTGTTTGATTTGATTCTTTACATCCCATCAACAATCTTTCAGTTAAACAGGGATAGGTCTTCCTGGGTTGAACCAGTACTAAGCTAGGATAAATGTGTCTTGCTCAAGGACCACAACGCAGTGACGCCGGTGAATTTCAAGCATGCATGGGCCAAACTTTTGGGAGTATGCCTGAATTTGGGGCCGACTTTCCGTGGACTTTCCACAGAAAGTAGGCCCCAAATATCTGAAATTAGGCTTTAAATATTAACATAATTGTTTCAGGATCTGATCACAAAAGGAAAGTCAGTCCCTTTCTCCTGAAATTAGGCATACTATATGAGTCTACTGACTTCTACAATTTGAACAAGATTTGGTGCTAATTTACAAAGGTAACTGGCTTCCTTTTGATACCCCAACAAAAACCATAACCCATCCGCGCCTAGCTCCCATAAAAGAGCATTTAGCATGCAGCACAGACCAAAACAAGATGCCAAAGTCTAATTCCTAAAACTGAGACTGACAGTGTAGACCAAGATTAAACAGCTATATGCATTGTCTATACTGCCATATCAAGCTGCATCTCATAATGGCATGCAATGTGTTGTAAGTGCAATATCAGTTTGAAGAAAAAATAACAATTATTTTTACCTGCAGTGCTTCCAATGAACCATCCTGCTATTTAAGAAATAAGCTGAATCATAAAGATTAATCCATAGCTTTAACAAATGAGCCATGACATGAGATTTCTAACAATGTGGTAGGTGCGACCAGCAAAGCCTCGGATCAGCCTGCATATATGCGCAGTCTGATCAGAGCCTTTGCTAGTCGTTTGAATATTCTATGTGTGTTAAGCTACTGACCAAACATCATTTGGAGTTTCTAAGCTTAAAAGGAGGCTGCACAAGTGAGTCTACACTAGTCAAAATGCCACATTGTTGGAAATCACATGTCACGACTCAAATGGGCCTCTTTGCAAGAAAGCCTGTCTTCGGGGTTTCCGAGTGTCATATCTAAACCAGCCTGCTCAGCTACCGAGACTGGCTAGAAAATTGAAATTTCACTTGTAGCAAGTTTAGATATGATACTCGATAAGCAAATAACAAAGGTGCTGATCAGACTGTGCGGATTTGCAGGCTGGTCTGCGCCTTTGTTGTTCACAAACCTTGAAGATAGGTTTTCTCGCATTGAGGCCCAAATCATTATTACTGTCTTCATTCTCAGGTTCTATAAAAAAGCTTGTATATTTATAAATTGTATTGGTTTCGTATTTACATTTTGATATCAAAAACGTGCGGATCCAGAGGGGGGGAGACAGGGGGTCCAGACCCCCCCCCCCCCCCCTGAAAGATCACAAAGGGTTTTCTGGCAATACAGGTCTGGCTGGATCCCCTGAAAAATCGCAGCTACCAAGACAGCATTCAATGTTGGGCCATCATCGGCACGCCAGCGAAACACCATTTAATGGTGTTTTTCTGGCGGGTCGTTGATGGCCCGCTTATAGTGGTAGTTGGATCCTCCCTCCCCTCATCAACTAAAAAAAAAAAGATGTTAAAGTTGGACCCCCTCTGACAAAAATTTCTGGATCCGCGCATGAAAAACATTTATCGTGGTAAAGCAGCAGTTAAGGTAACATGAAATACATTTTTACCTGTGACAATTGTATTTGCCTTCAACACCACACAACATCCCGTTTTTAAAAGCAATGTAGATCCAGATCAGCTGGCTACAACCGATATGAATACACTGTTTTTCAAAGAGGGTATGGATGGATTTTTATATAGTTGTGTGCAATGTGCTCTTATAAGGTTAATTCGAGTAGATCTATTGGAGATAAAACTTGTAAATAGTGGGTGCTTTACTAGGTAAATAAGGTATGGCAGTGAACATTTTATTGCAGTTTTAAGAATTTCCTTTACACCAAAATGTTAGAGCTTAAAATGTTCATGACAATTTTTGACCACTCAAACATATAGGTGAAAAGTATAATAAAGGTTGTTTTTTCTGTAAACTCTTTGCCTATTAGAGTCGTCTGCTAATAACCTTTACAAACAGTTTGGCCCCAGATCAGGCCCAAAATGTCGAGCCTGATCCGGATCAAACTGTTTTTACCACTCTAATTGTATTGTGAAATATCGTTTTGAAAATGTTGATTTTAAAAATAATCAGCAGACAATATAAAGCATGAAATATTACCCAGCATGCAAAGAGTTAATATTCACATACATCCAGCCTTCACTACATGCAATGGAGTCTAACTGGTCAAAGCATCATACGTGTTAAATATGAAAATTAACTTTTAAACAATGAATGTGAAAATTATGAAAGATGAGTGATTGTCTACAAGGCAACTGTTTGTTCAAATATTAAATAACAATAATGATATATAATCAATTTTTCATTTAACTTCTACACGTTGCAGCCAAAAGCTGACTTGCAGAAAATTTCTTGTGCCCCAGTAATATTCACATTTCATATTTAAAGATTAATTAAAAAACCCTTTTTCCTAACATATGGTAAATGTTCTTAAATTTCGAACACGGCCCAGACCCAGATCAGACTGCTTCTGAAGAAACATTCTGATCAGGGTCTTCCCTGTTTGCTATTCTGACAAGTATTTTGTGAATTCTAGCCATGACGACCAACATTTTATTTGAGAATAAAGCGAGAAAAGTGTTTGAAATTTTAGCACATTTACTTTATATCTGATAGCTTTTGATGCTTTGAACAATCTTTCTCCATCTCGAAATCAACAAAATGTGAAAACTGAACTGCGAACAAATATAAAAAAAAATAAATCACATTCACTATTCAATAAAAATTAATACACCAATGTGCACACCCCGATTCTTTGATTAACCCATTTATGCCCAGTATCGCAGAAATGGGACAGTAGCAAACAGTGTAGATCCAGATGAACTAACACAGAATGCCGATTGTGGCATCTCATTAGGATCTGCATCATTTGCTTTAAAGTCATATTCCTCAAGGGAAATAATTGTGAAATTGAGACCAGTAAACTCTTATGAACAATAATAAGCCACCCAAATATAGTAATCGTTCTCTAGCCAGAGACTTAACACGGCTAACCTATTTACAGTAAAACCTGTCTCAAGCGGCCACTTAAAAATAGACGAAACAAAGGTCTTAATGGAAAATGGTAGCTTAATGCAGGACTAAAGTATTGCAGAATGCTCCCCTTGGAGCATTCTGCAATACTTTTGACCTGCATTAAGCAATAATCGGTATTAAAAACCAATTTTTGGTGTTATTAAGAGTGGCCGCTTAAAACAGGTTTTACTGTATGCTAAGTTTACACAAGTTGCAATTCTAAAGTTCAGCAGATTATACATTTTGATTTTCCTTTCAAGCAGATATAAGTCTGTAAATATCAAGGAGTTAAGAAAGGTCATTTCAAAACACATGGCATGGGCTCTCAGTTCTCAGTCACAAGTCTTAGAACTGTTTCAGCAAGATAATTCTATTAGGAACCCACAGCATATTTTTTGTCCATCACATGTGTTTACTCAAAAGATTAAGGACCATATCAATGCAATGGTTCTTTTTGTTACCGACAACATGTCTACATGACTACCCCACATTTAGTTTGGCCTGGTCTGGATCAAACTGATCTGCATCACAGGTTTAGATTTAGAAATTTTTTGAATGTAAAATTGTAAATATTTTCTTTACAATTAGTTTTAACATATGTTTTGGGTGCTCAAAAGAACCGTCTCATTGAGACGGTTCTTTTGAGTACCCACAACATATGTTTTTGGTTGAGAAATAAGAAAAATATTTTTTTGTTACACACTCTTAACTAAGGCCTGTGCATGTATGTCACCTCTATAGGTAAGAGTTTATGCTTCTCAAAATTTTTTTAACTTTGCCATTACAGTAAAACCTGTCTTAAGCAGCCACTCAAAAAGAAGACAAAAACACGTTTTCAAGACCAATTATTGCTTAATGCAGGTCAAAAGTATTGCAGAATGCTCCCCTTGAATGCTCCAAAGGGAGCATTCTGCAATACTTTCGACCATCTGTCATTAAGACCTTTGTTTTGTCTTTTTTTGAGTGGCCACTTAAGACAGGTTTTACTGTAGAATTACAAAAAAATCACGTTTTTTCAACTCAGATTAATATCTTGGCACACTAATGCCAGTGATAGTAATGTCCCCTTTCTTGTAGGCTGGTATGGTGGGTGGGGGTTTCTTGTTCTTGCCGCCAGCTGTCAGTGAACTCAGGTTGGAGGAATCGGATGCCAGGTTACCTGCAAGTCAAAGACAGATTATAAAGAGAAACCAGTCAATTCATAGAACTAAATAAATGTTCTAAAATTTCGAACACTATGTAGTTGCCTGTCAAAAAAAACTTACTAGACAAACAATGCAGGCCTAGATCAGACTGCTTCTGAAGAAGTAGTCTGATCAGGGTCTCCCCTGTTTGCTGTTCTGATGAGTGTTTTGTGAATTCAAGCCCTGAAAATCACTTGAGAACAGAAAGAGAAAAGTGTTCTAAATTTTAGAACATTTTATATTTACCGTATTCATGTTCTCATTTCCATCATGAAAATATGAACTTAACCAAGGATATATGGGACAGAACCTGGGATTTTGGTAATTAAAGATCACCCATTCTGACATATTCAGCAAGGCTAGAAGCCTAATTTTTGTTCTGAGTCTGCCTCTTCTTCCCTACTTTGTGTATGCCAAAAGTGAAGGCTCTTGCCAGACTGAATTTATGTGCTGGCTTGTCTGAGCCTTCCCTGCATGCCGATGCCTTAAGTAATAAAATTTTGTATGCTACCCCACATATGCTCACAAACACAAAATGTGAACATGGCTGCATAAAGATTCCAACCTTATATTGACCCCTTAAAACCCCATCTTTATTGTGTTTATTATAGACCAGTCCAATGTTATTGTTTTCATCTAAGCTTATTGACCACATGATAACAATTTTGACCACGTGACTTTTTATTGTGGTGGGCAAAAAACCTTCCGCTCAATGCAATGTCCACTGAGCTGAGCCAACATTTACGTGAGAAAAAAAGCATCTTAAACGATATTTTAGCTCTAGGTTTTGATTTAGATATGTGGAATAAGTATCAGACATTGATTTGCAAGAATTTTTTGCGAAAAAAAATATTAAATCTAAATAGTTCTTATTTGTTTTTGACAGGCCACTGCTGCGGTGTTTTGGTCCGATGACGGCTGTTTCAATCTCCGATATTTTTGTTAAATGACGATAAAATATGTGAAAAAACACATCATTTGATAGGTCAATGATCAAACAATGGGAACCAGTTGTTGGAATTTTTTTTATAAAAAGTAATTTCTTTTAAATCGCTATAAAACTTTTCGTGTCAAATACAGGTAAACAACGGTTTTCTGCCAACCAGAGTATTTACCAGCTTTCGGATAAAGACCGTAGTGTTCTGGATGATATTGATTTGTGACTTAGTGTTTGGACTCGTCTATATGGGAAATTCCATCAGAATGCAAAGGACTAATGGACCTATGTGTTTTTGTAGCAATCATTCTAGACAGAAGAATCCACCATTGTACAAAGCTCAAGCTGACTGAACATGCATGGGTGAAAGTTCAAAATTTCCAAACTCCTGAACTTCAGAAATTCAAATTTTTAAACTAGCAGGATGCCTATAAAATGAACAATTTCATGTTTAAATAATTGTGTTTAGATAATCTGAAAACAAATCAGAGAACCTATTATAATCTGCCTAATTCAACATTTTGAGGCTGACTTTCTATTGAAAGTCAGCCTCAAAATCCTGAATTCAAGATTAATCCTGCAAACTTTCACCCAAGAACATGAGATAAAGAAAAATGTGTTGTATTTGGGACACAACACCAGAAAACCTTTATTTGGGGTTTGACGATGTAGACGCATACCAGACTGCTCAGCTACAGAAACTATATAGCTAGAATACTGAAATTTTGTGTGAAGCAAGTTTTAGGTATTATACTCTTCAGGAAACGAATATTAAAGATGCTGATCAGACTACATGGATACGCAGGCAGATCTGCACCTTTGTTGTTCACAAGCAACAGTCAGATTTTCTCATGTCGAGACTGATTTACGATAGATGTGCTTACCTCTGTTGTAACGTTTCCTCTGCGTTGTCTTCTTGTCTGGTGTCAAAAGATTCTCTACCTCATCTGTGAAAAAAAAAAATCATTGTAATAGCCTTTAACTCTTTGCTTGCAAGTGTGGTTGGTACCTTAAATACACTCATTCCGGGCCACTACATTTAACGACAGCTGATCTGTTTATCACTTTTTTATATGACTTGGCCTCTGAACATGATTATTAATGAAAACACCCAACTACCTGTTGACCGTGAAACAGCAACTAAATATAGTACCATCCTTTTTGTAAACTAATGTGAATATATCTTTTTGAATTTATGCTTCAACCTCAGTTTTCAACGTCTCCCTCTGAACCTGGTGAAGGTTAATGCATGAAAAAACATCTTTGATCCCTTTAATGACAATCAATTTCATGTGAGATCTGCCAGCAGACATTTTTGAGAATAATATTAAAGCCCTATTTGCAAAGAATATAAGGCAAACAGCTAAGATTTGAGCTGATAAATATGCTGGTCAAAAAAAGTTTGGTGATCAAACTTTTACCCTGCAGAAAAATAATTTGAAGTACTAAGTTTTGATGCAGCCATTAGAAGCCCAATCACTCTTTGCCTAATGGATAATTTTGCATGAGTTTTTGTTGTCTGCTGATTTTTTTCAAAATCAACTTTTAAAAAAAATTCCTTCAGGAATACCATCTGATTGCCAAACAGGTTGGATCCAGATCAGGCCCCACAAAATGTCATGCCTGATCTGGGTCCAAACTGTTTGCAAAAGTAATCAGCAGACACCACTAGGAGGCAAAGAGTTAATGAGAGATAACCACTTGTCATGCCAAATATTCTTATGTAATACACTCCTTCCAAATTTTTTTATCCTGTTAACCTGCAATCATGTATTTACAAGCAGTAAGGAAAACAGTGTGGATCCTGATCAGATGGCTTCACCAGAAGCCAGCTGATCTGGATCCTCAGTGTTTTCAAAAAGGGATAAATCCATATGTTTAGCAGAAAAAGGGGTGAATAATTTCTGGCTTTATTACCTGGTCTGGGTCTGTCACTGTCTCTTCTGTTCGTGGTTGTCTTCCCTTGACGACGAGATGCCTGCTTCATATACTGAAACAAATAAAAAATATATCAAAGTTTTATTTGCTGCAATACAATGTATTCATAGAGATAATATTTATGATTTTGTTTTTTTTATTTAATTCTTTACGTCCCATCAACAATCTTTCAGTTATAAAGGGATGGGTCTTCCTGGGTCGAACCAGTACTAAGCTAGGATTAATGTTCTTGCTCAAGGACACAGCGCAGTTACGCCGGTGAGGCTCGAACCCACGGCCCCTTGGTCTCGAGTCAAGCACTCTACCACTGAGCTCCCTTATATTTATGACGATAGGATCTGATGAAACTACTTTATTTGAGCAAATAGGCACACTACATGCATGTAACGTTTGTCAAATTCTGTACTCTCTTGAAAGCTGTATAGAATGAGATCAGCTAGCTCATTTTTACATCCACACAATTAACCCATATATTAGTAATGATATTGCACCACTGGTTTGTATGAAAATTAGAAAGTACTTGTATGCTTTTAAGGTTGAATACAAAATGTACTTTGTTACCTTCACAAACACAATAATGACAGTTGTGAACTGACTTTCAATAATTGGTGAGCACATACAAAACATCAACCTGATCTGGATACAAACTGTTTGACATTGATGGTATTCCTGAAAGAAATTTTTTGAAAACATTAATTTTGATAAAAAAAAATATCTCTAGATGACATTTTTTTTTAATTACCCAGCATGCAAAGTCTTGTGCTGTATACATATAAAATCATGTCCTGCTCCGAAACTCCATACAGCCAAGTTAATTTCTTTTCCTGCCGTCCCTCGGAAAAGTTTGGATCCAGAACAGGCCTGACAAAATGTCTGGCCTATTCTGGATCGAAATTGTTTGACACTGACACTATCAAGATATTTTTTTAATTAAAAGTCTGAAAAGAAAAAAATAACATGCGAATTACAGTAAAACCTGTCTTAAGTTGCCACTCAAAAAGACCAAAAGTGGTTTTAAAGACCGATTATCACTTAATGCAGGTCAAAAGTATTGCAGAATGCTCCAAGGGGAGCATTAAGCTTCATTAAGCTGCCATTTGTCATTAAGATCTTTGTTTTTTCTATTTTTGAGTGGCCGCTTAAGACAGGTTTTACTGTACCGTTAAAATGCTTACCTGCTGAGTATATGAGTTTTCGGCCTTCTTTTTCCTTCGTTTCATTGCTGGATCAGCTGGTACCCACTGTCTGACATTACCGTTGAACCGATCAGCTCCGTTGTCACTGACTCTTCGCAGTGGAGGTAAAGCCGTATCTGATATTGTCGTATGTTTCGTGATGGTCGACAGACTATCCTCACTTGGTGCATTGCTGGGCATAAACACATTATCCGTCACAAAGAATTTATTATGTTTATCAAGCCGACTAGGGGTCAAAAAAGCGTCTCTTTCATTAGCGTTTTTGTCACTACCAGGCCGATACAGGGGCCTCGGCTGTGGATTTTCATTGTTAAACAGACTTGTCTGAGCTTTATTGCGCTTTTTCGCTGCCAGAGCAGCAATGTTACGTGTATTGGTTAATATCACTGTCCGATCTTGGGACGTTCTTGAAGGTGCGAGTGGGATATCTTTCGGATGAGGTATATCAACTGGACTAGATCTATCGAAGTTGTCACTCAGGTTTGAGTTGTTACGCCAAGCACGTGACAATGCTGCTTGCTCAAGCTTCCGTGACTTCGGACTCTGGACGAAAAACTTGTTGTCTTCATTACTCCTGTCAAAAGATAAACAGAAGATGATTTACCCCTTTCCTTCATGAATATTTATGCTTGGCTCCACCCACTAAGAATAATTATGTAAATAAAATTTGTACATAAAACAAAGAAATTACTAGTCAGATCCATTTGTGTATGATCAGATATATCTTATTTCCATTAACAAACAGAGTAGACCCAGATCAGGCAGCTCTGATCTGGGTCGGCTCTGTTTGCAAAAGCATTAAAAGGCACCTCTATGAGGTAAAGGGGTACCGTAAGCCAAATTTTTTTTACTATATTCAACCTATCTACCCTACATGCTTTTATATAAGTGCACATGTTTTTTTTAATTTTGAGCATATGCTCAAATCTGAGGGTTCTGAGTCAACCCCACTAGCTTAAGGCACAAGGGAATCGGAGGCTAGTTTTTCATTATATTTAAACAAACCATCCAACACTTTAGTTGGTGATTTAGGGTGGTGAAATGTAACTTTTTGACTGACATTTCTGACCTAGTTTATTTACGTTTTTTTTACAAATGCTCTAAGAGTGCATCTATGCACAGCATTAATTGCAGCATCTTGGATGCTGGAAACTCTTGGAGAAGTAGACGCTATTTCTCCTCAACAACTTTCATCTGGAACACCTTTTGCTCTAAAAATAAAAAAGATCTCGAAAATTAAAGTGAAAAACATATAAAAGCAAGTATAGGAAGATACCTACAGCCTTCTAATATCCTGGCGTCTGTTTGAAACTGGTTCCACTTCCTCTGTGAGTGTACTCAGCTGATCTATTTCAATGCCGGTCACCTGAAAATATTCAAGTATATTACTTGACTTTTCGCTTACTGTAAAGGCGGCAACTTTAATATTCATATATGGGCGTGGTTCGGCTATTTCATCTGCTAACGAAGGGAAATCAGGTTTTATTTATAATTTGCTAAAGAGTTAATCAGCTTTTTGGGCCGCGCAAACGTGCGTGCATTTCGTGAAAATCCTAACCGTATACACGCTGAATTCACATTTCTAAACCCTTATAGCGCATAATCACAAAATGTATGTTTTTGTCGTCCACTAAAATATTTGAAGCCTCACAGACAAACAGTGTGGACCCAGATCAGACTGCTCCTGTAGGAGCAGTCTGATCTTGGTCCACAATGTTAACCTCTATCCTTATGTTAAATAGACATTCAGATGCAGTTATTTTGCTGGCGTTTTAAGGGCTAAATAAAGTGTTTTGCATCTATACTGAGGTAATGGCGCAAGATGATACAGTTACTTTTGAATAATTCAGCTTTAACCTATGTCTAAGGTTTAACCAGTCCTTATTATGCATTCATGAGGTGCCACCTTTACAGACACCAAAAAGTCAAGTAATATCCCTTCCATTAACATTATAATCATGGTTGAATCGCAGTTTAATAAGTATGTATTTACAAGCAGGATTGAAAACAGCATGGTTCAGACTATTATCTGATTATACTTCTGGCTCCACTAGGTACTTGCTCATTGACATTTAACCATTTACCTCATAGAGACGTCTATTAACACTTTTGCAAACAGAGCAGACCCAGATCAGGCAGCTCTTGTAAGAGCTGCCTGATCAGGGTCTACTCTGCTTATGGAAATATGATTAGATATGATCCTACACTAGTGATTTCTTTGTTCTATATACAAACATGAAAGTTTATATATATACGTAATTATTCATAGTGGGTGGAGCTTAGTATGAATATTCATGAGGGAAAGGATTAAAGAGTGTACGGCTATGCATATGTGTAAGTACAATTACCTCATGATCTGGACCATTGGTTGTGAGTATTCATTAAACTATCCATGAGAGATCATAAATATAATAGAGATCATAAATATAATAGAGAGTTAATAAAAATAGATATAAAGCACATTTGTTTTAAAATACCTCCCATTATTACAAGAATTTGGAAATGACATTGTCATGTCGTGCCACCCAAAATTTTTTATCATGAAATTTCACATAGGAATTATAGGAAAATGGCCATGAAACAGTCATTTTCCAATAATTCCTTTGTAAAATTGTCCCTTTATAACATAGTTCACTTATAGCATGATCCATTCCTAAACAAAGCTTATAAAGGGACTGCACTGTTTTTGGTTAACACTTTCCTTCATGAATGTTCATGGTAAGCTCCACCCACTATGAATAATTTTAAATTATCTAAATAAACTTTCATGTTGGTACATAAGACAAAGAATTTACTTGTCAGGTCCACTTGCGTAGGATCAGATATCATAATTCCATAAGCAAACAGAGTAGACCCTGATATCCATCTGGGTCTGCTCTGTTTGCAAAAGAGTTAAAAGGCATCTCTATGAGGTAAAGGGTTAAAAAATACATCTTTCAACAAGCTAAGTAAAATTCTCTATTTGCTGTACGCACCTTTAAATTAAGTCCGTTAGAAGCCATACTGACATCAGAGTCTTCTCTCTGTAGAAGTCTTTCCATCTTGTACATTTCCATCAGTTCTTCTAAATCTCGCCCACCAAATATACTGTTTTCTGAAAATCATCACCATTCATTATCATCTGGTTTTTGAAAATGAAGTTTATAAATATTACTCTGCATGCTGGGTAATTTTTTTGTCTTTTGCTGACTTTTTTTCAAAATTAACTTTTTCAAAAAATTCTTTCAGGAACACTATCAGAGTATCAAACGGTTTGGGTCCAGATTAGGCCAGACATTTTGTCAGGTTTGATCTGGGTTTAAACTGTTTGCAGAGGTTACCAGCAGACAACTAAAGTGGCCAATAGCAAGGGAAAAGTACAGATCAGTAGTGTTTTACCAAAGAAAAATAGCAATGGAAATTTTGCCGCAAAAAACCTTTTCAATTGATGCTCATAGATCCAGTTAAGCAAAATTTTTGTCAGTGAAATTTTAATTAATATTTGCCCATTAAATTAAACACATGTTTTGGGTGCTCAAATGAACCATCTCATACAATTATCTGTGACTAACATGATATAAACAGTGTAAGTGGGTCAGGTCTCAGACTCAATGACAACTCTGAGGTAAAGCTTTCTTCGGTGGGTCAGTGCCTGATGTTTATCCATGGCTGGGGCCCATCATGGCACAACTGGGGGTTTTCTTTAGCTCTGACAGTTTGTCAGTTGAGAGCCCTTTTTTATGGTTCATCACAGCATGTTAATTGATTTGGTTGTTTCCCTGCGATGATACATGGCATAAGTTAGTTTTAAAGTTAGGAAGCCTTCATGCGAGCTAACCAAATTTTGTATTTTTACAACAACAGAATCTAGAGCAAAAGTTTAGCCAGTAAAATTAATTTAAGCCGGCGCCCCAGTGGCTTTGGCTGCTGTCGGTTTTAAGGCAGTGGTTCTGTTGTTGTTGATTTATTGTTTATTGTTGCTCACATCGTTTGTGGGGGTTTTGTGTTGGGTCCTTGCTTTGTTGTGAGGAACTTTACATCCTTTCAAGTTTTGCAATCATCTCGCTGAGGAAGAGAGATTTGGTTGCTTCAATTTAATTGTCTTCTTGATGTCATGTGACTGTTAGTGTTCTGTGTCTCTTCCTCACAACACCTTTGGTAATGGTCTGCAGTGTGTGATTGTGGCATTTTCTGGTCATACTCACTTTTTGGCTGGGCTTTCTTACCATAGCATGAACAAAGAAAAGTATTCAGGCCTCTAATTATTGGTTAATTTTCTAATTTCTCAACTAAAACATATTGCAGTTTTCCGGGCCTCACTCATTTTAAGATGGTAAAAGCAGCATAAAAAAGCACAATACAGGTTTTTTATCGTTTACTAGGTCATAACTGGTAGCCTATTAGAACATAAGCTGGCAGTAGTTAAGCTATAGTCTGGTTCCCTCCCCTAGATCTACCCATCTAGGGTCAGGTAAAGTGTATTTAATTACAAGTAGAGAATCCTACTCATGTGACTGCGCATGCTCCAGAAAAGATTTTTCAACACAAACTTCAGATTTTTTCAGTTGCTATAATTTGATAATAAAGTAAAAGAAAAAATATATAAACCCCCAGAACAAAATAAATTTAATACAACGGCTTGTTTAAAAAATGCACTTTATGTCGAGGGTATTTTCCAATACCATGTCACTCATGACGTCAGTGTGTATGCTATACGTAGGCGCAATGGCGGCTAGTAATTACATGTCTTAATATGCTGACAAGCTATTAAAGGGAGAGAACCAGTCTAGTTAAGCTAGTGGGCTTGGAACAAGATAAGCCATGTTTAAAAAAAAATTAAATTCATTATTTTTTTTCATTAATATCTGACATCATTTTGTGCAAAAATAATTTGATTCCTATCTTTCCAGTTCATCGCTTCTTGATGCAAACAAATTGACCCCCTCTCGCCAATGTGGGTCAGAGGTCAAATGTACTCTCACATTAGTTACTTTTTGTGGGAAACTTGTCACATGACCATATGCCAGCATAATAAATGTCCACCATCTTGGAATCTAATTATGATATTTGGGCACATGATAAATCTTCCTTCATTCCGAAAATTGGATTTATATGGGTGGAGTATGTGACTGCTATTAAAGGAATTCTGACAAGTAAGTGCCTTATTTTCTTCAGCATGATTTTTTAAATGAAATTAGGTCATTCATGAAAATCGACTTTCATTTTCTGAAATAGGTTATTACCCATTAGAAATTTATAGAAAATAGGGGGCGCTGCAATGCACATAAACAGAGAAATGAGACTACCACAAGCTTAGCAATACAGGGAGCGTACCTCCATCGAGTATAACACCTTTCCAACCCAATATTTTATATGAAAAATTCCAAAAAAGTTGACCACTAAAAACATATTCTAATGCCCTTATTAATATTAAGCCTTAATATTGTAATGTGACATCTGACTGGGTAGATTTAAAAATATGTGACATTAGTGATATTATATCCACAAAATAATGTCCAAAATAGTTTGATGCCATTAATTGCATCACATTTCACGTATATCACATGGAGCTTTATGGGGTTTGCAATGCTCTTATTTGAAACAAAACAAAGATTTTAACCATAAACAAGTGCAGCTCTACGTGCATTAGAATGGGGATAACCATATTTAAAAGGTTCATCTGGGCAGGTATGTTGTCAGATATATGGTCGAAAATCATGTTTTACTGCTCCACTCAGCCGTTGCTGTATAACTAAATTTCAGACCATATATCCAACAATATGCCTCCCCAAGAAAATTTTGAATATGTAGATACCAGTTGCACCCTGTGAAAACAACCATCTGAAAAAAGTGACCAAACCCTAAACCCTGTGTAACAATCAACCCTGTAAGTGCAAAAGGGGCTAAACTGGCACAAAATGATTTAACCCTTTATGAGCTAATGGATTCTTCCATCTGGTTTCATACAATTCACTTGGAATGGTCCATTGTATATATTGAGGGGCTACAGGTTATAATTTCCAAATAAAATTTATTTCTTTTTCTGAAGATTGTTTTCGTCTTATCAAACAGTGCAGACTGATGAAATGCCGCATTATGCGGCATTTCATATGGGTCTTCACAATTTGCCAAAGTACTCATTATTATTAAGAGTCACTAGTGTACAAAGGGTTAAATATTTTCAGACTAAAAGGACCCATAAAAATGAAGACGATGCCACATAGCCCAAAACCTTCAAACATGTGATATTTCAATACCTTCATTTGAGTGGCCCATTACTTTAATAGCAGCTGTGTAAGCAGAAAAAGTATCAGAAATGAAAAACCAGAGAATCATAAGATCCTGATGTGCTCATCTGACACTGAGTCACACTATGGCATATGGATCTTAAGCAGCTGGATTCTTCAGGCAGTTTTAGATTGCTACACAGTGTAAAATCAGGCTCTATTCTGCTATACTATTTAAACAATATTACATAAATTTACAGCAGGTAGTCGCAAAAATTACTGATTTAAAGCCCTTAAATTGAAATGAAAATCCAACTCTCACAATATGGAATTCATATATAAAAACAAAAATTACAGTACTATCAAAATATATTTCTAGGATCTATCATTATAAATGAAAATAGGGAGGAAGCCTGTAAGTGGGTTTGATGTTTTGTGGGTCCTAATCTGGGTCCATAATGTTTGTGAACATTACCAGTAGATGACAAAAGTTGACGCTAGCAAAGAGAGTTGAAGGTCTAAACCAGCATGCCTAAGAGGCATAAAGACTAATCAAATCATCTAGTAGTTGGCTTCTTCCAAATTTTCCCGCAGGATAGCTGGCACCATTCGTTCATTGTCGCAAACAGGAAGCACCCTAGCACGTACTAACCTGTCGCCTTTCACTCAGTGCACACTGGGATTGAGCCGCCATTTTTATTAAAAATATCTCATGCAATCACTGCTTGCATGACTCAGGGCTTTACATCCAGAAAAAATTGACTAAAAGAGAAATGATAAACTGTCAAAAATTTAACCTTTTGCTATTTCTAACAATAAATTCTGTCACTACAGGAGTGCGAGAATTGAACGGGACTAGCCAAATATCGTTAGTTACCCATAATGCAAAGGGCCAAATGCAAGAGATCTAGATGAGGTATCCTCAGGTCTCGGGAGAATGCCATTCGTTGAGTTTTATCTGATAAAGCGAATGACTAGAGGTGAACTGTAAAATAAGAACTTACCATCGAGAATGCGTCTCTGTTTGTGTATGATCTGATCACAGAGTGTCTGGTGTTGTCTATATCTAGATATAACCATGTCTTTCTTCTTGATCTGAAAGTCTCGGAGAATACACGATGACTGCACCTCGGTGTTGGTGATTTCAAGCTCGTGAACTTTACAGAGCAAACGTAACACTTCCTTCTGGTCCTCGGAACTGATACGCTGTGGTATCACCTGTAATGTAGACATAGGGTCAAGATGAACACAATTTTATGAGCGTAAATATGTGATTATTTTCTTATCCATCAGTTTTAGCATATGTTTTGGGTGCTCAAAAGAACTGTCTCATTGAGACGGTTCTTTTGAGCACACACAACATATGTTTTGGTTGAGAAAAAAGAAAATTAAATTTTAATTGTGCATTCTTGTTTTAGGGGGCTGGTATAAAAAAAACAAAGGTATCACCTGTTATAAAGGTGTAAAATTTATTTCAGATAAGTAGTGTTTTTCCAAAAGAAAATGGAAATTATGGCTCAAAGGTCCAATTAAGCAAAATATTTTAGGTGAAATAGTCAGTATTTTCTTATCCATTAGTTTATAGTGAATAGATACAACTGTCAGAGTGAACATGCTTGCAAGCACCAGACAAATTCATCATGTGTGGTTCTTTAGATAATAAGTTCAATAACAAGGCAAAAGTATTATCTGCTACTATACCGGGTATATCCCCAGGGGGGAGGGGGGGTACTATGATATTTTCATACATACGTAGGCTCGGGTCATTTTTTTGGTTCAAAATTTTGAATTTCATTATTTTTTGGGGTTTTCAGAAAATGAATATTTTTTGGGGTATAAAGATTTTGTGGATATTTTTTGGGGTCATCACAAAATTGGACTATATTTAGGGGTCATTTCTATGCATTTTAGGGTCTTTTCCTACGATTAATGTACAGAATGGGGGATATTTTTCGGGTTGGTAAAATTTCAAATATTTTTTTGGGGTGCTTGAAATTCCTGATACCCTTTTTTGGGTGAATGTTAGATGCTGGGCCAGAGCCTATGTATGAAGAAAAAATGAGTGTACCCCCCCCCCTCCATGGGGGTATATCAAACCCACCTCCTCAAGTTTTCTGGTTTTGGTTCTTGCCACCTCCAGCTCTTTCTTTACTGTGGCTCTGATCTTCTCAGTTCTGTGTTTCTCTTCATGAAGGACCTTGAGTTCCTCTCGAGCAGTCTTCACATCCTCCGCACCTTCAAGCTCATCTGTACCTGTACCAGCCAGGTCCATTGCTTTATCATGATCTACAAGAATTATTACCAACATAAATTTATATAATTTTTATTATTATGATGGATGTTTTATAAACTACACTCCTCCCACATATTAATCAATTATCTTGCAGAATTTCAATTCAATAGTAGCATGTTTTTTGAAAGCAGTGTGGAAAATTGTGTGTAACCCGATCAGCTGGCTTCTCAGAATCAGGTGACTGATCAGCTGGCTGATCAGGATCTACACTGTTTTAAAACAGTGTATAGCCAGGTTAAGCATGGTGAGGGTTAATAAATTTTGATGATCAATGCCTTTTTCAAACAAATTAAGTTGATCAGGTGTGACAAAACCAACAAAATGACCTGTGTGCAATCAATAATTCCAATCAGCTTGGACATCCCCATAGTCTGCTCAGAGTCTTTGCAGTCTACATGTAGAAATCTTGAGCTTGAGCACTTAACTACCAATAAGGCCATTAAATGTGCAGTGAAGACTGTACATACATTTACTTTATGTTGATGCCCAGGCTGATCTGAGTGTTTGTGGTGCACACATCATTTAGTTTCTTTTGTTTGTGTTGATGCTTTATGTCCCAGTCACCAATTTTTCAGTCTTATGGTAGGATACTTTCCTGTCTTCCTGGGTTGAACCAGTACTAAGCAGAGAATAAAGTGTCTTGCTCAAGGATACAAAGAAATGCCTCCAGCAAATCTCAAACTCATGACCCTCGATTCCATGTCCAACACTCTTACAACTTATCGAGGCAGTGCGCTCCTCATTAAGTTTGTTTTTAACTTTTACTTGTCTACTTTCAAATGCTGCATGCAATGGCGTAACCAGAACACTGAAAAAAGTTACGCACATCAAAGGAGGACTACTGGATCAAGCAATGATTCTCTTCAATTGCGCCCGTTTTCAATATGGGAACTTCTCTCAAAAGGGAAGAATATGCTCCCAGAGGGAGCAAATTCTTCCCTTTAAGAGCAGTTCCTTATGGTATGATAAATCACTTTTACCACATTGGGTAACCTCCCTTGAATGTAAATATTTTTATTACGCATGTGCATAACTGCGTAATGGGAGCTACGCCAGTGGCAAGTGAATGTAGACATGCAGGATTGCATGAACTTTTCCTGGCTCCCCATTTTATATATAAAATGTCATTGATCATGGCTATAAACTTTAAACCTGCCTTCTTATCAGGTGCTGCAGGCAGACATCAGCTTCTGAATGTCATGCTTTAGGGCTATAAAAGTTTATTACCTTTGATTAAGCTCTCAAGACTTTTGTCAGGGTGCTCTGATTTATTGTTCCTTGCCACTTCCAGCTCCCATCTGAAACATAATCAGAAGGTAAAAGACAGTGAAGTTCTTTCGGTATCTCTTTGCCTTACATACTGTTTTGGCATCTGCAGATTCTTTTCAAAATCAACTTTTTTTCAAAATTTCTTTCAGGAACACTATCATGGGTGAAAGTTTTCAGGATTATTCCTGAATTCAGGAATTTGAGGATGACTTCCCAAAGAAAGTCAGCATCAGAATACTGAATTAGGCAGAATAGAACAGCTTTGTTTTCATTTACTAAAATCCCAAAAACTTGCGCACCCGCTGAATGAGCCTCATATTCTTGCTCAAACATTTGGGTTGAGCTTCCAAACAGCAAATTCTACAAGACAACCTGCAACCCCCTTTTTGTGTAATTTTAAGGAAATATTGTGTATATTGCTGTATACAATGGTGCATTTTATTAACTCTTGTTCGCTTTTTTTAACAAATTATTTAGGGGATAACTGTATTCAAAATTTTCATTTGGGGAGTTATATCGTCGGATATATGGTTGGAAATTTAGTTTTATGGCGATGCACGAACAGAGCCGCAAAACGTGATTTCCCAACGTATATCTGACGATATACCTCCCCAAATGGAAATTCTGAATATGGTTATCCCCCTTCTAATGCACTTCTGCAGTTTGATCTCAACATAGCTCCAGATAAGGATTGGAGGCAATTGGGTATTTACCCACCTCTTTTTGGCTTAATTGGGTATTTCAAAATTTAAATTGGGTATTTCAAGTTTTTGTATTGGGTATCCATCTGAAAGCAAATAAGCAATGAAAGTGGGCCTTGTTTCTCTTGTTGTTTTTTTGTTTACTTTCGGTTTCACTTTCAGAAAGCACACTGGTAATATAAGTATATCTGAGATCGCTATTTCATACTTATTTTGAAAAACCAACGTATCTATCAAGTCGTCTTTGATTCTTCAAACCACCAATGCAGTATTAGGGTTAGTTACGATATGATATTATTCAATTGCTCTGGGGCTTTTTCGCCCACGTTACGCCATTGTTACTGTAAAGCCAGACGATTGTCGTTATTGTGTAAATATTGGGTATAGCTAAACAGCGCCAAGAATGTTCCTGGACTGGTTTACAATTTAATAAACTAGATTCGGCGCCACATCGTCTATAAATTTGTACCCAACAACAGCTTGAGATGCGAAAAACGACAATCGGAAACTGAATACTATAGCATCATACGCTTCGAAAAAGTTCGGAATTGAGTATAAAGGGTTTTTATTGTGTTTTTGTACGCACAGAAATGAATTTAATTGCGTTTTCACGTTCACTAAATTGCGTAACTACGCAATACGCAGCCTTATCTGGAGCTATGTCTCAAATTGGAGCGTTGCATTAGCTCTATAAAGCATCATATCATCCAACGAAATGGAACATAATTAATGACGTCAAACTATTTCCGACAGTATATCACACGATATACTGTCACAAATTTTTGACTTTATCCAATCAGACTTTGCGTTACAAACTCAAGTGCATTAGAATTATTGATGACTGCCATAGATCATCACATGTATGGAAGATACCATTCTAGAAATTCAGCATTTAATGAGTTTACCATTTTTTTTTTACTTAATAAGTAGATTATATGAATATGAGCCGCAACATGAGATTTCCAACAATGTAGCATGTGTGACCAGCAAAGGCTCAGACCATACTGCACATATTTGCAGTCTGATCAGAGCCTTTGCTATTCACTTGAATATTCTATGATTTTAAGGCTATTTGAAGTTTCTAAGCTTAAAAGGAGGCTGCACAGGCTCGTTTGAGTCTACACTTGTCAAAGTGCCACATTGTTGGAAATCATGTGTTAGGGCTCAATTATACTTAATACTTACTCGCTTATGATCATTTGATTTCTGTTGGTCTCCAAGCTAATTTCCATTGTTGCATTGTTCAACTCCATCAGACTTTTTCTGAAATTAAAATGATAAGATAAATTTCCCAAGCTACTTAATAACCATTTTTTTCATCCAGTTGTGTTGTCAAAATATTGGTCAGCAGGTCTTAACCCTTAAAGCATCGAGAAAAAAAATGCATCTGAAAATGTCGTCTGCTGAAGTAGTCTGCTGCAAATAATTGCCTACCATTACTGACAAATGAAGTATAGAAGCAAACAGCATGTACCCAGAACAGACTGCTCCTATAGATCTGGGTCCACACTGTTTGCCATAGATGCTTCTTAAACATTTCAGCAGACGACTTTTGTTGCGATTGGGGAATTAAGGGTTAATTCAGTCCTCATTTTGTGATAAGGTTCTTGGTGTCCTTTCTGGTTTAGCAATCATCTTGCAGAGGAGGAGAGAGCTGGTTGCTTTAATTAAAATGTGTTGTGGTTGTCTGTGTTCTGTGTTTCTTCCTCATGGTGCCATGGGTCAGTCCCCAGCCAGTGATTGTGGTATTTCCTGGTCATACTCGCTTACTTTTAGGATCCAGACCGGCAGGATTGACATTTATTGTGCATCCCTTATTCCCTTTGGTGTCCAATGCATTTAATAGCTTTATTACTTACTAGATCATGTTTTTTTTTCAGTTTCATTTGCGCAGACATTAATTGTTATTTAGTAGGGTAAATTATTTCCCTGAAAACTTCTGCCCCAAAATGGGATAATCCTAATCTGCTTCTACATTGTTTTAAATGACTTTATCACATGACGTCGCTTCTGGGAGTGAAATAACGCCATGCATTTAAATCGACAAACCACTAGTGGTTTACAGATTTTCAGGAAACATTATGACATCCATAACAATGTTGTGTACATATTGACAAAATTGTAACTATTTTAGAGCAGAAATGAGATTTCAAAGTAATCTTAATGTCATATGATAAGAATTTAACATTAATGCTCTTGTATTATTTAATTTATTAAACTCGCTGCGAAAAAGAGATAAAATGCTTGACAAGCCTCACATTTTTATCTCTTTTCTCCAACTTGTTTAATAAATTCAATAAAACATGAGCACACATGTAAGATCCTCTATGTATAGAAGTTTGAAAAAAAAAATGTGTACAGTGTGCTTATTAGCTTGAATATGGTTAGTTTAGATAATTGAGCAGCGACACGTGATTTCAAAAAATGTGGCATTTTGACAAGTGTAGACTCAGATGAGCCTGTGTAGCCTCCTTTTAAACTTAGAAACTCCAAATGATGTTCAGTCAGTAGCTTAACAGTCATAGAATATTCAAGCGACAAGCAAAGGCTCTGATCAGACTGTGCATATGCACAGAGGCTGATCTGAGGCTTTGCTGGTCTCACATACAACATTGTTGGAAATCTCATGTTGCAGCTCATATATTGTTTACAACTATGTACAGTAATCTCCTGTAAATTATTAACTAAGCTGGTGATATTTATAGTACATAGCCACCAATTGGGAATATGGCATCTCACACAATTGGACAATAAAACGTAAGAGATACAAAAATACATTTGCTATAAAAAAAAATAAGATACACAGAGATAAGCATGCTTCATCTTCCAGAAAAGAGTTTGTTCATGTGCATATTTAATGAAATCAACCTATTTGCAGCTGCAAGGGGAAAATCTAATGCTTTAATTAACTCTGCATGCTATGAAATTTTGCATACTAACATTGGCCAGGTATGCATTTGTTTGATCCACTAGCGATGCTGGCGATATAGCCTTTTTAAACCTTGAACTTAAATACAGACGCTAACATAGAAGTCATGGTGACTGCTATAGATATCCTTGAACTCTGTACAGTACATGCAGGGCATTACCTGCATGAATCTCCTTGATTTAAAGGCTTTATTTATTAAAGTAATGTAACTTTTAAATGATGTCATTATAAAACTTGAACATGAGGTTCCCTTGACCAAAAGTTGGGGACCACTTTCTGTTCTTATCTTTTCACCAAAACATACACTGTGGATACCATTAATTCTAAAGAAAATAATTTGATGAAAAAATGAAGAAAGAAAAATGGCTCATCTAGAGCTATGCCTATTTGACTATATAAGGCCAAATAAAAAATACCTGTGTTTAGGGGAAACCTAGAATTTTTTTCAGGTTTTCGGGGAAAAATATGCATAAAATTATATTTTTTTCCAGAAAAAAAAATATATGTCCCTACACTACCTAAAATTTTCAGACCTGTTACCTGAAACACATATTTTTTTTATTTGTCTAACCTGAGTTCCATCTGATCTTTAAAAGATATCAGCAGTTGTTCCTTGAGCTTGTGTAGCTCTTCTCTGTCAGCATTTCTCTTCGCTTCCATCACCTCAGCTGAAAATATATAAAAAGCCATTTAGAACTACAAAGGGAAATAACTCTAATAGAATTGGCCCCTAGCCCTTAATTTTTATTTGAAGTATTTGTCTTGCATATATGAACATGTTTGCAAGGTTTGATGAAAATCCAGAAATGACTCTTCAAGATATCAAGGAAACAAAACATTACGGACAGATGCACGGACAACGTGAAAACAGTATACCCACCACATAGAGGATCTTACATATTTGAATTTATCTAACATTTTAAAAAATTCAATAATACAGAAGCATGAATGTTAGATTCCACTGATATATATGAGCCGTGACATGTCATTTCCAACAAAGTGGCATTTTGACAAGTGTAGACTTGGACGAGCCTGTGCAGCCTCCTTTTAAGCTTAGAGACTCCAAATGCTTTTTGGTTGGTAGCTAAACAGTCATAGTATATTCAAGCGACTAGCAAAGGCTCTGATCAGACTGCACATATGCGCAGGCTGGTCTGAGACTTTGCTGGTCGCACATATCATATTGTTGGAACTCTCATGTCGCATCTCAATTATATAGAGGATCTTACATGAGTGATCATACATGTATAATTGAATTTATCTAACATTTTAATAAATTCAATAATACAGGCACATAAATGTTAGATTCCATTTATAGATGACATCAAAAAACCTTTAAAACCACATTTTTTACATGAAAACGTAAAGATTTTGCCATATACACATGGCGTTGTTATGACTGTAATTACAGAACATTGTAACTAAATATGTAGGGAGTGCAGTGGCTCAGTGGTAGAGTGCTTGACTCGAGACCAAGAGGCTGTGGGTTCCAGCCTCACCAGCGTCAGCGCATTGTGTACATGAGCAAGACACACATTCTAGCTTAGTACTGGTTCAACCCAGGAAGACCCCTCCCTTTATAACTGAAAGATTGTTGATGGGAGGTAAAGAATCAAATCAAACTAAAACAAAATATGTAAACCACCAGTGGTTTATTGATTTTAATGCATAGCATGATGATATTACTCCAAGATGTGATGTCATATGATAAATATAGATATGATGACTCTGTGGTCCGGGCTAAGATATAGGCTCAGGTCAAAGTTCACTAATATGCCTCCAGCTTTGGCACATATACCATATTTGACCTAATAAATGCACTGTGTACAGTAGTTTTTTTCTTTCTAAAACAGTGTAGATCCAGATCAGCTGGATTCATAGACAGATGGTTCTTTTGAGCTTCAAAAACATACATGTTAAAACTGATGGGTAAAAACTACTCACAATTTTAAGCTATAAAAATCCATTGTCTAGGCCTAATTTGTTAACCCATATAAGCCTAGTATCCTTTTTGTGTGACATAGGAAAACAATACAGACCCAGATCAGATGCCTCACAAAGCAGCATCTGACCAGTGTCTACACTGTTTAAAGAATGTTCCATCAAATTTTAATCGAAATGAATGAAAAATACCACCCAACAGCCCTAATTAATTATTAAAACAGAAATGGACTGATCCAATTGATAATAGAGGGAAATTCTATTTGGCATAGATGGGTTAAGTTTTAAGCATACATGCCATAAGCTGTGGACTGAAATCTGTGAGATAAACCAACATTTTAAGCAGATATGATAAAATGCTGTGAGATTTTCACAAAAATTACTTTGGAGGCCCCCAAAATAACCAAAAAGCTTTTAGTTTAATGTAAGAAACTTGTGATAAACATAATAAAGTGTGATTTATGATTATTTCTTTTTTAACTCATTTTTAGATGGTCTGAAAATTCTGTGAGATTTGAAAATCTTACCGGAATCAGCTTTCAGAAGGGCCAAATTCTGTGAGATTTTATCTCACAGTGTGAGGTTAAGGCTTACATTGCACAGATTGTATATCCGCTATATGTGACTTCCTAAATTTTTACCCCCTACCCTAAACTTTTTCTGCAAATTCTGAAGATGGAAGAGAATAGCAGAACAAAATAATTTTGTTCTGCTATTCTCTTCCAACTTCAGAATTTGGAGAATAAATACATATCAAAATGACCATCTGAAATGGAAATCTAAATTTCTATGCATTCAGTCTTTGGTATTGGAAGTAATAGGATTAAAACAAGTTCATATCTTCAAAAAATAGACCCTATTATATCAATTTTGTCTTATGTAATACATTTCTAAGCAGGTCTGAATATTCTAAGAAAATTTTATAAAAAAAATAGTATCCTACCTACTTACCCTATTTTTTTTCAGGGTGTAACCTGACCCAAACATATTTTTTATTTGGCCTAACAAAACTATTGTCTAGACCTAAAAAGACAGGCTTTCAAGTGCACTTCAACAAAAAGTAAGGATAAAAATTTGGAAATGTAGTGAAAAGGTAGGGATTATCGGTGTAAAAAAGTAGGGATAGTAGGGCTTTTCCAAGTTCAAAATTCAGCACAATGAGTTGTTAGAAATAGGAAATTTCACACTTAATAAGCAGGATTCTTGCTGTGGCAATAGTACAAGTTGAACAGAGAGACTTTTGGCAGTAAAAAATAAAGACTGAGATGTTTTTGCAGCATACTCGCTGAAAAAAACATTGGTTAACATATTAAACCCAAGTGAGCGAGAAAAAATTTCTGGATTCTTACGCATAAATGACATTTTAGAGTGAAAAAGTAGGGATAGTAAGCCATTTTCATGAAAAAGTAGGGAAAAATAGAAGCAAATCAAAAAAGTAGGGAAAGTAGGAAAAATAGGAAAAGTAGGGCGCACTTGAAAGCCTAAAAAGACTTACATTGCACAGATTGTATATCAGCTATATGTGACTTCCTACTAGCAGAGCCTGATGGATCAGCCAACTTGTTGCGCAGTCTCATAATTTCTTCTCTCAACTCTTGGATGATATTGGTGTACTGAGCAATATGGAAGGCAACATCTGTCACATTTCTTCTCACCTAAGAAAAGATAGAATATTTTGTCATAGAGATTTTCTTACATTATTTCCAAATACTGTTCTCAAATACAATCCCTACATCATGCACAAGGCTATATATATCACAACATCTGCAGCCATGCTAACATATTGAATTTGGCAAAACCTAAGTACACGGATCACAAATACAAAATATTCTGCACTCCATTGAATGTTGGTGACATTGTATTTAACTGAGGTATACCAGGTATTGTCAGTCTTTAACTCTTTGTAATCTGATGGATTTTCCCATGCAGATTTATGCAGCCCACTATCTATTTTAAGGGGTCACATGTACGTCAGCATTTCCCAATTATGATGTACATGTATTTCTGTCCCTGAGGATTGTTTTTTCCTTAACCTGGTGAAAATTGTGGCATTTCATCTGGGTCTTCACTGTTTCACAGTTTGTAAATTTTTAAGTATTTGTTTAGTGGTTTCCTGCATACAAATGATCCTGTTTTGGAAAATGTTAATGCAGATCAGCTAGCTATTTAAAATCCAGCTGATCAGGATCCACACCATTTTCCACTCTGTTGGTTAATACAAAGAGGATCTTGCATGTATGTTAGAACGCAGGACTGTGGAAATACCATCCCCGACTTGTCCGACTGGTACATTTTCATTCAGGACAAGTTGAAAATTTCTATTTACTTGTCTATGGACAAGTACAAATGAATTAAGTTAATACAATTATGTTCAGTGTATTTCAAATTTTGATTTAGTATTACGAGCTCACATGTTGCATTGAAAACAGTGTGGATCCAGATCAGCTGGCTTCTGGAGAAGCCAGCTGATCTTGATCTACACTGATTACAAGATATTTGATATCTGGTTTTTGATACTGTTTTCGAAAGAGTAAATTGTTTAAGCCAGAAAGGTTTAAGCTAATCTGTTCTTTCGGACAAGTAAAATTTTTTTGGAAAGTACATTATGGCCATTTACTTGTCCCTGGACAAGTAGATAATTTTAACATTTCCACACCCCTGTAGAACGTACTATTATTAAATTTATAAAACAAGTTGAGAAAAAGCAATAAGATGCAAGGCTTGCCAAGTATTTTATTACTTTTTCAACAGGTTTAATACTTTGGTTCAATAATACAGTAGCACAAATGTTAGATTCTATTTATCAAATGACACTAACTACTTTAGAATCCTGTTTCTGATGTGAAAACTCTAAGATTTTGCCATAATATACGCGGCACTGTTATTGCTGTCATTTCATAAGGTTATAAAACATGTATTAAACCACAAGTGGAGTTGCAACTTTGATATACAGTAAAACCTGTCTTAAGCGGCCACTCAAAAATAGACAAAACAAAGATCTTAATGACAAACTGTAGCTTAATGAAGGTCGAAAGTATTGCAGAATGCTCCCCTTGGAGCATTCTGCAATACTTTTGACCTGCATTAAGTGATAATGGATCTTGAAAAACAATTTTGGTCTTCTTTTTAAGTGGCCGCTTAAGAGAGGACATGTATATTATAAGCATTATATCAATCACAGGCACAAGGTCCTATGATAAATGCTAATATATTACTGGAATCTCGCAACTTCTTGTATACAAATGGGAAGGAGAATAGTTACACTAGACAGGTAGAGTGATAAATAGTACTTACTTTTGTTTTGATATGCTTGGCCCTGTCAGCATAAACTAGTGTGTTTCTGGACTCCTCAAAGTGTATACTGGCTGGTGAAATATGAGCAATCATCACTGTCTTACAGTTGCCACCAAGAGCATCCTTCAACAGACGGGTCAGTTTACTGTCACGGTAATTAACATAACCCCTCCCATTCTTGTCAGCTGAAACAATACATACAAGACACCAATCTAAATATAGCGCTCATGGTTTACTTAAGAATACATCAGCTCTAGCAGTGAATTGTTGAGTAATAATTACTGTTTGGAGATTAGTTGTAAAGAAGATCAAATCACTAGCGTGCAGCGAGAGTGATTTATCTTCGTACAACTGACTGACAAACAGTAGCTTATTACTCAGTGCAAGAGCTGATCTATTTTGATTCTAATACACAATAAACGATGAAAACACATTTGAAGTATTCAGTTCCTTCCAACTTCTCGCCATTGCTCTGAAGAATTCCAACCAATAGTTGGACCGTGTCGCATGTTTACATGTATTTGTAACATCTTTCAAGTGTAAAAACAATGTTTCATTGTCTAATACCATGACTGACGTTGTTTTGCAGTAACAAATGACGTCAGCTAGTGCGCGCTTTCAAAACTGTGAATTATTGTTTCATATATATCACATATTTTTAGTGTTGACTCTATAGGTGAGGTGTGTTAGAATATGAAACTTTCGCAATTGCACTGAAGAATTCCCACCAATAGTTGGAGCGTGTCGCATATGTTTAATGTATTTGTAACATCTTTCAAGTGTAAAAACAATGTTTCATTGTCTATTGCCATGACTGACGTCGTTTTGCAGTAACAAATGACGTCTGCTAGTGCGCGCTTTCAAAACTGTGAATTATTGTTTCATATATATCACATATTTTTAGTGTTGACTCTATAGGCGAGGTGTGTTAGAATAGGAAACTTTCGCCATTGCACTGAACAATTCCCACCAATAGTTGGACCGTGTCGCATATGTTTAATGTACTTGTAACATCTTTCAAGTGTAAAAACAATGTTTCATTGTCTATTGCTATGACTGACGTCGTTTTGCAGTAACAAATGACGTCTGCTAGTGCACGCTTTCAAAACTTTGATATATCACATTTTTTTAAGTGTTGACTCTATAGGCGAGGTGTGTTAGAATATGAAATATAGAGCAATTCAAAGTTTTGGAATTAATATGACATTTATATCATAGAAAGAAGCATAAGTTAGTAAAGAGAAATACACATTTTTTCTCTTTACTAATAATAGTTTGGAAATTGTAAGCATGAGATTTGTTGGAAACATTTTCACAAAAATCATCTTATTTTTCCCTAATTGCTAGGGAATTAAAATTGCTAATCAGTATCATTGATATTTAAAATGCTTTTTTTTTCAATATAATATCTCACTCAGCCTTATGAAAGGTCCAAATCTAGAGTTTGAGATTGTTCCAGATATTATACAAGCCTTAAAAAAGATACTCATACTTACTCAAAGCATTGATACAGTTGCCCAATGCTAGCAATGATCGGTTGATATGAGCACCTTCTACCATTCTCTTCCCTCGATTTAAAGTATTTGCAGCTCTCTCTGACCCTGCCAAGTCAATCATGAACAGTTTTCCTGTTCTGATCTCTTGCATGGTGTTTCGAACCCGATTCTGTTGCCGGACAGTCACCTGCAGGACAGCGTGTGACCGTGATGAGGCTTGGTTTGCGGCTGTTGGTTCCTGGGTACGTTCCTGATTTCCTTGCATTAGAAGACGCATTACCTGTGGAAAATTAATTTGTTAAAGCGCCAATCACAACTGCAGCAGACGACAAATTTTGCGACGTCTTTCCCAATTTTCGAAAAAATAAGGTATGATGTATCATGAGAATCGTCTGCCAGCAGACGATTCTCATGCAATACCAATCCTTATTTGTTATTTTTGAAAAAGCAGCAAAATTTGAAATTGTCGTCTGCTGCAAATTAGAGGTGGTGCTTTAAGGGTTTGAATATTATGGGAAACCTTATTGTTTGCCTTACTCAGCGAAAGAGAAGAAAAAATATCAATTTTGGTTGAAAAAATAGTTACCTTTATCAAAAGCTGTGCAGTGAGCAAAATTATTCTTGTCCAAGAGTATAGGATGACTGGGGATCTGGATGGGGTTACCTATTTTGCTATTCATTCTAAAGATGTTGGCTCCATTGTCAACTTTTATAAGCTTAAAAATTGCAAATCACTATTTTACATTCTCATGTGTTTACTTACATTTACTATTAATAGTTTGTCACACATAGATGTTCCATCCCGACTGGCTCATGTTACGCATTACGCATCAACCTTTTGAAATAGAATGATCCAAAGGTCAATGCTCAGAGGTCTTGGTACATCTATACCTAGTCAGAAACCAGCTTGCAGAAAACAATAATTTTTCTGTTCCTCAGAAGATGAAAAATTCAAAGGTTACCTCGTCTGTTGACCTGGCTTTAATCTTGGTGAGCCCAGCAACCTGGATACCACCTTTAGCATCTTCTCTTAGGTCCAGGATACCAGAACTGGGGTTCAACAGATCCCGAATCATCTCATTATAGATCTGAAAATAAAAGAGTTGTTCGGTAAATTAACCCTTAGCCCACCAGTCATGACTTTTGTCGTCTGCTCCTCTCATCTGCTCATCTAGGGAGCAGTCTGATCAGGGATCATATTGTTTGCATCTAGGGAGCAGTCTGATCAGAGTTCATATTGTTTGCATCCATGAAAAAATCTAGTAAGAAGTGCATTTGAATATATGCAGCAGATGTAAAAAGCAGACAACATTTTCAAGATAAAAAAAATAGTGGCAGGATAAGAGTTAACCATTTATGCACTGATGGATTCTTCCTTCTGGTTTGATACAAAAGGTTTGGTATGGCCCATAGTATATATCGAGGGGTCACAGGTTATAATTTACAAATTTTAATAATAGCGTATTTTTTTATCTGAAGATTGTTTTTGTCTTGGAAAAGAGTCTAGACCCTGATGAAATGCTACATTTTGCAGTATTTCATCTAGGTTTTCACTGTTTGCCAGAGTCTTCAGCATACAAAGGGTTAAAGTCAGTCTTCTTTATTCCTATCATTTTGGCAGAAAGAATCAAATATGTTACAATTAATAACTTATATCTTAAATACATAAAAAATTTACGTTAAACAAGAGGGTCCTAGGACCCTGGATCGATCACCTGAATCCTGGCACATGAGATGATGATTTATGGCCTGTGGCTAAAGAGATATCTTTTAAAGATATTTCTATTTTTTTAGCGCTGGTGGCTATTTTGTTCAGCTGAATGGTGTGATCAATTTTGGTAGAGGGCATCATGAGGAACATTATTGATTCCAAAAGAGTTAAATAGTGTGCATTGTAAACTTATAAGGTTGAATACTGTATACATATAATTAGAAATTTCTCAAGAAATGAAGATACACCATACTAATGGCACTAAATGCCCCTTAAACTTAATATGATATAATGTTATTTGCATGTGTTAACTATGCCTATTAGTCTTTTATATAAGATAGAATAGAAAAAAACTAACAGACTTAATTGGCACACTATGTATATTTATGTTGAAACCAAAAACGAACCTCCAAGTAGGACATAGTGACTTTATACTTCATATCACCACTTGACTTTTCCATAGAGAAGAATAAATCATTCAGGGCTCGAACCATGATACCAGGGTCATCATCAGGTCCCAGCATAGTGTAGGTCTTACCAGCACCTAAAATAATACAAAGTTTGTTTGTGTTGTCTTATCTCAGGCCACATTCCAAACAAATGGAGAGAAAAAAGATAGGATACATTTTTATATGTATATATATATATAATGCTAAATTCTCTTCCCTCTGCATCCTCAAGCATGGGAGGCTCAACGGGAGAGAGGCTCCACACCTATTGCAAGCACAGCAGGTATAACTTACTTAAACAGCTCCTGCAAGCACAACAAGTCCCAAATTCCTCAGCTCCTACTTACCAAGCACAGCAGCAGGCCTGCCCCACCTCCCTCACACTAAATGCAAGCAGAGCAGGCCATACCTCCCTATGCATCTTTTGCAAGGACAGTAGGTCCCACCTCCTTTCACACCTACTACAAGCACAGTATGCCACACCTCCCTCCACACCTACTGCAAACACAGCAGGCCCCACCTCCCTCCACACCTACTGAAAGCACAGTAGGCTCCACCTCCCGCTGCATCTTTTGCAAGCTTGGAAGCAGGTCCAACCTCCTTCCACACATACTGCAAGCACAGTATGCCCATCCTTCCTCCACATCTACTACAAGTGGGGCATGTCCAACTTTCCTCCACCTACTACAAGTGGAGCATGTCCAACCTACTCTTTGCCAACTATAAGCAGACCATGCCCCATCTTCCTCCACACAGGGCAAACACAGGGCAAACTGTGAGGTTTGGTTGATCCCCAGATGGCAATATACTTGGTAAACTCATGATTTATTTAATAAACAAACTCAGAATTTGAAAACAAACAGACTGTCACACATTTGTTTTGCTATCTCATGATCACCTGATTTTAATCCTGGAATAATCCATCTTGACGCCTGAAAGACAAACTTCTTTACTTTTCTATGTTTGCATGGCCAGTGTCATTATTGACAAATGATTATCTTAACATCATTTGGGCCTCGACGCGAGAAAACCTATCTTCGGGGTTTTGAGAACAACACAGGCGCAGACCAGCCTGCACATCCGCCCAGTCTGATCAGCGCCTTTGTTATTCGCTTTTTGGAAAGTGCCATATTTAACCTTGCAACAGGTGAAATTTCAATTTTCTAGCTAGTCTCTGTAGCTGAGGAGACCGGTTTGAAACTCGCTTTGACGGAAACCCCAAAGACAGGTTTTCCCGCGACGAGGCCCATTTATATTAGCACTTACTATATTGTTCATAATACCAGTACATGACTGTATTGAGCTTTTACGTTATTTTCTGGAACAGCATTGATATTCCGAGTATCAGACTTTTAGATAAAAGTGCATAATTAACTCTTTGCACCCTGGAACATTTTCATGCTTTTTAGTCATCTACTGATTTTTTAAATCCTTTTTTTTTAAATTCTTTCAGGAATACCATCTAAGTGTCAAACAGATTGGATCCAAATCAGGGCCAACATTTTGTTGGGCCTGATCTGGGTCCAAACTGTTTGCAATGGTTATAGGAAGACAACGCTCAGTGGACAATGAGTTAAAAATTAATTATCTTATTTCTCAACCAAAACATATGATGTGGGTACATAAAAGAACTATATTTCAATGAGAGGGTTGAAGACTTCTGCGGGCACCCAAAACAAATGTTTGAACTGATGGATAAGAAAATATTCAAAACTTTTTGCACAAAACAACAGCTAATTCCTATATTAATTCTTTTATGCTCAGAATAAGTACATTAGGATTGAAACACCTTGTTAACTCTTTGGTGCAGCTTTCTTAAATTTTTTTTTTTTTTAAATCTTTCAGAATTACATGATCAGAGTGTCACAGTTTGGATCTATAGATCATCTGAGTCCAAACTGTTTGCAATGCATTATTAAGTTGATATAAAATGATAGAGTTTAATTGTACTAAACAAGCTGCTTTATAGGCAGTTGTATCATGACTTTGCCGCCTTTCCTTTGATCTATGCTGTACAATAATTTCTACAAGACACTGTCAAGCATGGATCTTATAATTGACTTAATTGAATAGCTGACGAATAAAATCAAAATGTGGTTGTTTTATTGGTCGTGATACAAGAAGTTTATTGTACAAATACTCGTGAATATACAAATATTCCCTCTTGTAGATGGAAACTCGTCTTCGACTCGTCCCACCTACAAGAGGGAATATTTTATATACACTTGTAAAATTGTACAATAAAGCTAACATATTAAAATAAAACATATCATTTATTTGGGTGAATATGGTTTTTGAAAAGTAAACCAAAAATGTTAAAAATCTATGTCACAAATACATTGAGGTCTAGCAGTTGTTAGGTTTCAAGCACCTCCTTATCCAGTAAACTTCAGGTACAAGGCGTTTGTCGTTCGAAGTAAACAAAAATATGTAAATGAAATGAAACTTACATTTTATATGAATGAATCATGGAATATCCAATCAGATTAAGTTGAGAAATAAATATATACCTTAAAAATCATTCACAATCACTGATAAAATGTCAGGCCTGATCTGGATCCAAACTGTTTGACACCCGGATGGTATTGAAAAAAATCCAGCATCCAAAGAGTAAAATATTGGCATAATAATAAAGTGTAAAGGAATAATAAAAGCAATATTTGAAAATCCAAAAATTTATCAATATACACTTTTCCGCAAAATGTAATTTTTGAACCAACAAGATTGTACTTTAATAGCCAATCAGGGGCGTGCCTGCGTATACGCAAAGTACGCAGCTGCGTACTTTAATTTTTGAATGTCCAAAAAATAAAAACGTCTTAAATCGTGAAAAATGCAATAAAAACATGCCTCACCCGGGTTAGGTCTTTACATTACAAGTATACCGATTTTGTGATAATCCTGTACCAAAGCAATAGGATTTTGACTGTTTTTCACTTTTGTTTTGGAAACAAGTCGGTGTTTAGGTTCAGAAAATGCAGGAGAAGCCACCATTTAGTTCATATTTTGATTTTTTCCTAACTGATGGGAGGGGTCACCCCCTCACATACCAACCCCCTGCGTACTTTGATTTTGCCCTCAGGCACGCCCCTGCCAATGACTTATATTTGTAGCCACTGACTCTACCTCTTTAGTAGCAAATGGCTACAATGGATAATGGCAGGGTGAGCCCTGCTTTGAGTTTTGAGCTATCAGTAGTCCACTGTTAATCGTAAACTGTGAAACACCTACCTGTAGCACCATAAGCAAAGACTGTGGCGTTGTATCCAGAGACAACATTCTCTATTAGAAACTGTGTGGACGCTTCATAAACATCCTTCTGCAATACAGAATAAAACTTAAAAGATAAGACACCGCTCAAATTTCTGCCAAAAACTGATGATATTGTGCAGTCCCTCCCTTTATAATGCTATGTTTGGGGTCCTTCTATAACGAATGGACCATGGCACAAGTGAATTGTGTACAAAGGGACAATTTTACAAATGATTTAAGAGAAAATGGTCTTTTTCCTATGATATAGGATTTCTGGAAAGGGGTTTTTAAGAAATGAATTCATTTTTTAGAATGTTCATGGAATCATCAATACTATTACTTCGAGTCTCTTGCAAAGTAAGTGAAGCCCTGGCTTCACGTTAACTTTGCAAGAGACTCAAAGTATTCATGATTCCATAAACATTCCGAATAACTGAATCATGTTTGCTAACTACTTAATTGTTTACAATTATTCCTTAAAAGAAAGGGTTAATTAATCAATTAAACTAGCCCTGGACAGGTATAGGTCCTTCAAACTTATTTAGACGTACTTTCCTGTTAGTGAATAACAAAGGCACTGATCAGTCTGTGCAGATGCACAGGCTGGTCTGCACTTTTGTTGTTCCCAAACCCCAAAGACAGGTTTTCTAGTGTTGAGGCCAACATATAATTGGAGCATTACTACCTACTTAACTTGGATAAAAGGAGATAATGGGTTAAGCTTGTAAAATATTCTGCTTTAAGAAACTAGCCTTGAGTGGCCATATTAGATCGAAGACACTAGAATGATGATAAAAGATAATGAAAAAGTATTGATCAAGATGTTTTTTTAAAACCGTGATGGGCTCACTTCAATCACTGAATTGGAAGAAAAAAAATCTAAGTTCAACTGATATCCCTTTTTGGACCAATGGAATTTCCCATAAAGTTTGATACAGTTAAGTCAGGTTGGTCCATTGTATATATTTAGGGGTCACAGGTTATAGGGAGAGTAATAAGGCCATGTATCAATGGACAATACACTAGATTAAGTATTCTTAATTTTAAAGCCCGCCGCAGGAAAATAGTTTGTAATCACTGTCCTTAGAAGATGGGGCAAGCATCTTGAAAATTCTGTCAATTCAAACTTTGTTTTGCTAAATGGCTTCAATAGGGAGCGAAAATGTGAGTATGAGCTCAAAAATGATTCCATTTATTTTGAATTGTTTTCTTTGGGCAAATACAGCTTACTGGGCTCATTGAAGAACATTTAGATTTTGGCCCTACCAGTAACCATGGATCAACAGGTTTTAAAAAGCACTTACATTCACAAGTCCTGCCTCAAATATCTACATTTAGTAAAATTGTAAATAAAAAGGTTGTCTTGACGCCGTTATTTTCGTTGCTGATGTAGTCGAGACATTGTTTTGATGAGGTTTCTCATCAATGACGTGGCTGTTTTGTTTAGTGATGTCACATGTAACCTCTTGTCATTCAGTTAATTTCTTAGAGTTTCCCGTGTTGCTTTGTCGAGGCATCACCATACGGTTTAAGGTTTTCAAATTAGCTCTCAACATGCTAAACTGGTGAATGCCTCATCTCAGACACACCAATACCTGGGTTCGAGGCTTTATGTATTGTTCGTGATTATTTACACTATCCTAACACTGTGCGGAAATCAAGGCAGATTTCAAATATTCTTACGCATATTGGTTTTTATCAAAGTGTTACTGTAAAGATGGCTTCAATTTTGCAAGGGACATTCAAAATCGCCAAAAAAAAACGATAAAAACATTGAGTTGGAAATATGAAATGACATCCACAACAATTAAAGAGGAGCATTTTGGGGTAAAATTGTCAAGAAAAACTATGCCTTTATCAATTGCTCTCTCGCTGGATAAATGCAATGCCAATTGTAATCATCTAGATGGACCTTAAAGTTCTAAATATACTTGTTCTTTGAGAACTCTATCTGCTCTTTCACAGATCACACATATCAGGCATTGATATAGCATCTGTCAATACAGATTGGCAAAATTCTGAGCTTCTGATACGCAGATCATGTATATATTCATATCAATCAACAAAATTATTTTCATATGAGTCGTGACATGTGATTTCCAACAATGTGGCATTTCCACAAGTATAGACTCAGACAAGACTTCCAGCCTCTTTTTAAGCTTACAAACTACAAATGATGCTTGGTCAGTAGCTGAAAACTAGCTTAACTTTCAAAGAATATTCAAGCAACTAGCAAAGGCTCTGATCAGACTGGGCGTCTGCGCAGGCTGGTCTGAGCCTTTGCTGGTCGCACATACCACATTGTTGGGAATCTCATGTCACGGCTCAATTATCATTTTTTACCAATCAAAGCATATTTTTAGGGAAGTTACTTTAATTACAAAGTAATTCAGAAGTATCCGTATAAACAAATTCTTTGAGCGTAAATTTGCAAATACTTTTTTTTATCTATCAGTTTTAACAGTTTTGGGTGCTCACGTGAACAGTCTCATTGAGCCAGTTCTTTGGAGTACCAACAACATATGTGTAGGTTGAGAAATAAGATATATGATTTGAATATTTATGCACTCTAATCTGGAGGGCTAGTTTAGAAATTCTATTTGAAAAACAGATATCGAGCTTTCACAATTAATACCAAATCGAAGTCAGGCCACTTTATTTTGCATAATTTAAATGGCAATGTTTGAAATTGCTAATGCATGGTAATAAATTGCCAATAAAAGCATTTAGATCAAGCCTACATTATACTCTCAAAGGCAATATTAAATTCTGTATTGGCTATTGGGAATTTTAAATTACAATAAAATTTCGTATCAAAGCCGAGGTTGACTCCGTGCCAGTACAAACAGTATGTGAAGTACTGTGTACATAAAATAAGCCGGGGTCATTGAGCAAATGTATGAAAATAACATATAGCTCTAGAACTTTTTATCACAACCAAATAATTGCGACATTCATCTTACTACTCTATGAAATCATTTGAGACGCTTCTGATGAGCACCAACAACATACATTATTGCACAGGTTTAGATAAACAAAATTTTTGAGCGTAAAATTGTAAATATTTTCTTACCCATCCCTTGTAACGTAAGTTTTGGGTGCTCAAAAGAACCGTCTCATTGAGGCGGTTCTTTTAAGTACCCACAACATATGTTTTGGTTGAGAAATAAGAATATTATTTTTTTGGTACGCACTCTTACCTAAAGGCCTGCATTGTATGCTTTCTTGACAAAAAAAGATACTAAGGGATGTGGATACCATCCTTATCTTGGGCTGTGCAGCAGATGTCCACTTTAAAGTTAAAGAGACTAGTGATATAATATGGGCCTCGTCGCGAGAAAACCTGTCTTCGGGGGTTTGCGAACAACACAGGCGCAGACCAGCCTGCCCATCGGCGCAGCCTGATCAGCGCCTTTGTTATTTGCTTAACTGAAAGTATCATATTTAGACATGCTACAAGCGAAATTTCAATTTTCTAGCTAGTCTCTGTAGCTGAGCAGGCTGGTTTGAATCTCACTTTGTCAGAACCCCCAAAGACAGGTTTTGTCGCGACAAGGCCCATATGAGAAAATGGCCTTTTCTACGTAATATGAAGGTTTAATTTGATTGAGATAACGCCCTGTTTTGAAAACTGTGTGGATTCAGTTCTACTGGTTTTCTATTGACTGCTTCTTAATTAATACATGTACATGGCTTTTAAAGAAATCTTGCAAGTTAAAAAAATTAGGTATCTTGAAACCCCTTATAAAGCTATGCTTGCATGGACCTTGTAGATTATTGAAGTATCTTATAAAAGGACAACTTTTTCTGATAAATCTTAGGGAATCGACCTATGTCGTATTCTAACAATTTCTTTGTAAAATTCTTAATCTAATTAAAATATTCAATAAACATTAAAAACTTTTTAAAAAATCCGGGCTTCTAACGGTTTTCATTAAAAGCTGTTTGTTTATGACAGTTGCTTGCTTAAGCAGGTGATATGATATGTCAAGGGCATTTAATGGTAATGATCAATATTTGAAGATAGAATTACATATCTAGTCATAATTTTTCCAATTTAAGGAATCCCTGGCCCCGTGGTAATTGAAAGGGCACATTTAAAATCCTTGTTAAAGGTCTTAAGCAAATTTAGGAAATTCAAATACAACAGAATGGTTGTAATTTTTAAAACGGCTCAAAACAAATTATTGTAAGGTACCTCTTACCCTGAGGTTTCCTTAATCTTAAGGTAAGTCTACATTAGGCCTGCATACAAGAAAATGTTTAATTCTTGACCTATGAGAATCATTGTTATAATTTCATAAAATGTGAGCCATTCATAAACTCATGAAATGCATATGCTGTATCTCAGTGATGCAAACTAACAGGACAAATAAGATATATCATTCTACAGAAGAAATATGACTTTAGATAATTCATAGATAAGTTAAGGATCTTTCATACAAGCCAAACATCTATGTGTCTTGATCCACATCAGAACTAAGGGTGAGGTTAGTACGGTGAAACTAGCTTAAGCCCAGACCAGTAAAGACAATTTTTACTGACCGCTCCAAGGGTATGCTTCTTTTGAGGATCATTTTTGTTATATTTATTTTTACTTTGTGTTTATCATGCTTTCTTGTCTGTTCATTGCAGCCTTGTTGTCACGTGCTGGGAAAGGGCTGGCCTCTTGGCTCTCTTGCGTGTTGTGTTTTATCTCTTTCCCGTGTGGTGTCCTGGGTTTGGTGTCACGGGTGCTTTATTGTATCACTTCCTGATCTTTGCCTCCTTACTTTGAAAAAAATCCTTATAAACTTATATACCACTATCAGGTGGTGCATAGTTTTAACATAGATTAAAAAATCTATTTAAAAATCTATATAGATCTTAAAATTTAAATATAATTCTAAATTTTCTTTAAAGTGCGGTGTCACATGACTTTCAAAATTGAAAAAAAAAATAGAATTTTCTCCCTGCCCTTTTCGCTGATTCATGACAAGATTTAAATCAAACAAGATTTGTATAACAGAACAAGTACAAATAGGGTCCTAACTGTAAAGTATAATTAAACCATGGTCTTATTTTTTGGCACAAAGATACTTTCAAAATATTATAGAAGATGGTCCCTAACAAGTTTGTTTAACTTTTTGCACGCTTGGAAATTTTGCTTGCTTTTTTGTTGTCCGCTGATTTTTTTCGAAATCATTTTTTACTATTTTTTTTCAGAAATATCATCAGAATATCAAACAGTTTGGATCCAGGTCAGGCCCGACATTTTGTCGGGCCTGATCTTGGTCCAAACTGTTTGTTAAGGTTAACAGCAGATGACAAAAGTCGCCTTTAGTATGAAAATAGTTTAAGTTATAAAAAGCATTACATTAAAGTTTTTTGAAGTCGGAAAGTAAATATTTCAATATTTTTTATGTTTATTTAGGAGTTTTATTAAATGTTTTATTGAAGTTAAAGACGTACAATCCAACATTTCTCACAGGTCCAATATTATCTTTAAAAGGTGTTTGAAAAAACACATGGACCAACCCCACGAGAAAATGGCCCTTATTACAAGCCTTTACATCACAGCAGTCTCACCAGAATGTTTCTTGGTCCCAAGCACCCTTCATGGAGAACTAGCCTTGAATTCAAAGTACACACTTGTTGAACAGGCTGAATGCATTCAAAAAGGGAACAGTGTAGACCCAGATGAGATGCTGCAAAATGCAGCACGGCTTCTCATCGGAGTATGCGCTATTTGCAAAGATAAAAACTTGATAATGGCTGATTATAAACATCGTATATGATCAGGCCCTCATTCACTTAAAATTTGCTTTTTATGAGGAGTTGATACCAACATCATCACAAATTCTGTCAAAATTGGATTTAGAGAGATTTTTGTTCAGTCTACCTCTTATCATGGTGTGAGCATGCAGTTCCAAAGATTTCACAATGCTCTGAACCAGATATTTATACAAATGAATTGAAAAAGAATTCTGTTTTTCAACACCTCAATTTTTCAAAATGAGCAACAATATGAGATTTCCAACAATGTGGTATTTGCGACTAGCAAAGCCTCAGATCAGCCTGCGCATATGCGCAGTCTGATCAGAGCCTTTAATAGTCACTTGAATATTCTATGACTGTTAAACTACTGACTGGAAATTTGGAGTTTCTAAGCTTAAAAGGGGGCTGCACAGGCTCGTCTGAGTCTACACTGAGTCTTGTCAAAATGCCACATTGTTGGAAATCACATGTCGTGGCTCAAATCATATATATTCAAGTTTGTATCATCCAATTGTTTTTTTTTGTCTCTAGCAAAAGGAACAAATGGACTATCAATAACACAAGGTCGGGACACCAAAGGAAACAAAATCAGACTAATAGTTCTTATATTGTGCTTTATGAAATTGATACATGGTGTCGGGCATGGTGCATGGTTTCTGTTAAATTGTCTTTCTAAGCTACCACACAGAGTGTGTCATTAACTGCCCCCAAATGAACAATACACTGTAAAAGGTTGAAAGTAAGATTAACAGGCCATAAGTTAAGAGTGTGTACCAGAAAAATAATTTTCCTATTTCTCAACCAAAACATATGTTGTGGGTACTCAAAAGAACCGTCTTGATGAGACGGTTCTTTTGAGCACCCAAAACATATGCTAAAAACTATAGGTTAGAAAATATTTACAATTGTATGCTGAAAATGTTTGTGATTAACAAAAAGAATCAGACTGTTTGTAAAGGTTATCAGTATAGTCATGACACGAGCAGAAAAAGAGTTTTGTTGTTGTTGTTTTTTTTACTTGATTCTTTACATCCCAGTCAACAATTTTTCAGTCATGTTGGGATGCGTCTTCCTGGTTTGAACCAGTACTAAGCTAGGATAAATGTGTCTTGATAAAGACAGTGATGCTGGTGAGGCTTGAACCCATGGCTGCTCAGTCTTAAGTCAAGCACTCTACCACTGAGCCACTGTGCTCCCGAGAAAAAGAGCTAAAATATATGCTGAGGTATCCATTGGACCTAGATGTCAGTTTTTGAACTGAACCTTCATCTAATTCCATACTTTATGAGTACCCATTTTTTTTACCCTTTGTATACATATGTATTCTTCCTTCTGGTTTGATACAATAAGCTTGGGTTAGACCATTGTACATATCTTAGGGGTGTTAGATTATAAATATATATATTTTTTAAATATTGTATTTTTGGACTGATTATCTTTTTTACCTTAACAGACAGTGTAGACCCTGATGAAATGCCGCATTATGCAGCATTTCATCTGGGTCTTCACAACTTGCAAAAGTACTCATTTAGGGGTCTCTGGAATACAAAGGGTTAGAAGAAATGGCCCTCTTTCCTGGAGCTAATTATAAAAGAGGGTCTGGATGGGGGGTCTGGTATTCACTATTCATTAAAAATTTAGCCCATTATTCATCTCATTAAAATGTTGGGTTATTCATTAAAACAATACCAATTATTCATTAAAAGTAAGAAAGGTGGCAAAGAAATCTGATTATTCACTATTCATAATTTTTTTCTTCAATTCATTAAAAAAAAAATGGGATAATTCATTAATTTTTAGGCCCTCATTATTCACTTTTCATTATTTTTTGGCTCATTATTCACTATTCATTATAAAAAAGGGCCATTATTCACTAATCATTATACCCCATCTAAACCCTCATAAAATGTTATGGTCATTTCAGATGATCTTACAATTCAAGGTACACTAGCACTCATATAGATATTTAAGGAATCCACGGAGTTTGACCATCTTAAGTCAACATGACTAAAGGATTAATTTCAACATAAAATGACCATAACAAGTTCTCATTTCTTTACAATAAAATCTCTCATGGGATTATGAAAACTTCAATGAGTTCTATAAGGGTATACCGGTACATACAAACTTAAATTTAGATTTAAACTTTTAAATGAATCTTACACTATAACACAAACTTTACATTAAATGACTTAATTTTTTAAGTAGCATGTATAAAATTCATAAGTGTTGGATAAACCTGCATAATTGATTTTATGGGCTAAATCTTACTTTTAGTTGTTTCCCATTTAGGTCTTATACATGTAGGCTTTTAGTAATTATCTTGAATCATATGAAAAAAATGAATGATATAGAACTATTTTATCAATATCATATGCGCGGATCAAGAAAGTTTTGTAAGCAGGGTCCAACTCTGATAAACTTTTTTATAGTTGATGGGGGAGAGAGGATCCAAATACCACTAAAAGCAGGCCATTATCGGCCCACCAGCAAAACGCCATTTAAATGGTGTTTCGCTGAAGGGCCCATTTCGGCCCAACATTGAATGATCAGCGCTGGCTTGGTAGCTTTGTGATAGTCAGGGTATCCGGACCAGTATTGCTAAGAAACCCTATAGCTTTCTGATTTTCAGTGGGGATCCAGACCCCCCTGTCCCCACTCTGGATCCGCTCATGAATATGGATGAAAGAGTAATTCTGCCAAAAAAGGCTTATGCTTGTCTGTTTGTGTTCTGTTTTCTCATAAATTTCCCTCGGTGCCACTTATAATATGTTGTTAGTGATCTGTGATTATGGCATTTCCTGGTAATGTTCAACTGTTCCTTTAATCCTTTATATTCTGATGGTTTTTCCCATACATATTGATACAATAAGTATGGGACTGCCCATTGCATACTTTAAGGGGTCACAGGTAGAATTTTCTAAATCATGATGTATTTCTGTCCCTGAAGATTGTTTTAATGTAAGCAAACAGTGCAGACCCTGATGAAATGCAGCTATATGCTGCATTTCATCTTGGTCTCCGCTGTTTGCCAATTGACCAGTTTAGGGGTTCCAGTATACAAAGGGTGAAAAGCCTACCTGAGAACATGATCCATCAAAAGTGGTATCATACACAAAGGTTTTCTCCCTTGATCTGTTAGCTCGGAGGATATCCTCGGGATCTTCCATGGGGTCCATGAGAACAACCATCTAGAAAAATAAAAGCCATACCTAGTAAATTCTAAGACATAATATTATACAATTTGGCTAAAATGACAATTTTAGAGCCTATTACTTTCTCATTGAGTTTTGTTTAGAAATCAAAAAAGATTTGCCTAATTTGGCTAAATGGGGGCAACAATTAGCGAAAATGATGTTTATCTTTGCATATTAAGTTAGGAAGCCTCTTTGTGAGCTAAACAATATTTGTGTTTTAACAACAACAGAATTAATCTAGGGTGAAGATTTGGAACCAGGAAAATGCATTTCTCTAAAGGCCTGTTTAGACGGCATGATTTTGTCAGCCTGACAAAGTCATACATGATTTTGTCATGTATGATTTTTCTGTTTAGACGGCATTACAATGTCATGTGTGATTTCTTTCAACAGTGAAGAAAACTGGCTGGGCACCTTGAGCTATCTCATCATGCTCTACCTTTGTTGCATTGCTATAGCTAAGTACATGTGTTAAAACTCATTCACGCAAGTCACGACTTTTGTCATCTGCTATTTCATCTGTTTATGTTCTTAGATAGTCTTTATGGCGAAGAATATCGACCCAGATCAGACTGTTTCCTGGAAGCAGTCTGGTCAGGGTTTATAGTTTTTACTTCCATGATAAGATCTCCTCTGAAGTGCACTTGAATATATGCAGCAGACACCATTTTCAGGACAAAATACTGGCATGTTTAGGGTTATCTCTTTTACTTTGCTCCGAAAGCAATTAACCCCAGTGACCTCAAAGCTGATTGGCTGATTCGCCATGATTTTGTAATGGCAAATAGAACCAGTTCTATCCCCCATGACATGTGGTCCTGACTCTAAAATCATATATGACTTTGTAATAGCAGTGTTTACACGAGCTGATTTGTAATGTACGACTAAGTCAGGACGACTAAATCATGCCGTCTAAACACCCCTTAAGTCCCCCAGCTGCTATCCATTCTAAGGCTGTGCACCAGGTTCTGTTGTTGTTGATTCATTGTTATTGTTGCTCACATAATGCTTGTGGGGGTTCTGTGTTTGGTCCTTGTTTTATTATGCATTACTTGGGTAGTGTCCTTTTTAGTTTTGCAATCATCTTGATGGGGAAGAGAGAGCTGGTTGCTTTTTACTTTAAGTATATATTATATTGATCTTCCTCGGATGTCTTGTACTCACAGTTGGTCTGCAGTGTGCGATTGTGGTATTTCCTGTCAGATCATTCTCACTTTTTGACATTTCATATTAATTGTCTAGTGTTTTTTTTTTAATGTTGCTTGGAGTAAATGTTCTAAGATTTGACAATCTACCTATACTACTCTAATTACTTTTTCAATAATTAAATTCATTGATCAATAGTCTTTGAATGGCATATTTGTCAAAAAAGCATACAGTTTATTATCCTGATCAGACCCCAGTGTAACCTGACCTGAAGCTGTAGTGTTTGAATGATGGAGAACATTTTATCCCATAAACTTTTTCTTCAAATGCTTCTGGACTATATTTTATACTGTTTCATTGAAATCAGCATGATGAGCACTAAAGTTTAATGAAGTTTGGTATGAAAGACAGAGATATTAAGTTTGGTGTCAGCCCTCGAACAATTTATTAAGAAGAAATTTAAACCATGAAAAATACTGGTAATGATCTGGTCATACTCCCTTTAACTTATCTCTATATTTTGGCCATTACTTATTGCATAAGTTTAAAGTCATTCTGAAAACGGCATGCACAGCAGCTGCTACCTCAGTGGGGCTAGAATTCTCATTTTTGGTCTGAGCCATATCAGCTACTTCCAAGGTTTTTGTATACGAGCAACGAAGGCTCGGGTGAGTGTGCAGATGAACAGGCTCATCCAAGTCTTAGCTCAGGTTCCCAAAGTATTACTATCAAAATATCATGCTGGTCAATAAAGATTTGGAAATGCGTTTTGTTTTAAGTAAAAACCCATGGGTAAAACCACTGCATGTGAGGTATGATAGACAATAAACAATTAACTCACCCTGTCCTCCAGCTTGTGGGCAATGTGTGTGGCACCAATGAGGATCTCATCTTCATTCATAGGACGAATACGAAGATATACCTAAAACAGATAGAATATTTATATATATATTTTATACTGGTTTAGATAAACAAAATTTTTGAGCGTAAAATTGTAAATATTTTCTTAGTCATCAGTTTTAACATATGTTTTGGGTGCTCAAAAGAACCGTCTCATTGAGACGGTTCTTATGAGTTCCCACAACATATGTTTTGGATGAGAAATAAGAAAGTTGATTTTCTGGTACACACTCTTAACTAAAGGCCTGATATATTGTATACTGGTTTGTATGCAGTGTGTAATGGTGGCATTTCCTCAGCCTCAATTCAGCGTCATACTCACATTTTGGTACCTTAATTTCGAACACATTCATGTTTGCTGAGTGTTTGTCAAAGCACCAGAATATACATGCACTTGCAATTATAAAAGGAGTTAACTTTGTTCCTTTTCAAACAATCTGGGTCTTTGTCTCTGCCAGATTATGGATGTTTAAAAAAGCAATACAGTAAAACCTGTCTTAAACGGCCACTCAAAAAGAAGACCAAAATTGGGTTTCAAGACCGACTATCGCTTAATGCAGGTCAAAAGTATTGCAGAATGCTCCAAGAGAGCATTCTGCAATACTTTCGACCTTCATTAAGCTACCATTTGTCATTAAGCCCTTTGTTTTGTCTATTTTTGACTGGCGGCTACTGTACCATATTACATAGACTGTGAGTGAGGCCTCATCATCATTGGGTTTTGATTAATGTGCAGCTGCAGGAGCATCTTCTACATCAGGCTTACTAAGCTGTGTGCACATTGAAGAGCAGATCTTACTTTCCATAAGACATGCAGCCATTTGTATATTTGTAGCAAAGTTTAATGGCAGGATGCCTTTCCTTTCACCAAGTTGGACACTTTCAGCAGTCCAAGAGCTTTGCCTGTACCCTACTAACTTGGGCTGCATGCTCCACCATTGGCACCATGAATTAGTAGCTCTCTTCCACTTGATCAAGTGCTCCAGCACTGGGAAGTCAGTCTGTTGACTCAGGCGGTGCTGACTGGCTACTGTCGCCCAGGTTGTGACAGGCTCAGTTTCTAGCATAGCTGCCACTTTTTTCCCCCAGAGGGAGTTTAAGAGCAGTTCCTTAAGGTATGGAAAATCACTTTTACCACATTAGGAGAGCTCCCTTGAGTGTTACTTTTTTATTACACACATGCTTATACTGCATAATGGGCACAGCGTATGCCAATGTTAACCTATGATTGAACTTCATGCTAAGTTATGTAGGTCAATCAACTCAAATTCATAATTAATAGATCCATTTCAACTTAATTGGCAATAATTCTCCTTCCTGGGGATGTCCACTGAGATTGTTAATTATTATTAAATTTCAAGCCAAGGAATGACACAGCAATTTAATGGAAAAACCATTGTCATGCTAATAATAATAATACAGTGTTACAATAGAAGAGAATAAAGTTTGAATGATATGAAACGTAATTTAATAATCCTGATAATTTGAAGTCCTCGGGACCAGAGTTTTTACTTTGAATTACCAATAACAGGAATACCCCCCCTCCCCCCACCCCCCCCCCCCCCCCAAAAAAAAAAAAAAAAAAGAAATATTCAGTTATTCATATCAAAACAATCATATGGTAGGTGGATAAAAGAAACATATCTCATCGAAACGTTTCAAGCACCCAAATCATCTGTTTTAATAGGAAATTATCAAAATAGTTCATAAAAAAATACTTTGCAGACCCTTTACTCTCAGAATCCAATGAAATTTCATTTGTATTTAAATTAGCACTGATATACTAAAGTACTTCAAACTGTCATGGTTCGAATTATTGAGTTTTAAATTTTGAAATATTGTTAACCCATAATAGTCAGTTTAGCCACTGCCTAAAAATTGAGAGGACCAGGCATTTAAAAATTTGTTGCTTTGGACCTTTCAAGATTTTCTAAGAAAGGGTAAATAATGGCAGACTGGTACTTTATAGATTTTGTTTGCATTGCTTTAAATTTAGCCCAGGCTCTTATGGCATAAATGGCCATTCAGCAAATATAACCCTTAAAGCGCCAAGAAAAAAATGCATCTGAAAATGTCATCTGCTGAAGTCGTCTGCTGCAAATAATTGCCTAACATTATTGACGAATTAAGTATAGAAGCAATACATTGTGGACCCAGAACAGACTGCTCCTATAGGAGCAGTCTGATCTGGGTCCACACTGTTTGCCATAGAGGCTTATTAAACATTTCAGCAGACGAGAAAAGCAGACGACTTTTGTTGCGATTGGCGCATTAAGGGTTAACATACATTGTCAGGTTTCTCTCTTTCTTCCGTTTCTCTTGGTAACATCATTGATTTTGTATTTGAAAAAATCTTTCCTGCCGTTCAGGACAGAGAAATTGACTACTGTCCTACCAACCAAGAGTGACAGTGAGTGATGTAATACTTTGTTTACAATTGCTACGTAAAACACTAACGTGTAGACTTCACTTGGGCTAATGTGAATCGATAGATCACTTGTGTATTAATCCTATCCTAAGGATAGGATTAATCCACAAGTGTTCCATCGATTATAAGTCCCTGATAACTTTGTAAACCAAACATGAAGTCACTGTCACTCTTGGGTGGCAGGACAGTAAACCTCTGAATATTGATGAGAACTTAAAAGCACCAAGTATGAAGTATGAAATTTACCATTCATCTTGTAAGTCACTACCATCATATAAATATGGGCCTCAACGTGTCGGGGTTTCCCACCAGGTCATACCCAAACTAGTCTGCTCAGCTACAAATATTACCTAAAAAATTTAAATTTCAGTCGTAGTAAGTCTAGATATGATATTTTCCAATAAGCGAATAACAAGGTGCTGATCAGACTGCGCAGAGCGCAGGCTGGTCTGTGCCTTTGTTGTTCGCAAATCCCGAAAGACGGGGTTTCTCGCGTCGAGGCCCATTGAAATCTCATTCCTGCCGTAAAAACCTTATAATTTTGTCATTATGTATGCAACGTTGTTATGGACGTCCTAATGTTTCCCGAAAATATGTAAACCACTAGTGGTTTATCGATTTTATTGCATGGCATTATTTCACTCCCAGACGTGACGTCATATGATACTAAGACTGATTCTAAAATCTGTGTTGAAGTTTGAAAAATGGTCTTTTCCACCATTACAAAACATTTTTGCATCAGAAGACAAAAGTCGCCGCTAGTAAGGAAAGTCAGTTAAAGTGTCATGTATTGGAGAAGTTGGTGATACGTCTCCTCTACATCTTTCATTGCAGACACATTTTATTAAAGTTATAATAATAAATAAAAGCGCTGCAGGCATGCAACATACCCCACCATGGAATATTTTCAATGCAAAGAAAATCATTTTGAAACTAGACCATTTCATACAAAATTTGAAGAAAATCGGTAAAGAATTGCCAAAGATAGAGAGTGAAAAACCAATTTATAACGTCAATCAAGGGCCATAACTCTGTACTTATTTGTCGAAATTTATCCATCTGCAATCCCAGACACTACTTTTCAATATCAACTCTTATACCCAGTTTGAAGAAAATCGGTAAAAAAATGCCAAATATAGAGAGTGAAAATAAATTTCTAACGTCAATCAAGGGCAATAACTCTGTACTTATTAGTCAAAATTTACCCACCTGCAATCCCAGAACACTCGTTCACAATATCGACTCTCATACCAAGTTTGAATTAAATCGGTAAAGGAATGCCAAAGATAGAGAGTGAAAACCAATTTCTAACGTCAATTAAGAGCAATAACTTTGTACTTATTTGCCATAATTTACCCATCTGCAATCCCAGGACACTCCTTCCCAATATCAACTCTCATAGCAAGTTTGAAGAAAATTGGTTGAAAAATGCTCCCAACAGAGAGTGAAAACGATGCGCTGGCGGAAGGACGAACAGATGGACGGACGGACAGATGGACGGACATTCGAATGCAATTTTTTGAATGGAGGGTATAACATAATACCCCACACTTTTTAAAGTGGTGGGGTATAAAAAGATTTATCCCCTAAAATTGATGTGAAAAACATAAAATAGCAAGTTGCTCGTAACAACTTTTTTGTCTGCTTTTAACCTTTGCAAACTAGGACCCAGATCGCTCACTCAATAGTCAGATTTGATCTAGATAAAAAATAACCTTGATTAAAAAATCATGACACCTCATCGTATTGTCAAACAGTTCAACTGGACTAACATTTTGTTGGACCTGATCTGGATCAAGGTTATCATGCAGCAGGCAGCTTTTGTCATAGCATGAAAAGAGTTGACATGGTGGGATAGGTAAAATATTTAATCTCATTTTTGTCATGTCATGCATTATTCCATATTTGGCATTCAGGCGGCAACTTCAAACAACATCATTGACTAGCAGAAAACATTAAATTATGGATTTATTACCCCTGGAGGATTCCAATTTCTTTCTGCCATGTTGCGAAATCATAAAAAATTCATCGAGCTTCGTTATTTCATCAAGCTACCATAACAGTACATTTATCCAGATAAGCCTAAATTTCAAGTATTCCAATCCGGTATTTCTCAGACAAAATGCATTAATAATCATTTTACATCATAAGAACTGCCCATCATTTATTTAAATGCATGGACATGTAAGATGTGCATTGGTCAAGCTTATAATTCCTTTGTCCTGTTGAACCCAGATAAATACTCTTTTGAAAACAGTGTAGATCCAGATCAGCTGGCTTCTGATGAAAAATTGAATAGTAAATAAAAATGAATGAAGAAAAAATAAAACAAAAACTTTGAACAGCAACATCAAATAAATAAATGAAAGAATGAATACTTTAAAAAAATGTATTTTGATATTTCATACCAGTACTTTACATTCCCCACTTTTTGTCATTGAAATCCTTTCCATTCACAGTCAAACGATACAATCAGAATGGCATCCCAAACGAACGATGTTTTTAATTCTACTCCATCCATTTAAAAATTCTCCAATTTGTGTTGAAAACTTGTTTTTGACCATATTTAAGCAAACATATGGTTGAAGAACTGTTCAGACGTTGTTTGGTGAAGTCAACAGCAAGTTAAATACTCTGTAAATGCATTTTTATTCTCAGTACAAACATATGTCTATACTTTAGTTGATCAGAAAGGTTTCATTTTAGAAATAATTTGTATTATTGACACTAACACTGTTGGCAAAAAGTGTTGACTTTACAGATTTCAATATGATAATGATAGTGATTATTGCATTGATATCTAGTCTTATATAGTTACATCCCTATTCCCTAAGTAACTCATGGCCCATTTGGTAGTACTAGTCAATTCATTGGTTCACTGCCTCAGAGATGATTTAGATAAAAATTGACCTTAAAAATAATATTTTCTAATCCATAAGTTGTAACATATGTTTTGATGTTTTGGATGCTGAAAAGAACCGTCTCATTGAGACTGTTCTTTTGAGTACCCACAACATATGTTTTGGTTGAAAAATAAGAAAATTGTTTTTCAATTAGGCGCTCCTATCTTAGGAGGCCATCAATTTGTTTCAAGTCTGAGAGGTACATGCAACATGACACTAATCACATAACATGCACAAAAACCTCTTTAAAACATGCATTTTTTTTGTATCCAGCCGAGCTAGTGGCTTAAGTGAATCTTCATCTACATCCATACTTTGTGCATATGAGCATTGAAGACTCTGCCTAAAGTCTGCACATTTTCACACTTTAAACTATCATTCATGCTGACTTATCCAGCTGCCGGCTATATAATAGTGGTCTAAATTTTTGGTCTGAGTTTTCAGTTAATTACATGTACATGAGCCGTGGCATGAGATTTCCAACAATGTGGTATGTGCAACCAGCAGAGGCTCAGACCAGTCTGTGCATACGCGCAGTCTGATCAGAGCCTTTGCTTGTGGCTTGAATATTATTTGATTGTTAAGCTACTGACTGAACTTTATTCGGAGCTTTTAAGCTTTGAACAAGGCCGCACTGTGAAGCTCGTCTGTGACTACACTTGTCAAAATACCACTGGAAATCACATGTCACGACTCACATCCAAAATTTCTGTATGTAAGCATGCGCATGCAGTAAAGGCTCTGGTGAGCCTCACAGTGACTTGACAATGCAATATTAAAGCACCAAATTCTCGTGACTGCTGGCTCATTAACATAATTTATTTAAATGTATCACAGGATTTCTCAAAAACAAGTTGTTTGAGTGCAAAACTGTATTCACCAGGAAAAGAACCTGCAAAAATACTCATTCAATTGATTTAATTTCTGATCGACCAATTGCTTACCTAGCACTTCAGGAACCAAAGTGCTCCTTTCTTTTATGGAGAAGAAAAATATTTGCTCACACCTGCAATCTATCTAAGAATAGGAAATTAGTTATTGATAACTAGTATTATTCCCACTCATATAAACCAAGTTGGTGGCAGTTATGGCCACATGCTCAGAGACTATTATGCTGTTTTAATATATCAGTCAGTCCTGTATTTTATTCGTTAAAAAGTCATCCATCCATGACCCAAAATTTTTTACAATAGCTTATGTTTGAATTTTTCGGTTTTAATCTTAAAATGTTTGGTAAAAAATTTGCTCATTCCTGTTAACTAAGAACTTCTAGAGATAATGACTAAAATATAAACATAAAGTTTTAATATGTTACCTATAATAATTATTATTTTTCATCAAAATATATGTTGACGGTATTCAGCAGTATAAAACATATCACAAATATTTTATAAAATTTTAGTCTCAATTTATTAAACCATTTTAATCGTCCCTCCTTTCAATTATCTACCTGGAGGATTTAAAATGATTTACTGGTGGATTAAATACTTAAAAAAGTCTGTGACTCTACACATATTATATCATAGATCCTTTTGAATCATAACCTTCTGATAATTGCACCTGATACAATCATCTCATTGTGCATTGCCAAATTTGAGCGCATACAAATTACATAATTTTCTATTAAATTGGATATGCTCAATTTACGGTAGCTATACAGTCAACCCTCTTTATAACGACACTATTTGTTCAAAGCTATCTTTGACGTTAAAGTGAATTTGCTGTTATAAAGAATTCTGACCATTACCAGATTTCAACATAATATCATTTGGAAAAAGAAAATATTGTACAAATGAATTAAAATGCTATTATTCCAAATATATACAACAGTTCAATTTCATATTGCATCAAAATGCACAAAGCTTCCCGCTTATCAAGTGGGACAGAAACCTGTTCATGCAAAAAGACCTTGTTCTGATCACAAAATTGTCTGACACATGGTAACAATTCTGTTATAATGAATTTATTTTCAATAGAAATTGTATATTTGTTTCCAGAAGTTACTGTCAGTGTCGTTAAGTGAATATTCAGTTATAAAGAGGGAGTTTTAATGGAAACAGATCCGTTCCCAGTAATTTTATGTCTGATATTGAATATTCTGTTATAACGAGTGACGTTATAAAGAGTTTTGACTGTAAATATACTGAACCACACTTCTAACGCAAAATCAAACTGAGACAATAAATTATTACGTATATATTGTTACATCCATTATTACGCAATTTTAATAAAAAATAAAAACACTTACTTATGAAAATGAAAGTAGAACTTCACCAGACAATCATTCCTTTTAATCATAGCCTGACTGGGTGATTGTCTGCAATAGCCCCTGAACGGTACAATGATTTTGGCAAGACCTTGTTTTTTAATTAAAGTCTCATTCTTGAAACATTTTGCATTGGAATTGTGGGTCAGTATATGACATATATAAGTTAAGACATTATTCAAAGATAACCCTTTTCATTCTGGATACATTATGGCAAACAGTGAAGAAGGTCCAGATGAAATGCCGCAAAATTGCGGCATTTCATCAAGGTCTATATGCACTGTTTGCAACGATAAAAACAATAATGATGTTCACAACAGAGATGTATTATAAATAGAGGATCATACATGACTGCTCATGTTTTATTGAATTCATTAAACAAGTTGAGGAAAAGAGATAAAAATGCGAGGCTTGCCGAGCATTTTATCTCTTTTTCGCAACGAGTTTAATAAATTCAATGATACAAGAGCACGAATGTTTGATTCTATCTATCTTATGACATTAAGATTACTTTGAAATCTCATTTCTGCCGTAAAAACGTTATAATTTTGTCATTATGTACGCAACCTTATTATGGACGTCATAACGTTTCCCGTAAATCTATAGGTTTATCGATTTTACTGCATGGCGTTATTTCACTCAGAGACGCGACGTCATATGATAATTTAGAAATACAAAATGGGCAATTACCGGAAACACTTGTTGCACCAGTGTCCACTCATTGAAAGCTCATTTTAGAACATATACTTGTAACTTCAACATATATGAACTTTGTATGTGGAAATTATAAAGGATCATAATGCCTATAGTTACTCAGGTGCATAGATTAACCCTTACCCCTCCACTAGTTTTTGTCATGAAAATGTTAACTACTTTTATTATTCAAGTGCTATAGATTTTTTCAAGGTTCCAAAGGAGGCAGCAGTCTGATTTGGTCCATACTGTTTGCAATACAAGCTCCCTAAGATTATAAGCAGAGGAGAGAAGCAGACAACAAAAGTCATGACTCGGGGGAGGGGGTGTTAGGCTATAAGGGTAAATATAAAATATGATAGATTAATTGCTCATCAGTATATAACCTTATAGCTCAGCTAGTCACCCTGTCATGCATGTTACTAATGCTTCCATACGATGTAGGCAGGTTCCAAAATATATTTTAAGGGATCACATGTCAAATATAAATTATTTTTGTCTAATTATCTCTAATTAGCAAACAGTGCAGACCTGGATCATTTTCATGATTTAGTGTCAGCTGTGAATTTTTTTCAAATAATTATAAACATTCTTTCAGGAATGGGGAGCGCAGTGGTAGAGTGCTTGACTGGAGACAGAGAGGCCGCAGGTTCGAGCCTCACCGGTGTCACTGCATTGTGGTCAATGAGCAACACATTTATCCTAGCTTAGTACTGGAAGATCCGTCCCTGTTTAACTGAAAGATTGTAGATGGGACGTAAAGAATCATATCAAACAAACAAATCTTTCAGGAATGCCATCCAAGTGTCAAAGAGTCAGGCGGATCTGGTCTGGGTTCAAACTGTAAACTATGCAAATGTTATCAGGAGACAGCATTTATAAGTCCTCACTATAGAATAATGAATGAAAAAATGGCAAGCTGACAAGAGTTATAAAGTGCTTTTCTTTAGAATGTCAGCATATTTAATTAAATTATTATAAATACCTATTGTGAAAATTGAATGATCATTCAGCCATCTATAGGAGACATCTTCATACCTTCCTGCTAAAAAAAGAGGTCCAACCATAAAGCAGTCCTCAAAAAATCTTAATTCAATCCTTAAAACTTAATGTAGACTCTTAGCCAAATATCAAAGCCTAAACTTTTTCATCAACATCAACAGTTTAAATTGTCAACCAATACAAGACTTTCCCCTTTAGCAGTCTTACAAAACGGCAAGTCAACGTCAGGAGGAGGAGGTTATAGTGAATTAAAGTGTGTCAGATGCGACATTTGGTCTAAAAATCATTTTTTAGACCAAATAATTTTGCACCCAGCTGATTTTTTAGACTAATTGTATATTAGATGAATTGTCTAATAGATCAAATGTCTATTAGACCAAATGGCGTTTAGATAAAATTTACACTAGACAAAACTGCATTTTAATGAAATGACATTTAGATTTATTAACATTTAGACGAAAACATTTAGTTGTGCACTTACATATATGTTTAAATATAACAAGACTGTATATATTCTGGATAAAAAATGTTGAGAGAAAAGAAAACAATGTTACACCTAAAATGTCTGCTTACTGTAAATTCGGAATTTTTTGCGAGGGTTTTATTTTCGTGAAACTTCGGATATGCGAAGTTTCATGAAAATAGAACCCTCGCCAAATAGAGAAATCACTATGCCATTTACTAATGTAGGTAAATCATGTTAAAGTCGCAAATTTTTAACGTCATAAATATGTCTTTTGACGTTTTTCGCGAAAATAAAATTCTTGCAAAAATTTCCGAATTTACAGTATTTGCAATTATAATGGGCCGCCAGATCTTGCATCTGGCACCAACCCAATGATGAAAATTTTCATGAAAAATGTTGATGAGTCTTTGTAATTTTTCTTCAAAGAAAATAAATACATCCAATTTCCTAAATAAGGTACAGGCTAAATATCCAAGTGATTTGTAAAGAATGTTGTCCCCTTTTAAAAAGTAATTAAGTCAAGTATTCTGTGGAGTCCATTATTACCGCAGATAGTTTGAGATGATTATTCAAATTTAACTTTCAAATTATGACAACTTTAAAAAGAAATCTATTTTCATTTTGATAAATGGCCCTCAACATTGTTAACCTTTTCAACATGGACCCTTAAACTGTCTATATATATATATAAGTGCCTGAAATCAAATTCCTCAGACAACAATTTTATGCATGTGCAAACAAAATAGTCCCAGATCAGACTGCTCCTAATGGGAGCATTCTGATAAGCTAGGGAGCCAATTTTTTTCTTTATTCAGCAAATTATGTATTGATAACACAGTCCAGTTTATCAAATGAAAGATCCCATTTTAAGAAATTCAGCAACTAATTTTTAGTAAAATTAGTTAATGAAGATAGTTCAATATCATGCATACAGCATATGAGGTGGTTTGGGGGAACAGGGGAACAAGAACATTTCTTTCAAGATGAGAAGGGAACAAAGGCCAAGTTTTGAGGGGAACCTGGGAACAAAGGAAAACATTTTTTATTGTGTGTGTGTGTGGGGGGGGGGGGGGGGGGGAGGTGGGGCAGGGGGGAGAGGGGTTGGGGACAGGGAGGTGGTGGGGCTGGGGGTACCAATTTCCTTTCTCTAAACAGTCAGGGCTCTCACACCCCTTTTTGGGAATGGGGCGGGGGCCTATGGAATTGGGAAAATTAGCAGCGTTTTGACTAAAATTGGGAAATTTGACATAGTCCTTTTCCTTTGCTAGATTGATTGCATAATTAAACTGCAAAAATAATGTGTATGAGAAAAGGGAGAGAAAAGAAGCAATTGTGATTGTATTCTATTTTTCTGTGAAATTGTAAATATGTAACAATATGTTCTGTATTTTACGGAAATATTTGTATTATATGACAGGGGTTTCATTAACTTTTTTGGCATCCGGGTATCAAGGCAAAGTAGGCAGCATTTGCCTATAGACTCTATACAAATTTATCAAAAGTAGCAGGGGAGACATGCCTGAGTAGAAGGGGAAAATCCCCGCCTCCCTCCTCTTAATGAAACCCCTGTATGAAATAAAGATAGAGAACCAAAAAAAAAAAAAAATTTTTTTTTGTCAAATTGGGATTTTTTTTTTTTGTTGAATTGGGAAAAAACATACTTTTTGGCATTGGGAATGGAGCCGAATTTCGGCCCCAAAATCGGGTGATCGAGAGCCCTGACAGTAGATCAGCTGAACCTGCTCAATCAAGAACTTCATTGTTTTCCTCTCTGCTTGAATAACTGGAATTCTGCAAGTTAATTTGATATAATTTGGGAGGAGTGTATTACATAAAAATTAGTACAAAAATGGTTATGAACAATGAAGCTAGGTTCTTTACTCTGAGTGTCCACAATGACAGTACAAGTTAAAATATCAAACAAAACTTTTCACTATAATGTATTACAGCCTAATAATTCTATTATTTCAAGTTGTTAAAGAATTGAAAGTAATCCCTTCAAGGTGTTACGAGATCAACCACAAATGAAATTTAACACATGTTTAAACACAAGACTAATAAAGACAAATTAGATAATCGGAACAAGACCGAAGATTAATTTCGTGCCTCTTAATGGTCATGCAATAAATACAATGAACATTATATATATAAATAAATATAGTTAAAATCATTTAAGAAATTGATCTGAATGATTTTCAAGAACTGCTAACAGAACTCACTCTTAACATAATGGTCTGGCTGATGTTCATTTTTTACTCATAATTTTGAAAAATGGTGACATTTATCATTTAACAATTTTAGTGTAAAAATTTCATGTTCATTTTAATTTTAGCTTTAAAAATTTGAAATGAGAATTTTTAATCAGCATTTGTGAAGTCTTAAATTATTACATTTGTATTTTCTACTAGAAATATTCTGGGAAACTGTATTCTGGCCAAACACTGAAGACCCATGCTGGTGCCAAAAGAGGAACTTTATGACTGAATTTTTAAATACAAGAATTAACTGGAAATTCTAACCAGTGACCCAAGCATGTTAGCGTAATGAAATACCATATATATATATATATATATGTATATATATATATATATATATATATTGAGACCTGCTCTTCAGAGGTTAAAATGAAATTGGAAGATAGAAGATATGTCAAAAGACCGCTTAAATGTGAACAATGAACCATCCCAGGTTATTGTATCAACCAGCCAGTATTGGTCGATCAAAGGGTTTAGCATATAAACACTGAAATCATTATGTAATATAAAAAAATAAACAAAGTTTAATCCCTTGTGAAAAGGATTATTTGTAGTCCTCCAAAACTTATCAAATAACCTTGGATTAAATGTCATTTTGGGAAAATATTCCAGTTGTAAGCATGCATTTTCAATCAGGCCCGAGGTTATAAAACTTTTTTCATGCTCAACTCAGCTGAGCACAAAATTTATCCTGCTCATAAATGTTAAAATGCCAACAATGGTTGGCATTTTAACATTTATTAGCTGGATAAATACAACATTTGAGAGACTTAAAGCAAGAAACTTCTTCATTTGTCAGTATTTTAGTTTTTATGGACAGTTGGATTTTTTTGCTCAGTTGAGTTTGAAAAAAAGCTTTATAACCCCGGGGCCAGATCTCAAGTGGAGGTATAAGATACAAGAAACTTTATTTAAAGTCGGCATTCAATTTTAACGTATCAAATATTAGCCATCAAGGCTATTTTACCGACAGTCACAGTGGCAATATAATCCTGATTAGATGAATTTGCCAGAAACCAGCTGTTCTGAATCTACAGTGCTTTTAAAAGTTAACAAATTCTAAATTATACCGTTTTCTAAGAATTACAATCATGTTCCAGGAGTGGGTTTTATATCCATTTTTTAATGACTATATATTATGATATTAAAAGGGATCAATTTTTATGAAGTAAACCATGCATTTACCAAGTTGATAATCATACTTACTGATAAATTCTGCTCCCCTCCTCCCTTCGACTTGGCATCTGGACTTGATTCCGACATCTCTACAAGTTTATGGTGGCCTCAACTGAATATTTTCAGACAGCAACTCCTCTACCATTTCTCTCTACTTTCACCTGTTTTTCTTTCAAACCCTATTAAAATAATAATCCCAGTAAAATCCGCAAAATATACCAAGTTTCACCTATGTAGTGAAAGTCACTCTGTCACTGTGACATTAACACCTGTGGATGCTGATTGCACCCAAACAATCCATAAATTAAGACAAACACGACCAAAAATTGTTTAATGTACGCCAGGTCCACACGATATGAAGCAATAAATTGTTGAATATTTAATTATCCGAGATAAAAGGGGATCGAATGTGTTTGATCTGTATACCTGTGTGATCGATATCCAATACACAAATCTTGCTCCGACAGGTAGTAACGGTGACGTCAAGGTGCTGTCAGAAAATAGGGCAGGTAAATCATTAAAACATTTCTAACTATTTAAAACTGCTTTATTTCCCCTTCTTTACATCCGTGGTGCAGGGGTCGCAGGTTCGATCAACTACTTTCGATTGAGCCTTCAGGTGCTCCCGTCATAAAACACACACACACACACACACACACACACACACACCATAAACTCTCCCGGTCCAGCAATTAAGGTCCAGTACTATGCGAGCTTATTATTCGATGATGCGGACGTGCGTTTTAATTCGCACGCGCATGTTTAAATTAACATGCTCCGCTTCACTGTTAACCATATCTGACCAAAGGGAGTCCTGCGCGAAATGCGATTCTGGCAAAAAGACTATTGCAGTAATTGCATTCTCAAAGGATCATAACTCCAGAAGCGAGACAAATATCCAATATTTCTAGATTTATCGAAGGGCCATATCTACACTGAACCGAAGTTATAAGTAGCCACCATACAATTTTTGCTCCCGTTCAGGAAGTAAAAATCGCTCTCACAAAATTTAAATTCTATAAAGAGGTCCAAGGCTTTGTCAAGACTCTGAAAATTATGTCATTTCAAAATGTCTGGTAGACCTTGCACAGACGAAGTCCGAGTGAAGGTACCCTCATTTCAAAAAGTCACACTTTTTAGTGTGATATAAACTATTCATCAGATAAGTTATTCATTTATATTTTAATTAGTTTGAAGATGTTCATAACAGCTGTGATATAAGATTAAAAGAATCAAAAGTTTTTTTGACAATTGAACACACCATTTCTCTTCTATGTTAGCATGAAGACAGCCACGGTCAACAACTTAATCAAGGAATGTTTAGCTAAACAATGTAGTTTGCATACTCACTTTGCATTGCGCTGTACGCTTTAGTATCTGCGGTACAACAGTGCAATTTTCAGGCGTTCTTCATTATGAATTGACGTCACTGTTTTGCTTAAAAATTAAAAGAAATCTTTAACAAATGCCATTTAAATGACCTTTAGGTTTCACGTTAAAGTCGGAAATGGATACCAAATTAGTAAAAATATCATTAGAAATGGGCTAATCAAGTTGCATGGTGTTTTGTCAAACATATTAACATAAAATAAAACACATGCAATGATTTTAGTATGTGCAGCTGATGATTTCCGAAAATTTTGGAAAATTCAGAAAATTATCAAATTTTAAAAATTCATAAAAAATCTGTCATAAGCAAAATGTCAGGTGTTTGGTGTTTTTTCAAGCCGACTAGGCAGGTTTGCAATCACCTGTACTTTGAATTCGATAAAACTGCACTCAAAACGCTAATTTTCTTCAAAAAGTTGATTTTTGCATTTTTGAACCCAAAAATCGTGACGTGATAGAAAACTCTACCAAAACACCACTTAACTTTAGTCCGTTACAATGTACATACTTGGGCAAAAAATCATTTCAATATCACTACGGCTTAATCAGAAAAAATGAAATTGAAAAGTGGCTACTTAGAACTTCGGTTCAGTGTATATGACAAATCACCCGAAATATGCTGGCGATGTGCGTATCTACTTTTTGTACTGAATGTTCCCATAAGCCGACCAGTCGCAGGCGAGGGTCACGCACAGACCATTTCCAAATCAGTACAGTCTCCCAACAAGCATATGAAAGCCCGGTCACTATTGTGCTAATGCATGCGCGGATCCAGGGGGATACGTGTGGCTATATATTCGTTTCCTTGGGAATAGTGGTATGGGACAGTGTCGGACCATCATCGGCCCGCCAGCGAAACGCCGATGGAAAATAGCTTTTCGCTAGCGGGCCGATGGTAAATGGCGTTTCGCTAGCGGGCCGCTGATGACAAGCTTTATTAGAAATGACTAAAATGACTAAAAAAAAACTTACCTGGGTCCCCTGAAGAAACTTTCTGGATCCGCGCGCCATGTGATAGCGGCCCGAGACTGGATGTTGGCTGGGCTTTGGCGAGAAACTTGTAAGTTTTCGAGAAAACTGGCTTCAACACCTCTGGCTTGTAAGTTTTCGAGAAAACTGGCTTCAACCCCTCTGGCTGCAAGAACTTGAAGAATTTTTAGTCGTGGAAGTATTAAAAGGAAATTGAGCCATGACATGTGATTTCCAACAATATGGCATTTTGACAAGTGTAGACTTCGATGAGCCTGTGCAGACTCCTTTAAAGCGTAAAAACTCCAAATGATGTTCGGTCAATAGCTTAACGGTAATAGAATATTCAAGCGAGTAGCCAAGGCTCTGATCAGACTGCGCGTATGCATTGCATATCACATTGTTGGAAATCTCATGTCACGGCTCAATTCTGTATCTCACTATGATGAAGCTGTTCCAAGTGCAATATTTCTCTATTGAGCGGACTGAATACTCCCAAGCCATAAACCATCTAATATTTCCACAGATGAGCCACCAAGGAGGTAGGGGATAACGCCCGAAGAACTGTAAACGCCCGCACCCATCAAATCATAAATAGTAAGTCTGTCAGTCTACACTCTCAGGGAGCGCAGTGGCTTAGTGGTAGAGTGCTTGACTCGAGACCGAAGGGCCGCGGGTTCGAGCCTCACCGGCGGCACTGCGTTGTGGTCCTTGAGCAAGACACATTTATCCTAGCTTAGTACTGGTTCAATCCAAGAAGACCGTCCCTATATAACTGAAAGATTGTTGATGGGACGTAAAGAATCAAATCAAATCAAAATCAGTCTACACTCTAGCCGCTTCCTCAACCTGTCCCTTTGTATTCTGGTCAAGCCAATACTCTCGTCACCCAGCGTACTGAACTCACACCTATTCATAACAGCACTGCCAGATTTCAGCGTGTTTATTGTATAATTCTCTCTGTACATGGGCGAATCCAGAAGAGGGACAGAGGGTCCGGACCCCCCTCCGAAAAGTCGCACTTAGCAATATTGGTTCGGATCACCTGAAAAAGTTACCAAGCCAGAATTCAATGTTGGGCGATCATCGACACGCCATGTCGATGATGATGGCGTTTCGCTGATGGCCCACTTATATTGGCATATTCCCCTCATAAACTGAAAAAAAACGTTGTCGAAGTTGGACCCCCTCTTGTTTTTGTTTTGTTTGATTTGATTCTTTACGTCCCATCAACAATCTTTCAGTTAAACAGGGACGGGTTTTCCTGGGTTGAACCAGTACTAAGCTAGGATAAATGTGTCTTGCTCAAAGACCACAACACAGTGACGCCGGTGAGGCTCGAACTCGGCGGCACCTCAGTCTCTAGTCAAGCACTCGACCCCCTCTGACAAAGCTTTCTGAATTAGCGCATGCTGAAGATAATTCCCTCTGCAGATGTAGTAGAAAACTACACTAGCCAGAATATGTAGGTAGACAGCAGCCATTGTGTCCAAATGAGATTACTAGGAGCAGTAGGGGATCATTGTTGAAGAGCTCATTACGAAGAGTTGATAGGATACCCTCTGACCTTTACTGATCTCGAATGGAGAGGGGAAAATAGCTTAGAAGACTCTGCTTTCCTACAAATCTTTTTGTGATGTCAGCAGTCTTGCTTTATTTCAGGAAGTTGCCTGTCTTAGGACGTTGGTTTTGAAATAAATCTATTCGTGCAAGGGATAGTGTATGGTGTCAACAATCCTTTGGATGCTGTGACAAAACTGTTTAATTTGATACAAATCTTTATTCCATGTGATCAGTGACCTAATATACTTCACTGATGTGATGGATTGTAGTATGTTTTTATCTCGTTTGATAGCTGTCCTTCGACGTTTGGTTTGCTTGGTTTGCCTTTTTCCCCATATCTAATACATGTTCAATGTAAGGGATATTGTAGGGCCTCAACTCATTAAGGAGCCTGTCCTTGGTAGGGCTGACAAAAATATTGATTTAAAGACCACAACTTCTTACAAAAAGCAAGCAAGTATAATGACCAGACAATGCTAAAATCACATCACAGACCAACCCACAGCACCATGAGGAAGACACAGAACATCAACTGCCATAACACACTTAATGTAAAGCAACCAGCTCTATCTTCCTCAGCAAGATGACTGCTAAACTAGAAAGGACACCAAGAACCACAGTACAAAATAAGGACCAAACACAAACCCCCAAACCCAATAGGAGCAACAATAGACAATGTATAAACAACATCAGAATCACCGCCTGAGAACATGGGTGAAAGTTCAAATTTTCCAAAATCCAGAACCTAAGAATTCAAATTTTAAATCTTGCAGGATGCCTACAAAAATGAATAATTTCAAGTTTAAATGATTGTGTTTATATCATCTGAAAACTAATCAGAGAAGCTATTTTAAATCTGCCTGATTCAGCATTTTGAGGCTGACTTTCTATGGAAAGTCAGCCTCAAAATCCTGAATTCAGGATTAATCCTGAAAACTTTCACTCATGTTAGAACAGTTAACAACAGAGGTCTTCATTTCATCCTATCTTTGGACTTTAGATTTGAAGACCAAGATTGACTACACATCACTACTTTATGCAAGAGATATGGTTAGATGTCAGCTGCCTAGTTTTATCACATAAGAGAGCCTATCCTTGAGAGGGGTGACAAAACAGTAGTCTTGAAAAGATGCTTATATACAATTTAGGTTAGTCATATTGTAAGGTATCAGCTGTTTAGTTTTATCTCAGAACTTGGTTTTGTAGACCATGCATTCCAACAAATCTTTATTTCATGTAAGGTGACTTCAGCTGTCTAGTGTTATCTTCCTTTGAAGGCATAACTACCATATATGCAAAAAACACATTTGCGTACACTTTTGGAGCCAAAATATGGGATTATTCTATCCGGGTTCTGAGGGTTTCTTGATGAAATGCATATAAAATTTGTTTGGAAAAGCAATTCTAATGGGTCTAATTCCAATTTTGGTAGAGGTTATATCTACTTTAAGACCCCCTTTAAGGGTTTAGAACCCTTTTATGAAGTGAAAGAGGTCCTGATTCATATAAGATTTAATATTGTCCATCGTTACCAACAATGTGCTTAGTATGGCAAATAGCCCAGACCCTGATGAGATCTCATTTAGGTCTACACTACTTGTAAATGCTCCCTTTTTGATATTTTGCATAAATGCATTAACCTCGTCCCCACAATTGCGTACATTGAATTTTAGGCAAGCTACGCCCCTGGAAGGGGTGACAAATTATTGGAATTGAAGACCATGTTTTCTACAAATCTTTATTTTCATTCTAGTACATGGCTATACTGACAGGTGACAAAATCAACCAGGTTATAATCTCATCTAATGATCTATATATACTCAGAATTTCACCCCATACGGATTTACTCCAAAACAAGAAATACTAGATACAGTAAAACCTGTCTTAAGCGGTCACTAAAAAGAAGACCAAAAATAGGTTTTAAGGACCGATTATCGCTTAATGAAGGTCGAAAGTATTGCAGAATGCTTTCTCTTGGAGCATTCTGCAATACTTTTGACCTTCATTAAGCTACCATTGTCTTTAAGACCTTTGTTTTGTCTATGTTTGAGTGGTCGCTTAAGACAGGACTCTTTTTCTCTCTAAAATAATCTCTAAACTGTTTTAATAGCTGGTTTTGGAGTGATTTTGGATTGGAAAAAAAAACACTCTGTCCTTTAGACTGATTTGGTACATAAAAAATCATTTCAGAATCAATGGAAAGCTAGTTAGACTGGTATAATCACAAGCAAATGTCTTATTTAAATGCTTGTTGTTTAACCACTTTTGTAATGATGGCTTTGTCCCATACATATTGATACAATATAGATGGGATCATCCATTACATGTTTGAAGGGATGATCAGATTTTCCAAATTATTATGTTCTTCTGTCCCTGAAGATCTTAATAAACAGTGTAGCCCCAGATGAAATGCAGCATTCTGTGTCATTTCACCTGACTCTTCATTGTTTGCCAAGCTAAGTACCATTTTATAGATTGCATTTGATATTCAGTTATACTCATGGCATTTTATCTGAAATAGTGGATAGTAACATAAAATTTATCTCAGCAGAGGTTTTAAAAGCAATTTTATATTTTTTAGATCATTTTTAGCTCCCTTTTCTTCTAACCACCAATGGTTTTCCATATCTATGGACTACATTATATAATGACAAATAAAACTAACCTGTTCAAACTGCTCTTTAGATGAATTGTGTATATATAGATCATTAGAAAAGATTGTCAACTTAGTGGTCTGCACCAGCAAATTAACGGCAGTCAAAAAAAATATATCTTTAAAAATGTACATAATTTGATCTTATCTGATTATAACGTAAATATCTACAAAAAAGGCCATTTATACAAGATAATACAATAAAACAGCTGTTATTAGTAAACAATAGTAATGAAATGAAATATGACAATCATAAGTATCAAACAAAAACTTGTCAATTACTGTCCTGCCAGACAAGAGTGACAGTGGCATCGTATTTTGTTTACAAAGTTATCATGGACTTATCATTGATAGATCACTTGTGTATTAATCCTATCCGCAGGATAGGATTAATACACAAGTGATCTATCGATTAGCGTTAGCTCAAGTGGGGTGTACAAGTTAAGTTTTACTTAACAATTTTAAACAAAATATTACGTCACTGTCACTCTTGGTTGGCATGACAGTACCATATTTATCTCTTTAAAGGTGGGTAATATTTCATGCTTTTGTTTTTGTTTGCTGACTTCTACAAAATTAAGTGTTTTTTTTAAGAGAGCAACTACGAAGTTGCTGATCAGGCTGCATCAAGATAAATGTTTCTCACTACTAGGCCAACATGTTATAATTATTATTCAGTAGCTAATGTCATATTATAAAATTGTTAGAACCACACATTACATAACATTTTGACGTACACATGTAACATATCAACAAAAAAAGTGTCCACTTTTATTTAAATTGATAAGTTTAAAATGTTCAATCCACATACAGAATTTTCTACTAATTAATAGTCACTTAATAAGAAATGAAAGAAGTTCTCTTAGACTACTTTTCATTAATTTCATATGAAATGACCACTTAGGAGGAAAGCTTGTCTATTTTCACATGATAAGGCCCAAAAATTTAATATATTAAATTATAAAACAAGCATGTGATTTTAAAAAGCATTAAATCATTAGCTTGAATGAACACTAAAATGTTAGGTGGTACAATTAATTTGATAAGCACAAGTAACAGCAATAAATCTTCAACACGATATGCACCCCGACACGAGAACCCTGTCTTCGGGTTTGCGAACAACAAAGGTGCAGACCAGCCTGTGCATCCACGCAATCTGATCAGCGCATTTGGGGTCTTCACTGTTTGTAAAAGTACCCGTTTAGGGGTTCCCCCGTATACAAATGGTTAACAACATAGCTTTTGTTGAATATACTTCATTCCACGCATCACAAATTTAAAGTCTGAATGGCACTAAGTGCAGCTTAACAATATGCCAATAAATTATACAGGGTTCCCACAGAAATTCAACAATACAATTCCATGATCAAAAATGTAATTTCCATGACAATTTAATGCACAGCCTCCAACCTCCCCTTTTAGCGGCATCTTCACCATGCAGAGCATAAATGCGGTATGCAGAAATAGTAATGTATTTAAATAAGCATGTTTGTAGACTATGCATGCATTTTAGATTAATGATAAAAACTTTAAACCACCATTAGCCGAAAACTAGCTGTCAGACACACAAGTTTTGTGTGTCTGACAGCTAGATTTCTGGCTACTGGTAGTTTTGTCATATTATTTTACAAAATTCCATGATTTTTCCATGATTATTCAGGTTTTTTTTTCAAATCCATGATTTTTCAATGCATGGAACTTTTTTTTCAGGATTTTCCAGGTTTTCCATGATTTCCAGAGCTCGTGAGACCCTGCTATACTTTTTGGCATACTGTAAGACCAGACTGGTACCTGTGACTTAGTGTATGATATAACACAATCATTTACACAAACACTTTTCAGTTTTTACAAGTGAATCCCTCTACCAGTAAGTCATTTCAATTTGTGTCACATTGTTTATACATACTGCATTTACTCTGAAAGTTCAGACATCTTAACTACTTACTGGCCAGGTACAGTAAAACCTGTCTTAAGTGGCCACTCAAAAGGACCAATTATCGCTTAATGCAGGTCAAAAGTAAAACAGAATGCTCCAAGAGAGCATTCTGCAATACTTTCGACCTTCATTAAGCTACCATTTGTCTTTTGGCCTTTGTTTTGTCTATTTTTGAGCAGCCATTTAAGACAGGTTTTACTGTAAATACTAAAATGGCAACAAGTTTATTTCACTATCTTATGAGTATAGTACATATACAATGTAGCGATATTTTTGTTTGTTTGATTATGTCCCAGTCAACAATTTTTCAGTCATGGGTCAGGGATGGGTCTTGCTGGGATGAACCAGTACTAAGCAGCGGATAAAGTGTCTTGTTCAGACACAACTCAGTGACTCAACTGGCCGTGAGTCTCAAACTAGCAACCCTTTGATTACCACTCTACCAAAAATGAGCCACTAGGCTCCATAAATGTAGCAATAAAGTGGTAAAGACTCTGTTCAGACAGCTCCAGCAGCAGTCTGGTCTGAGTTAAAACTGTTTGGTCAAGCATGTGTCTCAAAATTTATGGTAAAATTCTCATGTTATCTATGGACAATGGTTCTAAAAATGTTAGTAGTTAACCAGTATTTAGTGCACACATACTTTGTCAGCCTTTGACAAATGCCCTGTTTGATTCAGCAGTAGGGCAAGAAGTCAGACTAGAGCCTGAACCAATTGGCAATTTAATATATATACCAGCTAATGAGAGTTTGATTCTTATGGCATCTGCAAGCAGTGAAGGCCCAGACCAGCCTGCACATATGTGCAGTCTGGTCAAAGCCTTCGCTTCACACATACACAATGCATGTATTCGAATGCACTTGCTTTTGTAATGCGACATCTGATTGGATAATGTAAAAAATTAGTGAGAGTATATCCTGTGATATACTGTTGTAAATACTTTGACGTCATTTATAACGTCACATTTTGTTAGATGATATGCGGCTTGTAACGCTAAAAATTGAGATAAAACTGCGGAAGTGCATTAGAATGGGGATAACCATATTCAAATTTTTTTTATTTGGGGAGGTATATCATCGGATATATGTTCGGAAATCACGTTTTGCGGCTCTGCTCGCACGTCGCCGTAAAACTAAATTTACGACCGTATATCCGACAATAATTTATCCCCTAAGAAGAGGTGGGCTCAGACCAAAAATTATACCTCAGATTGTATATAGTAGCATTTCAAGATGAAACACTGGTAAGTACCTTAAGCTCCTAGTGCCAAAACTTTGTTTGATTTGATTCTTTACATCCCATCAAAAATCTTTCAGTTATGTAGTGACGGGTCTTCCTGGGTTGAACCATTACTAAGCTAGGATTAATGTGTCTTACTCAAGGACACAACACAGTAATGCCGGTGAAGCTTGAACCCGCGGCCACTTGGTTTCTAGTCAAGCACTGAGCCACTGCGCTGCCGCATTTGCGAGCAGCTAAGGCCCAGACCAGTCTGCACATTTGTGCACCTGCACATATGTGCAGTCTGGTGAGAGCCTTCGCTTCTCACATACACAAATCATATAGTGGAGGTAGGCTCAGACCAAAAATTATACATGTACCTCAACTTCCGTTGGGAGATTGCAGGAGGCTTATTCCCATATGTGATAAGTACCAAAATCTTATGTAGATTACATAGGTCCAGATAAGGATCATTTGTGCACCTAAAATCGCATTTATTTCTTTTCCCATCAATTTAAACACGTGTTTTGGGTGCTCAAAAGAACCGTCTCATTGAGACGGTTCTTTTGAGTACCCAAAACATATGCTTTGGTTGAGAAATAAGAAAAATATTTTTCAAATATGCACTCTTATCTGGAGGCCTGTCAGATAATCAATCCAACTCAATACTGATTGCAACTTTTCAGTCATGTTGGGACGTTATACTTGGCGCCATTTTTTATTTTAATATAATATCAAGTTAGAATAGCAAATTTATTAAAATCAAGTATATCATGAAGTATAAAAGTATGAAACATATATATGTAACAAAAATGGCATATAAATAAATATTACAAGTAAAATGCCTATTCACAGATCAAAAGTTTATCTTCATTATGAGAAGGTAGAGTAGTACATGTAGGTTTGCCGAAGAGAAGAGCCCTTAATGCAGACAAAAATGCATTACTGATGAATCACAAGTAAAAATTATGTAAAGCCATTGTGACCTTGCCATTTGGATCACTTGCCAAACTTTGAGATCATAAATAGTTTAATAAGAGATGTCAGATTATTTGTAGTTTTGCTGCATCTGCTAAACACGATCTTTTATGTTTTTCACATTGATTTTAGGCGATAACTTTTTTCTTATTAATTTTATCAAACCGTGTTCGCGATGAAAGTTGTAGAGAAAAATTAGCGCCAATTTCTCCAAAAGGGCCCAAGCTTGTGGCGCAAACAGATTTTTGCGCACATAGATGAAGATTTTGCAAAACATTGAATTCAGCCAAAATTTCAAAGTCGTTTATTGACAGATAAATTTCGTAGAGGCGTGACAAAAAGGGTTCATCTCAAAAGAATATTCACAATGGGTATATATACTGTTATTCAATGGCTGTGTATAGTTAAATCTTGCTGTACGCACACTAAGAATGTACCGCGCATATTCAGAATCTATTTTGAGCATGATCATCTGTAAGTACAGAAGCTGGGATTGCGCATGACGTGCCATTTTTCTCTTATGCACGTGCTCCTAAACGGACAGCTTCGAGATGACCCCAGTAGCTTAACGCACGAGCGAATCAGGCGCAATTACCAATATATTTGAACAAGCCATCCATCGCCTTAGTAAGTGAATCGGGGCGGTGCAATGCAACTTTTTGACTGACATGTTTGACTTAGTTTATTTGCGCTTTGCTTAAAATGCTCAAAGAGTGCATCTATGCGCATAGTTAACTGCAGCGTTTTGGACGTTAGAACCGATTGGAGAAATCGGCGCTAATTTTTCTCTACAACTTTCATCGCGAACAGGGTTTGATAAAATTAATAAGAAAAAAGTTATCGCCGAAAATCAATGTGAAAAACATAAAAAATCGAGTTTAGGCTGCAGTCAATTTTGTACAAAATGAAAAAAGTCAATAAGCAATGCTTATTAGATACCCCCCGCACAGTAAGAGTCAGTGAAAAACTTGGCAAGTTATAGTTCGAACAAGAAGACCTTAGTTTTGATAAGAAGATTTCAGTAGAATCTGTGCAAACAAAAATTATAAACTCCTTCATGCATATGTTCAATGTGTCTACATTGTATCCGCAAAGTATCAAATTGCTCCATCAAAAGCTGTAGTAGGAGTTGATCGGCCCATAAAGGCACTATCCATGCATATACAAAAGCCATATAAGGGAATAATTGTCTAAGTTCTCACAGTTGTCATTTTGTCAAAATTATTTTTTTGTGAACCAAACTCCTTCATGCATATGTTCAATGTGTCTGCATTGTATTGGCAAAGTATCAAATTGTTCCATCAAAAGCTGTAGTAGGAGTTGATCAGCCCATGAAGGCACCATCTATGCATATACAAAAGCCTAATAAGGGAAAAATTGTCTAAGTTCTCGCAGCTGTCATTTCGTCAAAAATTATTTTTTCTGAACAAAACTCCTTCATGCATATGTTCAATGTGTTTAAATTGTATAGGCAAAGTCTCAAATTGTTCCATCAAAAGCTGTGGTAGGAGTTGATCGGCCCATGAAGGCACCATCTATGCATAAACAAAAGCCTTATTAGGGAGAATTGTCTAAGTTCTCACAGCTGTCATTTTGTCAAAAAATGTTTTTTCTAAACCAAACTTCTTCATGCATATGTTAAATGTGTCTACATTGTATAGGCAAAGTATCAAATTGCTCCATAGAAAGCTGTGGTAGGAGTTGATCGGCCCATAAAGGCACTGTCTATGCATATACAAAAGCCTTATTAGGGAGAATTGTCTAAGTTCTCACAGCTGTCATTTTGTCAAAAATTATCTTTTCTGAACTAAACTCCTTCATGCATATGTTCAATGTGTCTACATTGTATAGGCAAAGTATCAAATTGTTCCATCAAAAGCTGTGGTAGGAGTTGATTGGCCCGTATATGGCCTATAATAGCATAAGCACAAAGCACTATATTAAAAGCCATTTAGAACTACAAAGGGAAATAACTCTAATAGAATTGGCCCCTAGCCCTTACTTTTTTGTCTCAAGTATTTGTCTTGCATATATGAACATGTTTGCAAGGTTTGATGAAAATCCAGCAATGACTCTTCGAGTTATTAAGGAAAAAGCACTATATTAAAAGCCATTTAGAACTACAAAGGGAAATAACTTTAATAGAATTGGCCCCTAGCCCTTACTTTTTTGTCTAAAGTATTTGTCTTGCATATATGAACATGTTTGCAAGGTTTGATGAAAATCCAGCAATGACTCTTCGAGTTATTAAGGAAACAAAGCGTTACGGACGGACGCACGGACGGACGGACGGACGGACAACGTGAAAACAGTATACCCCCTACAAACAAAGTTTGCGGGGGGTATAAATATGGTTATTATTAATATTTACACACTCTAACATCATTTCAGACACACCTAGTTGAAAAATATGAAATCAAAATTGATGCTGCAAACAAATGAAATTGATGCAACAATATATGGCCTAATGCATGATGTGTTGGCTATATGGCCTCTATCTCAACACAGATACAGCAAAATTATCAACTCAACATTGATGCACAAAGTGTCAATCAATATTAACACAATATAACAGGGCCTTTTCTTCCTATCACCAGGGGCTGATAATAGGCCCCATTCCCAATCCAAAATATCCTCCTTTTTTCCTGATTTCCCAAAGAATTCCCAAACTGAAGCTCAAAAAAAAAAAATCTTACAAGGGAGCGAATTCAATTGAAAAATAGCTGCAGAATTGCTCTCTGAGCAGAGCTGTAACTTTGACATTTGTGATAGTAATAAAATATAATACATATGATTTAACTTTTCATATACACATGAATAAAAACATCATGATCATGCACATGTTTAAGTGTTGTTTTTTTTACTGTTTAACAGTTAACACTTAAAAAAAATCCCAAAATAACCCGAAATACCGCATATTTTTTCCCCAATTCAAGCCAGGGGCCTTTTCCCAAAATAGCTGGAAAAGGCCCTGTATAACTAACGCACACTTTTTTTTTTGGACACCAGACGAAAGAAAACTGTCAACACTGATGCAAAGGTCACCTAAACATTAATGCTACAAAGCCATCCAATATTAAATTGGTGTAAAACTATAAAGATGCCAATTTCTCAAAATATGCCATCAACCATACCGGTTAAGACAAATAGGGCATTGAAACAGAGAGACAGCACATGCTCCTGTAAGATATGCAATGCTATGCACAGAGAAGAGATATGGAGTTCTACAAGAGACGCCAAATATAAGACAGCTGAGAATCCAAGTTGCAGCGATAGGAATATTGTCTATGCACTCATTTGCTGCAAATGTGACAAGACTGTATATGTGGGAGAAACAGAGAGGACACTGAAAGAGAGAACAGATGAACATCTTCGAGATGTATGCCAACAAGCGGAGAAACCTATCATGAGACATTTTGAAGGTCATAAGGAAGAACAGTTAAGAGTTACCATCTTACAAAGAATGTTCCAAGAAGGTAGAATATATAGACAGTTGGCTGAAGAACAGTGGATAATGAAACTTAAAACTAAAATACCACAAGGGTGCAATGTTAAGTTAAATTGAGACCAGGGATTTTTTTTTTTTTTTTTTGGGGGGGGGGGGGGGGGGGTGGGGAGGGGGCAGAAGGGGGTGCCCTGTGGCTAGGGGGTAGAAGGGGGTGCCCTGTAGAAAGTTTTTTTACTTTAAAGTCAGTTGCTCTTTGATTGCTTATATTGTTTTCTGAAAAGTTTTTGTAACATTTTGGACCCAGATCAGGACCGACTTAAATTCGGTCTTGATCAGGATCCAATAAGTTTGGCACGCTTACAATACATTTCAAATTTATTAGTCGGACAGACAATCAATAAGCATGAAAAATTGCAGTGCAGTAAGTTACCATCATTATGGTGCCCGGTATGTACCAAAAAAATTAACTTTCTTATTTCTCATTCAAAACATATATTGTGGGTTCTCAAAAGAACCGTCTCAATGAGACGGTTCTTTTGAGCAGCCATAACATATGTTAATACTGATGGCTAATAAAATATTTTTATAATTTTATGCTTAAAGATTTTTTGTTTAACTAAACATATGGGTGCCCTTGGGAAGTTTTTTTGCTATAAAGCTGGTTGCTTTTGTTTGCTTTTATGGTTGGCCGATATACATTTTGGACCCAGATTGAGACCGAATTAACTTCGGTCCTGATCTGGATCCATCTTGTTTGACACTCTTATAATTGATTTATTAATCGGACAACCAGTTAGCCTGAAAAGTTACAGAGCAAGGTGCTATCATCATTATGGTGCTCATCATTGTGATTTTCGGTTGTGGGCACTGAAAAGAACCGTCTCAATGAGACGGTTCTTTTGAGCACCCCCCTTTTTCCTCACAAATATAATGATTACTTATTTTTGTCATTCATGTGGCAGTTGTTCATATGCTCTTAAGTACTTTTGCAATGTTGAACTGATGGCCTTATATGCTTTTTTGGTGGGAAATGACGTCACGTCATTTAACGTTACGCCAATCTGAGTGCAACTTGGCAGGAAGTGATGCGACGCCATCACTGTCAATGGACAGTAAACATATACCATAATAGTCATCATGGATGCTACTTAGCTGTGAAAATTGTTTCTAATATCCTGAAGAAGGCCCAAGGCCGAAAATTTGAGAAAGAGTGAATACAATTCATTGACCATACCGGTTAAAATATGCATTTTTTATTCATATCCACAATATGAGAGGTAACCAGAAAGCTGTTTTTCTTATATAAAAATAAAAAAAAAAGCAAAGAAAGACATGAGCCAGCTCATGAGATTTTTGTACTTAGCACACAAGAGTATTCCTTCTCTAACCAAGCATAAGCAGCTATCTAGTGGTGTAGGTGGTCTAAATTTTGGCCTGGGTCTACATCTATGCTCCTATCTCCTTTAGTCTTGGGTTTGCAGGCTCATATGAACCTTTGCTTATATTTTATGCAATAAGTACCAAAGTCTCATCTGCTGGCTCAATTATATTGTGGTTACTTGCTGGAAATGTTTCAATGAAATTCCAAGAAACACCATAACAAATGTTTCCATGGAGTAATAGAGATGATATTGCCATTTTATTGTAAAAAGAAAAGATCCTATTTTATTGTAAAAAGAAAAGATCCTATCTCAAAAACAAACAACCTTGCAAACCTTATGTCCAGATCTTGCTCACACATGAATGTCTAATGAAATAAGTAACTTGTATAGCACTTTGGGCTGCTTTATCATTGCAGTGGTAAAATAATCAAATGCAGCCTTTATCTTTTTTATTTAACATCCCACATGAGGAATTAAAATCTATTTTTTTTTTATTCCATGCCGTCATGGTAAACTCTAGTAATTGCTAGAGGTGGTTGCACACATAGTCATATAAAGAGTGATACTCATAATACCATTTTGCTTATTTGAATTATGAATGTTGTGGCAACTTATTGATGAGGCCCTTCAATTGAGCACATCGCTTCAAACAATACAGTAAAACCTCACTGTCAAGCGGTCACTCAAAGACAGACAAAACAAAGGTACTAAAGACAGAATCTGATGTTAGCTTAATGCAGGTCGAAAGTATTATTCTGCAATACTTTTGACCTGTAGTAAGCGATAATCGGTCTTAATCACCAATTTTTGGTCTTCTTTTGAGTGGCTGTTTAAGACAGGTTTTACTTTATATTAATATATCACAACACTCATAAAACCTATTATACTGTTATTTCTGGACAAGTGTCTCCTTATAGATTAACCAGTACTTTGTGCATACACATACCGTCTTCGGTGAATGACAACTGCCCTATTAAAAGCTGACAGAGAGAAGTATCTAAATAGAACTGCCAGACCTGGTCCTGGGGTTATAAGACTTGAGTACAGGCTCATACTCAAAATAAAGCGCAACGATTGGCTACTTGCGGATACATGTCCGCAAGCAGCCAATCAATGTGCTTTATTTTGAGTTTGAGAATGAACTCAAGTTTTATAACCTCCGGACCTGGGCTCATACTTGCTACCTTATACGCTTTTTATACAAAACCTATGACTAACCCAGATAGCTACCTATTGGGTTAAACAGTCTGTCAAATTTGATTTAAAGCACAACATTTGAGCCAGTATCCAGCATAAGATACAAGTTGGCATGTGCATCAGCCATGGGTGAAAGCTCAAAATTGTCAAAATCTTGAATTTTTGAAATTCAAATTCTAAAATTAGCATTACGCCTATAAAATATCAAGATTTTCATGTATTAACTGTCAATTGTCTAAAGATAAACTGAAAATAAATCAGAAAAGCTATTTCAATCTACTAAATTCAGGATTTTGAGGCTGACTTTCTGTGGAAAGTCAGCCTCAAAATCCTGAATTCAGGAACAATCCTGAAAACTTTCACCCATGGTCAGCAAAGATTCAAATCAGTCTGCGCATCCGCAGTCTGATCAGTCTTAGTTTTCGGACTGAAGAAACATTAGACCATTGGCTACCCATAGAGCACCCGTCAGTCTGATCAGACTGTGTGGATGTGCGGGCTGATCCGAGCCTTCAATGGGCGCAGATGCAAACTTGAACCTTTTGCTGGACATCCCCTCAATTTTCTCCTTTAAGTTCTGATTAAATATAATGTATAAAATAATTGCATTGATCTTAAACACCTTTCTCCATCTCTGCATACTGACCAAAAGACAATTTTGAGACATTGAAGACTGACCCTTTAACATAATCCCAAAAAGAGACCTAAGCAAACAGTGAAGACCCAGATGAAAATGCCATAAAAAGCAGCATTTCATCAGGATTTACACTGTTTGCCAAGAAAAAAAAAATCCTTAATTACGGAAATGTATCAATTTCAAAATTCAAACTTTTGACTCCCTTAAAATAAAGCCTGTCCTTATCAATTGGACAAGTCCATTTCAGATTTTTTGTGGTTGGGTGGTATTTTTCATTTTTATTTAAATTTTAAAAGAAACCTCTGTAAGCAAACAGTGGAGAACCCTGATCAGAGGCCACATTTTGTGGCGTCTGATCTGGTTTTGCACTGTTTGCTGATGTCCTACAAAAAGGACGCTAGGCTAATATGGGTTAATCTGTATGGGAGAATCCATATGTGTGAAAAGTGTTGAAATAATCCTTCAAAGTAAGTCAAGGACCAACAGGCACATGGGAATGATGGTAACTTTCACACATTTAAGTATCTTGTGCAAACATACCCCTAATGATACATGCATTTGCAGCAAATGGTATTGGTTCTGCAGCTTGATAAAGCACAAGAAGCCAAGCCCAAGGTTATAAAACTTTTTTCATACTCAGCTGAGCATGAAACTTATCCTGCTCATAAATGTTAAAATGCCAACAATTATTGACATTTTAAAATTTATTAGCATGATAAATACAACAACTGAGAGACATAAAGCAAAAAACTTCTTCAGGTATCGGTATTTTAGTTTTTAAGAGAAGTTGAAATTTTGTGCTCAGTTGAGTTGAACATGAAAAAAGTTTTATAACCTCCGGGCCAGGTTCAATCTAGTCTGCCAACCTAAAAAGACAAACTAGAATCTAAAAATTATGAATGTATATGTATAGCTATTATACAAACAATAATAATACAGCCTATCAGACTGCACATGCTGATCTGTGTCTTTACTGTATATATATGGAACAAACCAGATTAGGCTTATATGTTAGCAGCAAATAAAGCTCAGTCAGGTCCAGGGATTCAGCTAAGCTGCATAACTGAAGATCTAAAATTTGCATCTATTGAATCTTCACCAAGCCCTAAGTTTGACCACTTGTTAGAATTGTCTTACATTCCAAAAAAGGCTCAAACAGGATTTAGGAGGAAATATAGACCATTAGACTTGAATTTACGTATCTCATCTGAAGTCTCTTCACGTACCTGCCTATATACAGGATCTGTCAAAAGTGCTCATGTTTTATTGAATTTATTCAACGAGTTGGGGAAATGAGATAAAATGTGAGGCTGGCCGAGCATTTTATTTCTTTTTCCCAACAAGTTTAATAAATTCAATATTACATGTGCACAAATGCTAGATTCTATTTACAACATGACCCTAAAACTACTTAGAAATCACCTTTTTTGAATGAAAAGCGCTAAGATTTTGCCATCTAATATATGCGATGTTATTACGGACGTCAATACATAACGATACCGAAGTCTGTAAACCACTAGTGTTTTATTGATTTTAATGCATGGTGTTATATCACTCTCAGGCATGACATCACATGATAAAAGTCTTTATCAGCTACCTCTCATATTAACTGCATTGTTGTTGCATGTCGACCTGATAAACGTTGCCTAAATCACGGCACGTGCCTTTATCAGGTCATGATGACCCTGCACTTTTTGAATGATGCCGTCAATGACATTGAATCGACACAAAAATCTATAAATACATCATTATCGCTAGTTTGAACAGAGAACCAGCTTATATACTGATAAAAAGAATACCAGGTTCATGTCTTTTAATATCAAGTTTACCAGGCTTGGCTTAGAGAATGCATGTTGAATCGCTCAGCAAGCCTTGCATTGTCAACAAGCCTCCTCAAATCCTTGCCTGGTAAACTTGATATCAAAAGACACTCACCTAGAATTCTCTATTTCTATCATGAAAGCAACATGAGACACAGATGAGCACCCTGTTTATCTATGCTCTCCATCACAGTATCACATTTCCATTCCATCCTTTACTGGGTTCATACAGGCAAGTATGAGTAAAATTCAAGGACTTTTCAAGGACTTCTAAGAGCCTCTCCAACAGTTTTCAAGGACTTACAGTTAATGAAAAATACTGATCTAAGTGTTGAAATTCTACTTCAGAAATGCTAGACTGAGATAATGGAGACATTAGTATAAAATCAGTATAAAATTGTTGTGCCTATATTTGGTGCAGCACATGCTGCACCAAATAAAGGCACAACAATTTTATACTGATTTAGGTCTCTATCAACAGTGCTAAGTCTTACACAAATATAGTATAATTCAAGGACTTTTCAAGGCTTTTGAGTGATTTTCCAGTACTTTTCAAGGCAGATTTAATTTTCAAGGACTTTTAAAAAAAGCCCTCTAAATTCAAGTACTTTTCAAGCCTGTGCCAACCCTGCTTTACTCCGCCTTCATCTTGTGCAGCTGTCTTCTTAGGTATTGTAGCAACACGTTTTCACATCACACAACAAACACGTGATCCAGTCATGGCTGAATGCTTTGTAATTTGTCCAGTTTTTCATTGGCTTCTAATATCTCTGTGAGTTTTGAGAGAGTCTTTTTCACCCGAAGTGAGGTGAGCCTTGCCGCTGGGGTTCCACTCCAACACTCTGTCATCACCTTGACTATCACTTTCACATACTGAAATATATTATCATGATAAAATAAGTCACATTGTGTTAGAACCCATGTCTTGTTGTATGCAAAAAACAAAGACACATATCATCCTGTCCATACAGAAGTACTTCAATGAACTCTGATGGCTCATTTACCTGGGCTGGCTAGCAAAACAGTCCAATCAAATTCATGTTGCTATGTGTGCTTTGAAATCTCGTTATTTCTCGCTGCTGCTCAGATTTATCGTTCAACATAGACGCTTGTCACCTACCGGTTTTTCTTACTATCAAGCGCGTAAATGACTAGGAAGAAATGAACTGCTGCTAAAATGTTGAAACAGGGCAACCTGAGAAACTTTTTTTGGTAAAAGAGATGCAGAAACAGCCCAAAAACCATCATCTAGCAGCTTTTCGGGGCCAGATAAGTGTGAATCATCTCAAAAACCAGCCGGAAAAAAAAAGATCAGAAATTCATATCTATGTGGTAAGATTGATTCAAATGGTTGAGATATGAAAATGACTTGATGTTTTGCAACACCTGTTTGACAGCTATGGCCTGTTCGAATCCCTTCACGGAAGTATGAACAAACTTCCAAAATTTTATTATTACCAATACAAAACCAATTATATATATAAAAAGATGGGACCCCAATTTTCAATGCTGGGACCCCCCATCATAATCAAAGTTGAGTTCCAAGGACCCCCAAGCATTCAGCTTGCTGTAAACCCCTGTATGTATTGGTGTGGGACAAGCCAATGCCACCGGAGAACTAGAATAATATGTTAGAAATGAAGCTCTGTCGAGTTTTTGATGACATTATTTTGATCTTAAGTTGAAATTTCCTTGTTCCACAACAGTACATCATGATGCTCACTTCGTCATTTTTTATAGTTTAAATTGTCAGTTTCGCATAGAAAATAAATTTTTTCGTTTTTTTTTTTATTGAGGTCGGTATTCGTATCAATTGACAAGGATGTCAGGGCACCAAACTCGAGACATTCAAGTGCATCAGAAATATTTTTTACGTCACTTAACAATACAAAAATGTTAGGCACACTTAAAATTACCTTTTTTGGTATTTCAGCATAACTTTGCAGCATGAATTGCTCAGTAAACAGATTGAATTGTTATGATTTGAAGTCATGTGGATGGGATAAGCAGGTCAAGTGGTTGGGATAAAGAAATTCTGCCCTTTGCCTATGATACATATTGTGTTGAGTGATAGGTGAATGAGAATATAACTTACATCATCTTTCTTCCATCTGTCAGGTATGGAAGGTCTTCTTCTTTCAATACATACAACCTGCTTTACCTCCTCAAAGCTGGGGTCTGTCTGTACACAGTCATAGTAAGGTACCTGAGCTTCTTCTAACACCCCTACAAACAAAGAAATAAAAACTAGTGACTAAGTGTTGTTTTCAGAGAAAACAGCTATCCTCCCACCACATACATTAAATTTGACCAAATGAGCTCCGCTGTGACCTTGAAAATTAAGGCAAGGTCAGCAAAACCTTATTTCAAAGTATATTGTCTGAAAATCATATTTTGTCTTAGCAAACAATGCACCCTCTGATGAAATGCCCCATTAATGATTATGCAGTAATTAATCAGGGTCTGCAGTGTTTGCAAAAAGTACCTGTAAAGGGTTTTTAGTCTACAAAGAATTAAAAATGATTAAGACTTAAAGAGCTAGACTGAACCACCAACCATGAGACTTGACCCTTAAAGCACCAATCACGACTGCAGCAGACGACAAATTTTGCGAGATCTTTCGACAAAAATAAATACACATTATTACTTTAGTAACTTGATCCGATGGGTCGGATCACGTCGAGTGGGTGCGCCAGGAACGACCGGATCACACAAGACGAAGTCAAGTGTGATCCGGTCGTTCCTGGCGCACCCACAAGACGTGATCCGACTCATCGGATCAAGTAACTAAAGTAATGATGTATTTATTATAAACATACAAAAAATAACAAGAACAAGGCTAGAACGACTTAATAAAATACATGCAATTGCACAAATGTAAGGAAATAATACGGCAGATCTATGTGATGTGGCAGGATGACACGTCTTGTTTTTACCCGAGTAGTAATACATCAGCTGTTCCTTGCTGAAATGCCGCCATTTTGAAAATCCTGTTCCTCGAGTCCACATCGGAATTTCAAACATCTGTAACTTTCTTATAAATGAACAAAAACATAAAGTGTGGATACTCGTTTTCTTAGTTAGACCGTAAGGAACATTTTGGTACCACATTTATAGTGTGTTTCTGTAATTTTTCATTTTTGTACCTCTACCTCCTCCTGTTTCAGTGGTGGAAGACAGAAACGTTATGCAACGTCATTGCTTATATTTGACGTCATTTATGACGTCATAAGTGCAGACAACCATTAACGTTGTGTCTTTCTTTCGAACAAGTTAAAAAAGAACAGTGAAAAAAATGACATCGCTAATATTTGATTCACATTCAAGCCCGTTGGTGGGTTTTACCCAAATACAGTACCAGTGTAAGTAGTTTGAAGTGGGTAAAATATGGAGGATGGTGGTACGGAATCAGAAAACGCCAGTAGGGTGATACAGGATTTTGTATTTTTGTGTAGGAAAATAGGTAGTATCAATAGGTATTTTTTGTAGGTATATAGTAAGGTATGATATTACATGAGAGAATCGTCTGCCAGCAGATGATCCTCATGAAATATCATGCCTTATTTTCTATTTTCGAAGAAGCAGCAAAATTTGAAATTATCATCTGCTGCAAATCATAGGCGACGCTTTAAGGGTTAAGCTGTCCACCGAGTACAGACCTATGCAGGTTAATATCCAGGCTGATCTGAGTCTTTTCTGGTATGCAGGTCTTATTAATGATTTTAAGTATTATTATTGGATTTACATCCACACATTCCACAAGGAAGGAATCCCAATCGGAAGAAACCATGGTCAGGTACACTGACTAGCGTAACCATACTAATAACATCCGAGCATATCGACTCCAGCTTTACAGTCATTTATCCTTCTTATTAATGACCTTGTCATGTGCTGGCTCAAATAACTGTGTCAAGGTTCCTAAAGTGTAAATTTTGTTTTGTTCCTTTACATCCAGTCAACAATTTTTGAGTCATGTCGAGACAGTCTTTCTGAGTAGAACCAGAACTAAGCAGCAGATTAAGTGTCTTGCTCAGGAGCAAACGAATTTTAAATTTGTGCTCATTAAACTCAAAAAGCAATTTTAAATCTAATAATGCACAACCCTTTGCAATTAGAAAGTAAAGAAGCTCTGTAAGTAAGGGTTACAAGGCCCTTTCAGCCTTCAGGTAACCACATATGTCACAATGAAAGTTGAAAACTAAAAATAAAACAAGAGACCAAAAATTAGGTCCTAGGTCACCTTTCAACATTAAAAATAACTAGCAAAGAGACAAATATATTAGACTTTAAACTAGATTGATATTATAACCACTTGAAAACTGACAAAGCTGTCATCTCATATCTGTTTGTTCAACTTTTGTGGGGTGTGAACAAAACATGATTCTAAAAATCCCTGACTTCTCATTTTCTAATTTCCCTGACCATTTTACGGAATTTTTTGACTTTTTCCTTGACCTTGAAGAAAAACCAAATTCACCTGACCTTTTCCTGAGCAGTGGGCACCCTATTAAAATTAATAAAAAAGCTAACCTCCTATAATAGTCTTCCGACATATCTCCCACATCACTAAAGCAAAGGAGTACATATCAGCTTGTTTGTAAGCATCGAAGGAGAATCTGTTAATACTTTCATCCAACACCTCTGGCGGCATATAGCGTTTAGTTCCCTGATGTGTGTTTGGCGCAATATCTATCTCATTTGTCTCACTGAAAGAAAAGGCAACTTGAAAATATATGAGCAGGACTTAAGTTAAGAGTGCGTAACAGATAAAAATTTTCTTATTTCTCAGCCAAAACAAATGTTGTGGGTACTCAAAAGAAGCGTCTCAATGAGACGGTTCTTTTGTATGCTAAAAATTATTGGTAAGAAAATCTTTCAATTTTACGCTGAAAATTTTTATTTATCTAAACCTGTGGATGAGAATGACAATTTTTACCTTAGAAGTAACAAGCTTATAAATAGTTATCTGGTAGGCTTCAAACATCAACAGGCCCCTGGATAAGAATGCATAATTAAAATTCTTACCAAAATATTCTTTTGAGCACCCTAAACTTGTTATAATTGATGGATAAGAAAATATTCACAATTTTACCCTAAAGAACTTTATTTATCTCGATCTACGATCAAATCTGATAGTAAAGATGTCACATGGTTCATATAAGTTCTCTATCTATAGATGAAAAAAATACTTTTTAAAGAGTATGCTATCAAATTCAAAGACAACTAAGATGGGAATACTTGAAGTTTGATTGACTAGAAGCATTTCCTCATATATTTGTGTTGAATCTTAGAAAAGACGATTTTTCCGCACACCAAGAACAAAACCTGAAACTAGGTATGCTGTTAATTGTAGGGTATGTTTAATTCCAGAAAATATCTGGATTTTGCAAAAAAATAACTAATTTATTCTTTCAAACAGCAAATAATTCTTCACTGCTCACCCCACCAATGTGACAGTACCAAAATCTTGTGTTTCTGGTCTATATATGGGCCTTGGCGCAAGAAAACCTGTCATCGGGGTCTCCAACAAAGCGAGTTTCAAACCAGTCTCCTCAGCTACAGAGACTAGCTAGAAATTTTAAATTTTGCTCGTAGCAAGCCTTGATATGATACTTTATAATAAGCGAATAACAAAGGCGCTGATCAGACTGCGCGGATGGGCAGTTTGGTCTGCACCTTTGTTGTTGGCAACCCCCTGAAGACAGGTTTTCTCTCGTCGAGGCCCATATAAAAGCTCTCATGCAAGTTTTTTTGTACCAAGCTGGATATCAAGAAAGCACAACATTACTTTCAGCAATCTTTTATATGTAATACCATGTCATTGCAGTACATATAGCAAGAACTTACCTAATATATTTAACTGCCAATCCAAGGTCAGCTATACAACAGGAGCCATCTTTCTTCACCAAGATGTTCTTTGATTTAATGTCTCTGTGAGCAATAGCTGGTTTACCTATTGTAGTAAATATAAGAAATGATATGCAGGCCTTTAGTTAAAGAGACTAGGTCTGTAACTATAAACATTTTTCGAAAAAAAAAATTCTTTTTAAATCATTAGCATAAATAGAATAAAGTTATCTTTTCACAATAAATATGTTCAGTACAGCTGAAAACTGCATGGAAAAGTGTATTATCTTATAAAACAGGTGAATTTTCTCTTGTTAGGAATTATTTACGTCCCTCCAATAATTCTAGACAGTTGATTTTTAATGTACATGCTGTTGTTTTGATAGTGATAATTTGTTAAGATTTATGAAAATGGTAAAATAATTACCTGCATTTGAGTATTTTTAGTATATTCTTGAAAATAGAAACTTTTTTTTTTCAAAATTAGAAGATCAAAAGCTACAGACTATGCAGCTTTACAAAGTGTGTACCGAAAAAATTATTTTCTTATTTCTCAACCAAAACATATGTTGTGGGTACTCTAAAGAACCGTCTCAATGAGATGGTTCTTTTGAGCACCCAAAACATGATAAAACTGATTGGTAAGAAAATATTTACATTTTTACGCTCAAAAATTTTGTTTATCTAAACCTATGATATATGAGCCCATATCATGTTTAACCTGAATATTTCCTGTTTTGTAAACAGTGTAGATACAGATCAGCTTACGGAAAGCCAGCCAATCAATATCCTCCTTGATCATGATCTACACATGTTCCCACTCTTCTCGTATTGTAAATACATGAAGAAAATACATGTACAGTGTTTATCCCATTTTGAAAACAATGTAGATCCGAATCAGCTGACTGATCAGGATCAACACTGTTTTCAATTCTGCTTGTAAATACATACTAATAACTGGAATCCTATACGAATCATTGGAATCCTGCATTTTAATACACATATACATAATTGTGGTTGTTGATGTGTTTGGGACTATAGTCCCTTTCAAATTATGTGCAACTTGCAATTTTCATACTAATAATTTACAGAGTTGCACCATGACCAATATATTGGTTGATCAAATATTGATCATCTTATTTAAAAACATGTTCGTATAAAAATTCCCCTGATTTGCATCTTGAATATAGTAGAATTGGGGAAACCCTGGGTACGTACTGATAAACCAAAACAATAGCTTTGTAGTCTATCTAGGAAAAAATCTTAATGCTCTGAGAAACATTTATTTATGTGCTCAATGGAAGTGTCTTGAGAGACACTTCCAATGAGGACATAAACAAATTTATTCTGAGAAATCAGAAAAAATTAATGTGCTTTAACACTTCTCACTAGGATTTTGAAAATAGAAGTAAAATTGCTGTCTGTTGGAAAAGTTGGAGTTTTACCATACTCCACTATTGGGATTTTTGAAAAAGTTGGGAGTCAAAATCAAAAAGTTAGAGTAAAATAATCTAATGATGAGAACTGTAACAGGATTACAAATGTCACACACAAACACTTCTACATGTGGATTTTTATTTCCGAGCTAACATTTCGAAAACAGCCATATGAATTAAGCTGCTACCCCCCTTTATATAAGGAAGCTACGTACCTCTGGTACCAAACATTTCTGTATGTAGATGTGAGAGACCACTAGCTGTGGAGTTAATCAGAAGTAACATCTCTTGATGATCTAAGGTGTTGACAGCCAGATAGTCATATAGTGACCCCTTATCATGATAGTCAGTGATTAAAAATAACTGTGTCCACGACCCTGTACCCTGAATGTCAGCAGCAATAAAACCTGAAAAAGAGATATCATGAGTGAAAATTCAACAAAATCCAGGGCTGCCACTGGATACTCATATTGTCATGAGTGAAAATTCAAAATTTACAAAATCTATATTCATTTCAAAATTCCCTGACTTTCGACCGTTTTAAAGACCCTTTTGAAGGCCAGTAATAGCCATTTTCATTCATCAACAATTCATAAATTTTGTACATTTGTTAATATTTCAGCCAGCTGATTTATTCTTTAAAGAAAATTCTCAAACCATGAATACTAGAAAAGGAATGTTCCTGAATATAAACTGCTCTCAATTTATAGATTTTATTTCAGAGGCCTGTTAACTATCAACTATTTTGGAAATCTTTTAAATTCCTTGACTTTTTTTTATTTTTTCTAAATTTCCCTGACTGAAAATGAAATTCCCAGACTTTTCCCTGACCTGGATTTTTTTTTATTTCCCAGTCTTATTTCCCTGAATGTTGCAGCCCTGGAAATCCTGATCTTTAGAAAATGAAATCTTAAAACAAGCAGTACGGCTACTAAATAAAACAACCAGTATGGCTATTAAACATAAACAGTTTCAATGTTAAATGGTCAATTGCCTTTAGATAAATTGAAAATAAATCAGATTAGCTTATATAATTTGCCTAATTCAGTGGTTTGAGGCTGTCTTTCTAAGGAAACTATAAAAACTAAAAAAGCTTAATCTGATGTATTTTCAATTTATTTTCTGTGGAAGTCAGCCTCAAAATCCTTAATTCAGGAATAGCCCTGAAAACTTTCACTAAATAGGTGCTGAATTTCTGGATAAACCCATCCTAGTTATCTATGATTAATTTGTTGTAGAAGCAGACACAGGCTGCATGGAAAACATTGTGTATCCAGATCCGATGAGTTAGAGCATAGCCCTATATAAAAGAAACTTTTTGAAATGAATATTTTCATTGTATGGAATAAAAATTGTTATTAAATGCTGTATTACCAGAAAATTTGTCAGATGTTTTACCCAAACCATAGCTTACCTAAAATATTGTCATGTCTCAGCAGAACAGTCTGGTATAGCTCTGTTTCTCGGAACCAACTAGCTTCTTCTGTGGTGAAAAATATCTTCACAGCGACATTTTCTCCCCGCCATTTTCCCTTCCAGACTTCACCATATCTTCCTTTCCCTATACTCCTAACTAACTGTATCTGTTTAGCTATAGTTCGCTGTACCTGAAGTAACAAGGTCAGAGGTCAAGGTCAATTTAGCTTGGTCTATACAGTCTTAACAAATTATTTGAGCCAGTTCATGAGATTTTCTTTTTCAATTATAATCCATGCTGGGGCTAGAAATATAAATTTGCTCAGTGTCTTCATTTACATCCATACTTTGTGTAAATGAGCAGCAAATGCTTAGTCTGTGCTTTTGCACAGGCTAACTTGAACCTTTATTGCTAGAAAGCTAGATCTGTATAAACAGTAAATGCCATGATCAATATGAACGGCATCAGTACTGAGTGGACTTGTTAAGCCTGCACATCTATATAGTATGGCCAGAGACTTTGCTATTAACAAAAAACACCTTTGATAGTAACAAAACATGACTTTGCTATTAACAAAACACACCTTCGATATCAACAAAACAGTGAAAACACGACTTTGCTATTAACAAAACACACCTTTGCTATTGACAAAGCAGATATAGGTTAAAAACAAAAATTCATGAAAGATACCCAGCATGCTAAACATAGGACCAGTTAAGCAAAACTTTTCAGCCTAAAATTGCGATTTTTTTTCTTATCATTTCAGATTTGTTTAAACGTGTGTTTCGGGTACTCAAAAGAAACCACAACATATGTTTTGGTTGAGAAGTAAGAAAATAATTTTCAGTTACGCACTCTTATCTGGGGGCCTGATGCTACAGGTTAAAATAAGAGTTGAGGATTAAAATTTTCATGATTTTTTGTCATCTGTTGACATTTTTCAAAATTAACATTTTCAAAATTTCCTAAAGGCAAACTATCAGGGAATCAGAATGTCATCATTTTGGATCCAGATCTGACATGATATATTGTCAGGCCTCATTTGGGCCCAAACTGTTTGCAAAGGTTATCAGCAGGACAATAGCAGGCACATGTTAAGCCACTTCAGACAGTAGCACTTCAGACAGACACCATCCACCTAATAGATAAATCGGCTTCATATCGGTGGAGACTCCACTGAGTAAATAATCCAATCTGAAGAGGACAGGCTATAATATTAACCCATTTAAGCAGAATGGAATATTCAACCCTTATAAACTGTACCAGTCCATTTCCATTTTAAGGGTTTTGGGGTGGTATTTTTTGTTTTTATTCAAATTTAATATAACATTATGTAAGCCTGAAACAGTGGAGACCCTGATCGGATGCCACAGCACTGTTTGCCTATGCCCCACAAAAAAGATAGGCTTATATGGGTTAGCTCTAAAAACGCAAGCTTGGGTATTTTGTATGCTTTTTGCTGTCTGCCAATTTTTTTTTTTCATTCTTTTTTTCTAGAATATTCTTTCAGGAAATCCATCAGTGTCAAATAATTTAGATGCAGATCAGACCCGACGTTTTGCTGGGATCCATACTGTCAGCAAAGGTTATCAGCAGATGACACCAGCAGGTTAAGAGTTAAGTCCATTGAGAGTAAAGGCAAGATAAGATGAGTATCTCGATTCACTTTTTTTTATATCTCTTATATTTACATTTATTAAAGCAAAACCATTCTTTATTTAAATAATGTTGTTCATGCATCGCAATAACATATTCCAAATGTATTTCAGCTTAAAATATGCATCATTTTATCCAACAGAAATAGTCAAATAAACATTTGATATAATTGACATTAAAATTTTGATGGCACGCAAAATTTAGAAATCAATTAATTTTTACAAAACAGTACGGACATTTTGCAATATTTTGTATTCAATGAATTTCAAATAAATGTTGTTTCATTTGGGGCTAAACACTTTTTTTACATCAATATTCTTAAGAATGGTCATATAAATACAGTGTAGTCCCTTTGTAATGCTATGTTTGGGGTCCACATGAATGGACTGTGTTATAAGTGGCAATTTTACAAAGGAATTATAAATAGGAAAATGACCACTTAATGGTCATTTCCCTATAATTCCTTTGTAAAATTACAAGTTAAAAAAATTGGAAAAACTGCAATATGACCATGTTATATCCGAATCTTTGTTATAACAAGGTGTATTATAAAAGGATGGCACTTCAATTTCAACTGTTTATTCAAAAACTAACTCTTAATAGCGATAAGACTCATTTTGGACTGGAAATTACAGCACGGCTATGCAAAGAGATGCATTCTTTGATTGCCATATCATCATTCCAATATTTTCCCTACAAAACTAAACATTCAAATTTGAATTCTCAGATGCATGTGTAAACTGATCTGGGTACAAACCTGTTGCATCTTATATGATTGACTATCATATTTACATACTTGAAGTTTATCATGTAAACACTTGAATGTTATCAAACTGCATGTATCCTAAATATTAGGACAGACTCTATCAGTGTAAACCCAGATCAAGGCTCAGACCAGCCTACATAAATGTACAGTCACAAGCTTTGGACTGGACTGCAGTGGCTCAGTGGTAGAGTGCTTTACCCAAGACCAAGGGATTGCAGGTTCGAGCCTCACCAGCATCACTGAACCGGGCTGCGTAGTGCAGTCGGTAGCCTGTCTGGCAACAGATGCAAGTCTGACTGCATATCCAGGAGTCGAGAGTTTGATCCCAGCCCGGTCCCATACTTTTGTGGAGATTGATTATGAAATAATTTCTACGGTCATTCTCCTCCCTTCCGCTGAATCATTCAAGAAAAATTGTTGTAAGTTACAAGCGAAAGTATATAGCACGAAGTACTGGTTAACTGCTTGTTCAAGCTTGCCCAGAAAAAAAGTGTGGTTAGGTGAACTGACCGTCCCGCCATGACCATAGCTGTTGACTTGGGATGTAAAACAACAAAACAAACAAACAAACCAGCATCACTGTGTGTGTCCTTGAGCAAGACACATTAATCCCTACTTAGTACTGGTTCAACCCACAAAGACCAGTCCTGACATAAATGAAAAATTGTTGACTGGGACCCAAAGAATCAAACAAAATCAAGCATTGGGTTAATCCGAGCCTTCTCTGACGTTTAAGTGGCTTTTTCCATATTTTGATATTTGCCACTGGTAGTGGCAAATATCAAAATATAGAAAAAACACTAAAACGTCAGAGAAACCTCAGACCAGCTTTGGGTAAAACCGTGTCTTAGCAAGCTTACCAGTAGAGGAAGACCAGATCCTGAGCCTGATGACTGATCCAACATTTCAGACAGCGTCTCATCAGAGGGGATAAACTGTTCTTGCTCTACATCCTTCAAATACTCCTGTCTCTCAATCTCTCGTTTCCTATACCTAGAACAATTCAATGTCAATATGAGCTGTGACATGTGATTTCCAACAACATGGTATTTTGACAAATGTGGTACTTGCTTGAAATCAGGGATCAAACTTAGCATTTGCAGCATAAACATAAACTGTGCTACAAACAGTGTAGATTCTGATGAGCCAAAATGGCAGATGTTTGTGTTGGATACCCCATGATTCGAATAAGACTTTTCTTCAGTAACTCTTTATAAAGGAGGTTGCACTATGCACTGAGTGTTTATTTTCTTTGCTTGCTTCCCCTATGCTTTATGACCCTATCAACAGTTAGGTCAGCATTCACCAGTATCTGACAGCAGGGTCTCCAAGACTCCATCTTGCCAAAGACCCATTTATATCTAAATAATTTGAAACCTCACACTGGTTAATTTTTTCAAGATTTTGTATTGTCAGCTTAAATTTTTGCAAAATTATTTTTTTTCTATATATTATTTCAGGAAAATTTCAAGAGTGCTTAAAACTGTTCAACTTTGTATATTGTTATCACATGCATCTAAGGGACACAATCTTATCCTAATGATTTCTTACATATTCAGAGTTATCTTAAATTGTACTATGACGTCATTAACGTTATGTTGCTAAGTGATGACGTTACTTATCAGTTTGTGTTAATTTGTGTTGTCAGTAAACATCTGTTATTGGCACTGAGTGTTGTGTGTTTATTGTGGGAATTAACAATGGTAGAAGAGAGATTTTAACGGTTCTTGGGAATAAGAAGAGTATTGTGAGCTGTGGAAAAATATGGATAATGGAGTACTATTGGAGTCAAACCAGAGAGAAATGTGATTAGGAGATCAAGATGACGGCCTGGACAAACCCACCAGCGTTAGACAAAGAGAAGTGTTTTGAAATATATAGGAAAGAAATTTTAGCTTGGGGAGAACTGACTGATTTACCAAAGAGTAAGCAAGGGATTATGGTTGCTTTATCACTTCCAGAAGATGATAATACATATATTCGAGAGAGAGTTTTTGATCAAATCCCATTACAGGATTTGAAAACTGATGATGGGCTAATTATTCTTCTGAATTTTTTAGACAAACATTGTGGAAAGGATGAGCTTGTTGATAGTTTAGAGAAGTATGAAGATTTTGAGAGTTTTGAAAGAGAAGATAGACAAAGTATACTAAACTTCATAAGCCTGTTTGATTTGAAATACAAAAGGATAGAACGAAAAAATATGAAATTAGCACCAGAAGTCCTTGCATTTAGGTTATTGAAAAAGGCAAATTTAACTAGAGCAGAAAAATTACTTATTTTAACTGGGATGGACTTTGAAAATAAGCCAGCATTGTATGAACAGGCGAAGAAAGCATTGATCAAATTCAAAGACTGTTTTAGCATTTCAAGTGCTAGTAATTGTGAGGGGAAATCATTTAGTCAATTCAAAAGGGAGAAATCATTGAACATACAAGGAAGAGATAACCAGAAGCCTATAAAAGCCAATGGATTAGCTAGAAAGAAAATCAACCCATCAGGTGCAGATGGTAAAATCCTAAAATAATGCCTATCTTGCGGATCATTTCGGCATTTGTTAGATGACTGCCCAGACAGTTGGGAAAATATAGCTAAAAAGAAAAATATGGGAAATGAACATAGAAAAGTGTTGTGTCATAGTGACAGAGCTGTATTAGATGGTTCCAGAGTGTGGAAAGAGGCAACTAATAAGTCACAGTCAGGTGTTATTGAGGAGTTGAATACTGTAGTGACAGGGTTAAAAGAGGAAATCATAAGTTTAAAAAGGGAGATTAAGCAGATAAAGATAGGTAAGAACAGAAAACTTGATGGAATGGGAGAATGTTTTAAACTACAGTCAGAAGAACAGGCTGGAGAGACATGTCTTTCATCTGTTTTGGGCGAAGTGGGCGGTGAGATAAAGAATTTAAAGAGTGAAGTGATAAATTTAAAAGATGAGATAATGAAAATGAAAGCTGCTAAGGATAGAGAGCTGGGAAAACAGGTGGAGGGTAGAATGAAGAATGCACCCATGCCAGATAAGAACAGAAGCAAGTCTAGAGAGAATGGGACTGACAGAAGTGAAATTAAAATTGAATCAATGAAAGGCGGACTAGGAGCAGAGATGATGGACAAGAAATTGAATTCTTACATTGGATTAGAAAGCCAGATAAAAGCCATTCAGATCACAGAAAACTGTGAAAAAAATCAATCTAAGGAGAGCCAAGTCAGAAATGATATCAGAAAAGAAGCAGGGGTTAAAGAAAATGGATGGGATAGGAAAAGTGAATGGAACATTGTATGCTCTACTTACAAGAGAAAAGGCCTAGATGCTGATAGCAAAGCATGGCATAAACATGTTATTGCATTTAAGAGAGGCTGAGAAGCATCAGAGAATAATTACATTACTCACAGTAATACAAATAAAACTGAGTGACTATATGAGACAATATGTATGGGATACTGAATTATCAGCGACAGAAATAGCATTTTGGAAACAGTTAATGTTTTTGCTGTATAATAGTATTGCATGTTATTTGTAAAAGCCTGTGCATAAGTTGATCAAATATCACTCAAACATTTTTCACACATTATTCACCTTATAATTCTCCATCAACAAATGTCTATTCATGTGTATTTTAAAAAATTCAAAGGTTTTCATTTATTTTATTTTGGAAACTTTTCATTTAAAAAAAAAGAAAGAAAATATAATTAATGTTCAACTTTGTATATTGTTATCACATGCATCTAAGGGACACAATCTTATCCTAATGATTTCTTACATATTCAGAGTTATCTTAAATTGTACTATGACGTCATTAACGTTATGTTGCTAAGTGATGACGTTACTTATCAGTTTGTGTTATATTGTGTTGTCAGTAAACATCTGTTATTGGCACTGAGTGTTGTGTGTTTATTGTGGGAATTAACAAAAACTATTTGCCAAGGTTATCTATCAGCAAGTTAACAAAATGAAGGTATATTTACCTGAGGTAGACAAATGTTGCCGTGACAACAAGAATAATAAAACAGATTGTCACTGACACCAGCAAGGCTATCTGTGTCATATTATCATAGTTGGATAAGGCTTTAGGCACTGGACCTGCAAAGATAATAAACATTGTTTGTTTACGTCCCATCAACAATATTTCAGTTATAAAGGGACGGGTCTTCCTGGGTTGAACCAGTACTAAGCTAGGATTAATATTCTTGCTCAAGGACACAAGGCAGTGACGCCGGTGAGGTTCAAACCCGTGGCAACTCCGTCTCGAGTCAAGCACTCTACCACTGAGCCACTGCGCTTCCAAATAAAAATTGCTGAATAAGTAAAATAATTTTCAATTACGCATTCTTATCTGGAGGTCTATTGTCAATTTCTCAACACAGCAAAAACATTGCTGTGTTGAGAAATTGACAATACACCTCCAGATAAGAATGTGTAATTGAAAATTATTTTACTTATTTCTTAACCAAAGCATAAGTTGTGGGTGCTCAAAAGAACCAGCTCATTGAGATGGTTTATTTTGAGCAGCCAAAACATATGTTAAAATTGATGGATAAGAAAATAATTACAATTTATGCTCAAAATGGTTTTCTTAACTGGACCGTATCTAAAATGTGATCTTTATATCTTGAGTGGACCTGTTTCTTGTTGTATGTAAATGATGAAGGCTGAGACCATTCTGAAAATCAATACCACATGCCCCTCGCAAAACATTCTGAACAATTTTGTTTGTTTGTTCTGTTGCTTTATGTCCCAAGTCATCAGCTATGGTCAAAACTGGATGGATCTATCAATTTTGGTAGAAGGCATCTTGCAGAAGATTTCTGTGAAACATTATTGAATTTAGAACAGTGGTTCAAGAGGAAAATAAATGCTGTTAAAAGACATTTCTTATCTAGAGCTCTGGTGGTCCCTTTCTTCAGTAGAGTGGAACGCTATGTGTAATTTTGGTAAAAGTATTACGAGGAACAATTCTGTGAAATTATTTTGAAACTAGACCATTGGTTAAGGAGAAAATGCCATTTAAAGATATTTCTTATCTAGAGCTCTGGCAGCCCCTTTGTTCAGCAGAGCCGAACCATTTGTGCAATTTTGGTAGAGGGTATTTTGAGGAACAATTCTTTGAAATTATTTTGAATTTAGACCAGTGGTCGTTTAAAGATATTTCTTATTTAGAGCTCTGGCAGCCCTTATGTTCAGCGGAGCAGAACCATTTGTGCAATTTTGGTAGAAGGTGTTATGAGGAACAATTCTGTGAAATTATTTTGAATTTGGGCCAGTGGTTCAGGAGGAGATGTTTTTAAAAGATTTCTTATCTGGAGGTCTGGTGGCCCTCCTGTCCAGTGGAGCTGAACCATTTATGCAATTTTGAAATAGGGCATCATGGGAAGCATTCATGTGAAGTTATATGAAATTTGGACCAGTGGTTTAAGAGGAGATGACGTTTAAAGAAAAAGTTAACAGACAGTTGGACGACCGACAAAGACCGATCACATTAGCTCACCTTGATCCTTTAAAAAGGTGAATAAGATGTGATGCTATGATATTACCTGGATGGATAGTAGTTGACCGCTCCTCATAGACTGGTTCCAGGTATTTATTACACTCATCCATATCATCACAACATTCTATTGATGTTGGAAGAAGATGGGGTACCAGATGTCCTTGACACTGTAAATACAAACAAATCATATTAAGGACAATACACATACTACTTTGCAGGCCTCTACGCTATTTTAATACTAGGGCTGGAATGATTAATCGAAATATCGGTTAATTGGTCGATATACAATAGAAAAACGATTATCGATATGAAATTTCAAAAATCGGTTACTTTTTCAATGGATGTTCTGTTCATTTATTCAATTAAAATTCAAGCGTAATTGCCTCGTGTGATGTTTTGTTTAGCCCGGAAGTGCATTGTTGTAAACATTAGATGTGTATTAATTGCTGTAACAAAGTAATAAAACGTTGTACTCTGCAAGTTAACACAACTGATGTTAGAAAAAGTTATACTTGGGCTTCTCTGTTTTAAAGTAGTACAAAATTATAAAATATTTGTCAGATAAACAATCTAGTATGCAAGGTTTTTTTTTCTCCACTGTTAAATTTGGGTTTAGAAGCTTTCAATTTTGCCGACGTTTTATAGTGTCTTATTTTACACAAAGGAGTTCGTGTCATGCATACTTGACTTCCTGTTGTATGCAACAACAATGGCTGACTGTGAGTTTAATTACAGACTTTGCCAATTAGCAAGTCAATTTTCTTCCAACAGAGTGGATGACGACTTGTTTTGAGCAAAGGTGCCAACTTTTACTTGAAACCTTTTGTCTTTTGAATGTATAACACGCACCACTTAGTGTTGCGTAGTGAAATGATAGCGAAATGAATGTCATTGACCATACAAAAGTCATCAAAAACATTTCGAGACCTTCTTTCAAGTTTGAGCGATTACTTATCGGTTATATATCGAAATTCAAGGACCGATTATCGGTTAGCATTTTGGCGTCGATTAGCCAGCCCTATTTAATACTGGGCCTGGTGAGATCTTATCAGAATTAGTTTGTTTGATTGGATTCTTTATACCCGGTTCAATACTTTTCAGCCATGTTGGGACAGGCCTTTCTGGGTTGAAATAGTACTAGTGTCTTTCTCAAGGATACAACACAGTGCCGCTGTTGAGGCTCAAACCAGCAACTCCTAGTTCTTGGGTCAAGCACTCTTCCACTCAGTAAGCCACTGCCACTGCGCTCCCCAGGTCATTATCAGGACATACAATGACAGTCTACTGTCTATTAGGTTCTTCAATTCAAATCAATTCCAGGCTACATAGCGCAGTCGGAAACATGTCTGACAACAGATGTATCATGTATGTCTTACTGCAGATCCAGGGGATGCAAGTTTGTTCCTGGCCTGGTCAAATACTTTCGTCGAGATTGACCATGAAATAATTTCTATGGTCATTCTCCTCCTTCTGCTGAATCATTCAAGAAGGGTTGTTTTCAGTTACAAGCGAAACTATGTGCACAAAGTACTGGTTAACCACCTGTTCAAGAAGTGTGGTTAGGTGATCTGACCATCCTGCCATGACCATAGCTATTGAATGGGACGTAAAGCAACAAAACAAATTCAAAGCAATGAGATACAATATGAAAAGGTCATGAGTGAAGGTCTTAAAGATAAAGAACCCTGAAATTCTCTCTTTGTATGCTGGGTAATTTTTCAAGCTGCAGACTTTTTCAAAAAATATTACCGGAACAATATGAAAATTATGTCGGTCCTTAATTTGAGTCCAAACCGTTCGCAAAGGTTATTAGCAGATGATAAAAGTCACTGTTAGCAAGGAAAGACTTTAAGAGCACACAAACCATTACCAAGCTGGATTATTTTTATGAAATTTTTTGCCAGTAATCATTGATAAGATTATAAGAATCTATCATGAGTGTGAGTGTAGGATAGAAAAATCTGTCCCAGTATCGCCGTTTAGCATCACGAGACTTGCCGAGTAATGACAAACGGTGATCCCAAGGGACAGATTTTTCTTATCCTACCCTCACACAAATATGGATTCTTTTTCTTGCTCACCACTGTTTTTTTTAATTAAGAATAAGCTTCCAGAAGTCCCTGAATACGCTAAGATACAATTTCCTATGATGAGATCATTTTAATATAACAATGACGTCACTTGATGACAATATGCCCGAGTTCCAATACAACCAATGTATGTAGCCCTCACGTGACAGCCTGGGTAAGATAGCATGGTTTAGATAAGATATTCTATCCCAAGGTAAAATCTCAGATATCCGTATCAGGTCATTCCGGTGTGCAAGAAAAATGTATATGAAATTTAGAAGAAATCCAGTAACAAATTTATGAAACTATGACATTGTGTGGTTAGACAGGCAGACAAAAGGAACACCAATGTTTGATGGCATGGCCCTAATACGATAGAACTCGTTCAGTTGAGCAGTAATAGCTGCATGAATAATAACCATCACTATAACTGTATTAACAGCAATATCACAGGAAAAAACAAAAATTTTCAGGGCATTTTGAAAAAAAATTCTTACCCATAAATTTTAGCAGGTTTGGGTGCTCAAAAGAACCTTCTAATTGAGACAGTCCTTTTGAGTAGCCACAACATATGTTTTGGATGAGAAATAAGAAAATTATTTTTCTGTTATGCACCTGTCTGTGTCTTGTCACAGCTAAGAAACTTCATAAAATAGAAGGAGAAACAGAATAAACAACCAACAACGACCAGTGTTGTCTTTTTAATAGTAGATTATCGACCGGTTTAGGTCATCCAATGACCTTTTTCAAGATGAAATATAAGTATCATGTATGCCTGAAGTACTAAAAAACGGATAAGAAAAGTCACATGACCCTTACTGTTATGATGTGAATAGAATAGAATAGAATAGAATGATAGTATGAAAGAGTTCTAATAGAGGGGGTATGTATATTGCGTATATGACATCAAGAGGTAGTTATTGCATCAACCTGTTGGATTTAAATTGTCAATAGTTGGATATTTCAAAATCCCATATACTTGTGTATTGCTCGTTTGGTTATCTAAGGTATAGATGCAGGTCTGTTGTACTTGATACTGCAGAGCTTTCTGGAATACTGTATAAGTCTTCTGGGAGGTGGGGTTCCTTGGTATATCACTGTGTAGCTTCTAAAGTTTGTTTTGTGATAATTGTCAGGTAAAGTTGGGTAGGTGTAGAGTTTGTAAATATCCTGTATGGGTACTTTCTCAAGGCTTCTATTATTCTGGATTTGAGTGAATTTGGGTAGAAGGAAATGTAGTTTCTAGGCTGAGATGTGACTTTGTTGGGTACGTAAGGAGATCTGTGTGTAGTTGTCTGTCCTTGTCTTTGTACACTGTCAAATCTAGGTAGTCTATGAGAGATACGCTGGTGGCTGGCATGCTTTTGGAAGCTGGAAGGCCACTAAAAAGGAGTTCAACTCCTCTCTGTTCTTGGGCCATATCATGAATGTATCGTCAATATATCTCCACATATTATAGTCTGTTAGCCGGATTGATAGTTATAACAAAACTGTTGTGACTGTCTAAGCATTCTTGCAGACATGCTCTAGGGCTTACAAAATATACATGTACGGTAGATCCTTCACTTAATTGAACAAGCTTTAGAGAAAGATGTTCATGTCAAAATCTATATTACATGTGGTCCACTGGAAATGTGAGTATGCATTTTCAAGAAATGACTTCACAATCACACCCAGGAGCTCAGTACCATTATGATTATCACATGTAGCATGGTTCATACAGGCAAGTATGAGTAAAATTCAAGAACATTTCAAGGACTTCTAAAGGCCATCCTACAGTTTTCAAGGACTAAAAGTTTATGAAAAATCCTAATTTAAGTGTTAAAATTCTACGATAGAAATGCTAGACTGGGATAATAGAGACATTAGTACTCGAAAATTAGAATAAATTTGTTGTGCCTATATTTGGTGCAGCATATGCTGCACCAAACTCCAAATAAAGGCACAACAATTTTATACTGATTTAGGTTGCTACATGTATCAACAGTGTTGAGTCCTCCAGAAAATAGCAGAATTCAAGGACTTTTCAAGGCCTTTGAGTGATTTTCCAGTACTTTTCAGTGCAGATATATTTTTCAAGGCCTTTTCCAGAAAGCCCTCCAAATTCAAGTACTTTTCAAAACTGTGCGAACCCTGTGTATAGTCCCATTTAATAGCACTCATACATCTTACAAACTTACCTGCATGGTTGTGCCCCCTTCAAAACCAGGCAAACAGCCATAGGCCCACTCGTGAACTCTCTCTCCATTCTCAAATAAAGCTCTGATAGATGCAAAGCATTTGCTGTTGGGTGGTGCCTCACAGGTGCTGTTAATGGCGTTGTCAGGACACGGGCTGCAGAAACAACGTAACCCTTGCACTGAAATATAAACACACTGTGAATAAAAATCTGTAAGTTAGAGAGGCATCTATAACAGAAATGCTGTTTATTCCGTATTGGTTACATTGACGGAATAACACATTTTATATGAAACATTGTTTTCTTAAGAAATGTGGCATCATCTCTATATAGAGATGCAACCAAATTTTTGGTCCAGACTGAATAATTATTTTCTTAATAAAATATGGAATCATTTCTATATAGAGACGAATCCACATTTCTTGAGAAAACAATTATTTATTCTGTGCCAAAAATCTGGTTACACCCCTATGTAGAAATGATTCCACAGTGTTACGATGTCGAATGTCAGGAACATCAGAATCAGTGATGGTTGCGTATACGCACAAATACGCAAAGGTTTAGGTATGCACCTGGTCACCTATACGAACCGTGATAAGTATCAATATTTGTAAACCTGGAAACTATCTAGATTACGTGACCTGAAAGGGAAAAAAGGCCACAGGTTCTTGATGTTTCGGCTACGATAGCGTCGCAAACCAGGGTGACGTTACGATAGCGTACTGGAGATAACATATGGGTTTGTTCGTTTGGCATATGAGGTATTGTTTAGCGCTGACATAGGCCAGTCACTAAAAATACTTCTCTATTACACATATTTGAGTGTGGATATTTAGAAGAGCAGATCCATCCTAACGGCATGGGAGCCGTTAGCCATACACCCACGGGTGAGGGCTAATCGCGCCCTTATAGGGTTAGGCTGTAGTTTTAAAAAAAGGGACCAGTGAAATTATTTTTATTTTGTAAACTTGAAACGAACAACTTCATTTTTGACGCAATAGAGTGATTCTGAGTAACCAAGATTCTAAAAGTAGATTGTTTTTTGCAGAATTATCTCTGATTTGTGTCCCCTCCTACGTTAGAGGTAGAATGTTGGTGAACCATTGTATCTAAAACCTGAGGGCACCTAACAGTCGTCCCCTTAGGCCACAAACAGTGTGGGATCGGGTTCCAGGATTTGTTAATCCCAACGTAGTCAGAAGTCAACTACATACCCTATGAGTTGATAAGCCAACCTGCTGGAATCGCGAATAAGCAACAAAAGTGACTTAAAGAGTCAAGATCGCGATCAAAAATACGCGGGTTATAAAAGAAGTCCCATAGAAATAGATCTGACGTCTCAGTGCAATGTTACGATTAGACATAAATCATCTCAGACCCTATTGACTAAGAGTCAACGATTGTGTAGCCAAGAAGATGAAGTTTTTGCGAAAAGCGTAAATTAAGGGAAAAAGCATTTCATACCGCGACACTTAATATTAGATAGGCCCAGTTTTTTTTCTTAGATCTTAGATTTATAGGTGAATTATATTCTTTACGTTTCTTATTTCTGACTAGTTGACGTACATCTAGAGCAGGACACTCTAAGATTGATTATTATTGAAACTATCTTAGAGTGGCAACTTGCCCTAGTATAGGATGGTCAACTAGCCAGAAATAATACCGTACAATACATGTATTGTATTATTAATGTGTTGTCGATGTTTTTTTTTAGTACATAAAGTACTGAAAAGATATTACTAGTTGTGTGCATTATTTTTCCCTGGTAGCATCGTCATCGCCTAAAGGAATTTTCCAATAAAATTTCCCCTCTTCCTTCCTGACCGGCTTTATGTTGTAACACACAGGTCTTAAGAAAAAATTATTCAGTCTGGGCCAAACATCTGGTTACATCTCTAGATAGAAATGCATCCACATTTCTTGAGAAAACAATTATATTCAGTCTTTGCCAAAAATCTTGTTGCATCTCTATATAGAAATGATTCCACATTTCTTAAGAATACAATGTTTTTATATCAAAATACGTTTTTTCCATCAATGTATTTTATGCGGAATAAACAGCATTTCTGTTATAGATGCCCCTAGTGGTAGGAATCGGCTGGATTTTTATGATGGATCATCGGTAATAACAAGTGACCGACGATGGATCATTAATCGACTAAAATAAAATACATATATGGGACATAATATCATGCTACTTCTAAAATTCCTTACTGACCAGCCATGTTCGGTGTCAAATAACAGGGCCATTGAAACAAAGAATTCATTTTTACTCCATTATTTTGACCGTTTGCTGTTCATACCAGAAACTTAAAATGCAGAAAATGGTCATATTAAACAAATACACCAAGCTAAAAATTTAAGGCCAATGTAGCAGAATGTCTATACCAAGTAATCGATTAAACAAATACACCAAGCTAAAAATTTAAGGCCAATGTAGCAGAATGTCTATACCAAGTAATCGATTATTTAAAAACTACCGATCAATTAATCTGTTCACTGAAAATGACAATGATCGATGAACTCGATTAATCTGCCTACCACTAGATGCCCTTCTAGGACTCGGCATCCGTAAGTGTTGTGAGAGCCACTACTGGGGCGTTCACAACAATAGCATGTGTTATCCAGACGCTTTATGTCTACTTTTCTACTGTAGCGTGTGGCCGAGCGGGTTAGCTATGAAGGGGTTAACTTGGGTTCTAGCCTTATCAATTCAATGGTAGTATATACATATATAACAATTTTCCTCTTGGCGACCTTGCCAACTGATCGGTTACAAATGATTGGTACAAGCAAATAATCAAGTTAGAAATTGCTGATTGGTATTATAACAAAGTACAACACGTATAAATCCGATGCTAAGTTACTATGTTTCAGCGCTCAGACACATCCAGCTATTTGCTACAGCTGCGCTATAGTTCAACTTTAAAAGGGACGGCAACACTGATGATTACTATGTTTTATATGAAAGATCTTAATAAACCATGAATTTTGATACCAGTTTCCTCTAAATCGGTTGAAAATGTGGAAGTTATGGGCGTTTGAATATTTGCAAATGGACTGTAATGGAAGCGGCCATATTGTAGGCTTAGTGATGTCATTCAGCCTAATTAAATATGCGTAATTAAAATAAAAGACAAACCAATGGATTATTTGCATTAATTTTTAATGAAACATTTTCCTTGTGTATAAAGCTACATATCTGCTGAAACACAGATGATTTGATAGTAGTGATAACTAAAAATTAAGCAGTTGAAAAAATTCTGAAAACTAATTAAATATTCAAAATGGTGGCTAAATGTTGGCCATATTGAATTTTTAAAAGCCCATAACTTGACCATTTTTCAACCGATTTTGATGATACTTGTATCAAATTTCATGGTTCATAGAACTCTTTCTGATAAAACGTACTTATCATTAGGGTTGCTGTCCCCTTTAATGTTTCAACAGTATGATCAACCAACAGTTCAGCTCTTATAACGCTAAACCACATCCAGCTATTATGCTACCAGCTGCCCCATGGTTCAACTCTTATTGTTCAACAGTATGTTCAACCGATACTGTTCAGCTTAATGCCCAAAGAAATCCTGCTGGCCACAACCCGTTCACTATTGTCTACTGCTTGGAATCCTCTTGTACTAGCTGGGCTTGTACGAGAACCCGGATACCTAGCTCGAGACAAATTCGACACAAAGTTGTAAACCAACATATTACTTAATAAAAGTACAACACGTGACCTCTCTTAGCGATGTGTACTGCTCGGAGTCAAAACACAGACTAATCAAAGATAGAGATCTCGCGCTTATATAGTCACTGAAACAGTGTCTGGTTTCCAGTTGCTTACAGTAAATGATGCTCGTAATAGTCGGGACGTTTGGTAAAATGATAGGAAATAATATACATCATTTAAACAACGAGAATTAGGGCTGTGGATCGTTAGGTAAGTGGCGATCCGATCTGATCCACGATTCATGAGTGACGATTCACAGATCGAACTGCGAGTCACTGGTTAATAAAAAAGTAAGATGAAACATCTATTGTTTGGTCTATTTACTTAGTAAATCAGCCCTTTCTGTTAAACCAAAGTACCCCCATGTATACAGCTAGTTATCAAAGAAGATAAGACTACATTTCCACTTACGACTGTCAAGGCATGCAACACACTTTGTAAATTTGATCTTATACCTTCCTGAACTTGGATAATCATATTCTGACAGAAGTGTGCTGATTTCAGTATAAGGCCCTTTTCCTTTGTCCTGAAGTTCACACATAAACAACATGACCTGGGTCACGTAGGCCTAATCAGCTGTCGCCTTGCCGGCAAGAGAAAAAACTTCAAAGAAAATAATAACCCTTTGAAATGTATTTGATAATTGACATATGATGATATTTTTGGCTCAGTTTATTAGTACATACCCACTCGGGTCCAAGATACCGATGAAGTGTGTTCAAACAAAATAGATTGGAATATATTATCAGCGGAGTTTGGAATACTTTGAGGATTTTAATTACCGATAAAAGGTGTCACTAACCTGTAAGAAACAAAGGTATTTGAATAAGAGATATTATCAATAAGAATCGTAGTCATAGTGAAAAATTTCAATGGACCATTTTGTGAAAAACTTCTTGTTTCAGTTAAAAAAAGGTAAAAAAAAATAAAAATAAAAGATCGCGATCCAACGATTTCGGCAGTGACGAATATCCATACTCGATTTTAAATTCAGATCCGCGAATATCCGAGTACTCGGATACTCGCAGCAGCCCTAACGAGAATGTACAATTTACTAACCAATAACGGCTTAAACAATTTATCAATAAACACATTCGACAGCTGACTACTTTCAGTTTTGGGAATAGAACAGAATATTTTCCGTTGGTTAACAGGGCACCTGGGTACTTCATTACACTACCAAAATGGCCGATTTGTCAACAAGATTCACATGAGTGAAGGATTTGCGCATTTTATGCAGTGAGAAGTTACTGAGAACCCTTTTATTACAATAAACACATAATGAGTATCATTTATAATCTTTGCCCAATTGTTTCAAGAACTCGATGCCCGATGAAGAAAAATGGTGTTGACCCTTACAAAGTTTAAAGGCCTTGATATTCACCTTATAAGAGGATATAGCTATTATTATAGGTCTAAGATTAGGCCTAAGAATGGATTTTCTGTTATGTCCCATTCTTAGGCCTAATATTTTGGGTCACATTTTGTTCAAATAGGAACACTCTAACATTTGACTCAAACTCTTATAAAAAGACCAATTTGTCAGGTGTAAAAATTGCTGTAATAGTAAGTCCCTTACCTCTAGTTGATGCTCACACAAAATATGTCCAAAATATTGAAAATCCACTTTTATAGAAGCAAATAATGATTTGTTTACAAAAAAGTCTCCAAAACACATATGTTCAACACAATGACATCACAGTTTTATGAATGGGTGAAGTCCTCCATGAAAAAGCATGCAGTGACCATTGGCTGTTTTACCTGTCACATGTCACATGCCAACTCAGCAGATTTTAACATGTGACCCAAACAGCCAATGGTCACTGCATGCTTTTTTCACGGAGGACTCAGCCATTCATAAAACTGTGATATATGTGTTTTGGAGACTTTTTTGTAAACCAGACAAATTGGTCTTTTTATAAGAGTTTGCAGGGTTTCAGCTGGACTGAAATTTACTTCGGACATTTTGTCCAAGCAGCCCCAATATTGTTCGGACATTTGGAAATTTTTTAGGACATTTTTTTTCTATCATTTTTTTCCACCATAAACGGAAATTGGCATCTGCCCTTCTCAAATTGAAACCAGGGGTAGTTTTGCTACCATTTCGGATGGTAAGTGCGGCCTGATTGATTGGCTGGCTTTTTATTTCATGAGGAAGCTGGAGCATGTTGATCGGTGGAAGTGGGTGGGGTACTTTTTTTTTGCTGCTTTTTACGGCCGCTGCATGACTCGTTAGCCACAGAAAATGACTGTTCAGGTAATGATGGAGCGGGCAAACTGTTTTGGGGCATAAAAAAACTTGAGTTCATGTTGTGTCTTGGTGGCAATTAAGTTTTTTTAGTCATATTATCGGTAAATGCCAATGAAAACATGCTGTCCGCTTCGAGATGAAATCAAGGGAAGAAAACTATAAGGATGCAATAGACCAATCAGGCGCGGCGTAACAAAACACTATGACTGGTTTGCTTTAGTGAATAAGTATTTGCGGGGTAAAATAAGGTGAACCAGTGTGCAGCTTACATAAATTTGGCCAATCAGAGATCGTTTTTTAAAACAAAAATACTATTGCATCACTGTGCATTACCGTACAGCATGCGTTTCCGAAAATCATCTCGGACAAAATGTCCAAACTGGATAGCAAACTCTCGGACATCTGGAACTATCTTCGGACTATGTCCGATGGCCGACGCCAAAGTGAATCCCTGGTTTGAGTCAAATGTTAGAGTGTTCCTATTTGAACAAAATGTGACCCAAAATATTAGGCCTAAGAATGGGACACAACAGAAAATCCATTCTTAGGCCTAATCTTAGACCTACTATTATTATTGTTCTTTCTGTGTAGTAAATATGTCAATACCAAATTTGTGTGGATACATCCTCTTATAAGGCAGGATTCCACATAGGTCAACTATATTAAAGTATCAAAATATGTCCATTTTGTAGATCGACACACTGTCTCTCTTAATAGTTTGCGTGCGTTAGCCTTTGAATAACAGAAAGCGGGCGAAAACAAAATGACGCGCATTATCAAATTGTTGGCACTGCGCAGAGCAACAGTAGATATGCGAAAAGGAATACTCCCGTGGACCACTAAACTGGGAACTACCCACCAAGTTGGCGTAAAAATATGCCAGATTAGGAATTTCAAAGAACTGTGCGTGATCAGTGGCACGGATAGCTGGCATAGCAAAGAAGAAGTAAAAAAATATCTGTGTCCCACCTCTGTAAGACTTACAATTGATAAAGTTCGCAAAGGTTGTTGTTTTCATTTTGACAGGTCTTTTTTTATTCGACTAGAAACTCTTACTGGCAAATAAAGCTAAAGTACGACAATAAACAAATAAATATATAACTTTATTTTCACATCGCTGTAATCATGAAACCTCTCTCTATCAGAAAATATAGCCGTTACCTTTACAGATGTGTATAATTGATAAAATAATCACAATCCAAATGCCGAGACTGTAAGTCTGAACAAAAACTTTGGACGCCATTTGCAAAATGCAACGTGACGTCATTTTGGGTAAAACTTCAAACTCCCCAGCAGTTGGAGTTTGCTTTACAGTTGATCGACAAGATAGTTCACCGACATACATTTGCCAGGCAATTCACCGACCAATACAGTTAGTTCACCGACAGGATTAAAGATGGTTGATCTGACAAATCTTGCCAGGTTCCCGCGACAAGCGTTAAAAGTCAACTAGGACCCAGTATAAACGGACTGGTCACTGACGGAAATACAAAGTAAGTAAGGGTGCAAAGATCAGGAATCGATACAATCAAGTACCACACCTGACCCAGGATACCAATGGGAAAGTGACAAACTCACAGTAGACACCACAAACGAGAGCCAAGAGGTCAGCCCTTTCCCAGCAGGTGACCACAAAGCACATAAAAACAGACGCGCACAAAGACATAGCAAACACAAGACAGAAGAAAAACATAAAAGATCCACAAAAGAAGTACCGCCTTGGAACGGTCAGTAAAATATTTTACTGGAGGGCTTTAACCGGTTTAACGGCGCCAACCTCACCCTTAATTCAGATGTGGATCAAGACACATAGAAAGTCAAAAGTATTGCAGAATGCTACCCTTAAAGCATTCTGCAATACTTAAAACCTTCACTAAGCGATAATTTGTCTGGAAAACCAATTTTTTTGGTCTTCTTGTGTGGCGGCTTAAGACAGGTTTACAAAGACATAGCAAACACAAGACAGAACAAAAACATAAAAGATCCACAAAAGAAGAACCGCCTTGGAACGGTCAGTAAAATATTTTACTGGAGGGCTTAAACCGGTTTAACGGCGCCAACCTCACCCTTAATTCAGATGTGGATCAAGACACATAGATATTTGGTTTGCATGAAAGACCCCTAACTTATCAATGCATCATCTCCTAAAACATATAAATATATAACAAGGAGATAAAGCAAGAATAAGGACTCAATAGTTAACTAAACTGAATACCGGAGCAAAAGAAATCCAACAGGTAAACCCCGGTGGGCCTGACAAACAGCCAAAGCATCAGGCCCCTACCATCTCATCAACAGATAAGTCTTTAAGTCGGAACCATCATAGAGTCTGAAGTCCGACCCACCGGCGTGCAATTAAAGAGGAAAGCAGAGTTGCCAACCGTGACTGGGTTGACTACCAAGCATGAAGTCTGTTGCAATACATTAATGTTATAGCCAATCTTTTTATAATGGGAAATTATTTTAATGAACTGCGTTGAAAAATTATTAGAGCCAACAATCTTCTTCAATTTATACACCAAGTCACCATAGAAATCAGGTTCCGAAAGTCCTTGGCGCAAGAGAGATTTAAGTCCAACTTGGAATTTAGAAATCAAATCATAGTATCGTCTATAAAATTTTGAAAATGTTTTGCGAAGTTTATGATACCGATAGCCTTGTTTAAGAAGTTTCTGAGTTATCAATTTATTGCGAGTGTTGAAGTCAGCAACATAGCTAGATGCTCTAGCAAAACGAATGAGTTGAGAGATATAGACTCCATAGGATGTAGAACGAGGAACATCACCATCTAAAAATGGGAAATTGACAATTTCAAAATCAAAGTCGTCACGTTTATCATAAATTTTGGTAGAAACAATATCATTAGAAATTGACAAATGCAAGTCTAAAAATGCGGCTTCGGTATCAGAGGCATTGACTTTATTCAGTTGGAGCTCTGAAGGGTATATTTGACTAACCATATTGTCAAAATAAACATTATTAATATTTAAAATATCGTCCAAATATCTGGAAGTAGTGTTAAACGCATCAATAACATCAGCCTGCTTATCATCAGAAAGAGGCATCATAAAGTCCCTCTCATAACAAAACAGGAATAAATCTGCAACCAGGGGAGCACAATTAGTGCCCATAGGAATCCCAACTACTTGTCTATAGAGCTTGGTGCCAAATCGAACAAAAATGTTGTCCAACAAAAAGGTCAGTGCATCACATACATTTTGACACGACCATGCATGGTATTTTTTAGGCTTTTCTGAAGTAAAAATGCATTTCTGTCATTACATGCAAGGTAAGGAGAGCCTTCTCTCTGGAAGGTTCTTTCTATAAGATCATTAAGTTTATCTTTAATAAAATTATGAGGTAAAGTAGTGTAAAGAGTAGAAAAATCATAAGAAGACAAACTGGTCGCATTGAAATCTCTAGCTTTAAGTTTATCTAAAATTTCACCTGAATTTTTATAGACCAAAATAGGTTTTTACCAGATCTCTCATATACCTTTTCACAATATTTGATAACATGTTTTTTAACAGCTGTAAGACACGAGGTTAACAATTTAGAAAGTTCTGTTGTCGTACAAGAACTAGAATTAGCAATAAATCTTGCTTTATAGGGTTTTTTTATGGAGTTTAGGTAACCAGTACATCGTAGGAACTTTGTCTTGATTTTCTTTAGCTTTGACACCAAAATGTAGGGCTGTATGACAACCATGCCCATCAACAATCACCCTTTCACTTAAAGAAGGCTGCAGTTTATAAGCATTAGTGTCAACAAGCTCACGCTTAAGAGTATCAATATAGTACAATCGTCAAACAACTACAACATTGTTAGCAGCTTTATCTGCTGGAACCAAAACATTGTTCATATGAAAATCCTGGATACCTCATTTAATATGACGAAAAGAAGATTTAGGTTTAGGGGGCAAAAGATGTGTATTACGAGAGTAAAATGAAATACGAGTATCAATAATTTTAAAAATGTTAATCTTCCATTCCTTCAAGGCATCAGGTTCAACATTTTCTCGTTTGCACCAACGATTACTAAAGTCATTTAAAGAAGCAGCGATCTCTCTACGACATTTAGAGAAATCGATGTTAGAGGGAAATCTATATTTAGGACCTTTAGAAATGATATTGCGAACTCTAGCGTCAGGAATGACATTTAGATTAACTGTAATAACATGCCCTGCAGAGGGATATAAATAATTTGAAATTTTACAATCTCAGGAGGCAGGAGTATTGGAATCTATATCTAAATCATTTACAATTTTATTAAAGTTAAATATCGTAGACCTAATAAGTTTGTTATATTTATAACAAATGATAGGAGTTTCAGAATTATTAAAGTAATTTGGAATAGATGAAATCACTGAATTATCCTTGAAGATACTATGTAAACCAATAAACTCAATACCTTTGTTAATGAATGGAATTTTGATAAAATGTCGTTTATGGTTGACCTCAGAATCGATACAAGGACTAAGGAAATGTTGAACATAACACCTTGTAAGGAGTGCTGCTTTATATAATTTGTTTGCTCTATCGTAAAGTTTATTAGCCTCTAACTCTAAATTGCGTAAAACTGAGATAGGCAAGGAACTTAAAAATGAAAATAAGCCATGCCGACCATGATCAGTTAAAGCCAAGGAAAGATCCTTTACAGAAGTATTTAAGCGTTTTTTCAGTACAAATTTTGCGCTTAATGTTGCCATTTTTACGTTTACCATGAGATCTACTTTTACGTTTTTTACATTCCAAAACAGAAAAAAACATCAAAATCTGGCATTTTAGAAATGTTGCCTTCATGGTATATATTATCATTAAAGCCTAAAGGAAAAGATGATTGCAAAAATTTAATCCATTTAAGTTCAGTTTCATGTCTCTTTATATTTTTTAATCTAGTTGATGAATTTGGATCATATATAATTTTTTCAACCAGCTGAATTACAATTTTACTAGGTGAATGACCATTATTTTTGAAATGGCGATAAAGAAATGTGTCAAATTTTTTAGGCTTTTTCATTTTACGAAAGTGCTCACGAAACCTAGTCTTGAGGGATCGGCCAGTTTGTCCAACATATTGCATTCCACAGTTAGTTTCAGTTCAAGTTATAACATAAATCAGACCTGATGAAGTTCAGTCCAAATCATTATTATTAATTATGGAAAACTGCCTACCATTTACAGATGATGTAATGGTAGTTTTAGTACATAAATGTGTGCAACAGACACACCTCTTGGCATTGCACTTAGAAACATTAGGATACATCCCGCGTCTTTTGAATGCATTAAATGGTTTAGTATACTTCTATTATTATGTTGTCGAGGCATTATTTTAGCGCTATTTCAAAGTACTACTGCTTAGAAAATTGATTCTGAACATACCCGAGATTATGCAGAACAAATAATAGAGTTTGAAGAGGAAGAATTAGAAGTAGTATCGGGGTGTTACATGTTTTCAACAGTCACATGTTTCCGACAGTTTCCAAAATCTGCCAACATTTTTCTTATTATCAATGAAAAACCTATCATCCCTCGATATCTTGATGGGTCATCCATTTGTCTACATTTTTTTTTTAAAATATTAGGACAACTTTGAGGTATATGTATTTTTTTACTCATTCATTTGGAACACCTTGGTTTTCTGCAGTTTTTCTTATTACTTTTTTTAGATGCTAGAATAAAGATCAGCGTCATATCTGTAGACATAAAACATCCCAATATTTGCTATTTTCCATTTCATTGGTCCCTGGAGCACAAATTGAAATGGACACTTGATGGAAGTATGCCTCATTTTTATTTGTACAGGCTCAGAAACAAGCCAGGGGTTCTTATGATGAAAAATGGCCAACTCATAATATTTACCCAACTTCAATAAGGTCTACGATGTTCTTTTGAGTAGCCACAACATAGGTTTTGGATGAGATTTATCGAGGGGTGATCGATAAATTCGAGAAAGTCTTTAATATTAGACGCTGAATTAGGAGTAGGTTAATGATACTTTGGCAACTTGCTGAAATATCAATTAGGAACATTTTGACGACGTGAGGTCCTCAAGACGTCAGAACTAATACCGTGACGTCACATTTATGACGTCACGGTAAACTCGCATCGTCGAGAAATGACAGACGACGTGGTTCACGAACAGCGTACTGTTATTAATTTCTATGTAAGATTAGGAAAGAATATGCCTGAAATTAAAGAAAACCTGCAAAAAGTTTACGGGGACTCTCGTTTCACAAATAGTTGTATTCGCAAGTGGTTTCATCGATTCAGTGACGGTAGAAAGTCTGTGAAAGATGACCCCCGCTCCGGCCTAAAAGTAACAGTAAGTACGGACAAAAGAATTGCTGCAATAGATGAATATGTTATGAAAGATAGGCGAATTACTGTTCGGCAGGTAGGTGAGAACTTTGACATTGGTTATGGGACTGCTCAAGATATTCTGACAAATGAACTTGGAATGCGAAGGGTTTGTGCACGTTGGGTGCCTAGACTGCTTGTTGCAGAACAGAAGACGGTTAGGGTACGAATATGCACAGAACTTCAGCAGAGATCGTCGGATGAAGGTGATTCATTTCTTAATAAGGTGATAACATGTGATGAAACATGGTTTCATTTCTTTGAGCCCGAAAGTAAGCAACAAAGCTCAATGTGGAAGCATACTTGGTCCCCTTCACCTGTAAAAGCACGCCTTTCCAAGTCGGTTGGCAAAGTAATGTCAATAATATTTTGTGATACGAAGGAAATTGTACTCAATCATATGGTACTTGACAAAACTATTGTAAATGGTGACTACTATTCCGGTGTTTTTTGAGAACAACTCCAAAGAGCTATCCGAGATAAGCGCCCGGAATTGTACAGGTCAGGATTCATTCTACACCAAGATAACACGCTAGTACATGTCAGTCGTGTTGTAAAGCAAACTATGAGCGAGTTAAATATAGAACCACTTTAACACCCACCGTACAGTCCAGATTTGGCTATTTGTGACTTCTTTCTGTTTCCAACCGTAAAAGATCACCTTCATGGAAGGAAAGTCGAGTCCAGAGAGGAACTAGGTACTGCAATAACAGAGGCGCTTCGAATGGTCCCGGTCCCATTCTGGAGCAGCATACTTTAGCAGGGGTCTGACAAAGGCCTTGAAGGCATTTTCTCTTAGTGAGTTTTTTTTTGTTTTAATGTTCCTCCTAAGGAAGCCTTGTGATTTGCTTGCAGTTCTGGTAATCCGCTGACATGGGTCTTCCAAGATAAGTCATTTGCAATGCCAACACCCAGGTATCTGCAACTCGTTATCATCTCAAGAGTTTCAACAGGTAGAGTGTATTTTGTAGGGAGGAGAGCACATGATCTGGTTATGTGTATTACCTGGCATTTGCTGGGATTTAATTGCATATCCCATTTGATTTCCAATTCTTGGAAGATGTCTAGGTCGGCCTGTAATTGCTCAGAGTCAGCTAATTTGATTATGGCAAGGTAGGCTGCTGTATCGTCAGCAAAAAGACTTACCTGTGACTTAACCTTGTCTGGCAGGTCGTTTATGTAGACCAGGAAGATGATTGGGCGAAGGGCAGATCCCCGTGGGGCGCCTGATGTTACTGGTACTTCCTAGGACCAATCCCTATCCAGGACCACAGTCTGCGACCTACTGTTAAGGAATACCTTCATCCAAGATATGGTTAAAACCATGCTGGAGATCATACAGGATCTGGTTTAAATTAAGATGTTTCACAATATTGGATGCAACTATAAGTTCGAATATTTTACAAGGTATGCATGTTTGGGTCTGTAATTTGCAGGGCTGGACTTTTCTCCCTTTTTGAAAATAGGTGAAACTTTTGCTTTGAGCCATTCAGATGATAAGGTATTCATATTGAATGTCCAGGTTGTGTCTGTTAATTGAGATAATATTAAACGAGCCTCTGCTATAAAAAGAGCTTTACTCGGCTATTGAGACACCAGACCACCAAGAGGAACTTCAAGGATATCTATTTGACACTTGTTGATGAGGAAGCCAGGTTATTGGAGAATAATAGCCAAAAGTGTAAATATTTTGATATGGAAAATGGAAATGTTACATGTACAAAACGTAAAAAGACGAAGTGGGGTATATAAGGCAGATTAACCTTCAGTTTCATGTCATTCTTCATTGCACTCAAGCTGTGAACATATACAGGAGCTTATCTCTAATTTGATTAGATCTGGCTAATACCTGAATTATAGTTGACAGGTCTTATCAGCTCAGTGACCATGTTGTTTATCAAGCCATTGGTCTAATTTAATCAGACAGTAGTTACACTCCACTTACTTATTGTCTCATATTGAAGCCACTCCCCTGCCGGGGGTACAGGATTCCTGCCTTTAATTACAGATAATGAAATTTTATTGATAACAAAATGAAGTGAAGAAAACGATCAATTGAATAAGGCAAACTTTCGGCATATTGGCGTCTTATCAAACGTATAAAAATGGATGAATAATTTAATCATTTCCTTACTTGTTTTAGAAAAGGGTTTGGGTGTCAGTCCACCCTGTTGAGACTGATGTTAGACTAGGGGAAAACACTAGATAATCATAAGTATTAATAAATTGGAAAAAGGTACAAAAGAGAGCGTTGGGATTCATAAATAATGACTGCTCATCTTCTCCTGCTTGTTATTATACTTTTGTTTGTCGAAGTATAATCCCTACAGCAGGACTTCAGATTTTTTTTCAAGATCGGTGGGCCGAAGTGATCCATGGAGCAAGCAATGGTGGGACATTTTCTGAAAGGATTGGCCCAAGCATATCAAATTAACCACAGTTGACATTTGGGTAGTACATGTATACTGTACCTACACACTGACACAGACACTTGTATGCATTCTGCAATACTTTTGACCTTCATTAAGGGATAATTGGTCTTCTTTTTTAAGTGGGCGCTTAAGACAGGTTTTGCTGTATAATCAGCAGTCAATAGAGCATTCTGCAATCCATTTGACCTTCATTAAGCTACCGTTTGTTATTAAGATCTTTGTTTTGTCTTATAGATTGGCTGCTTAAAAAAAGTAAGTAATGGTGCAAAGACATGTTTTACTGTATTGACTACCTACTCGTACTTTCTGTTTTGCGGAGCTCATAGACACGCAGAAAGGTGAATATTTTTTTTATTAAAGTGAGATTTTTTCACAACTAAAAAGGATGGGTATGGGTCCACTGGGCCCACTGTCTTGGGAAGTGATGGGTTATATTTTGAAATCATGGGACAATGACCTGGGCCCACCATAATTCTGAATACCTGATACAGGGCTTACGTTAAGTATTGAAAGTATTGGACACAAAATAAATCTTATATGTCTATGTCTTAAGTATCAAGGCATTTTGTTCGAGAAGAGATTGAAATTTAATAAACATTTAACAGTGACAGTTAAAAGAGCCAACAAGTTGGCGTGTTTGATGAAAAGAACATTTTCTTTTATGGATTAAGAAATATTTCTTATGGTATACAAGAGTTTGATTAGATCAGTGTTAGATTATTTCTCTGTAGTATGGAACCCATGTACAAAGAAATACAGACAATGCCTAGAAAATGTTCAAAGACGAGCAATGAAACTGGTCTCTGAATTAAAGGTTTTAAGTTATCAAGAGAGGCTAAGAGAAATGAATTTACCAACATTATATTATAGGAGAAATAGAAATGACCTGATTAAATTATTTAAGATAGTAGCACATATAGGGGATACTGAAGTGAACAATATTGGTTATGTTTAATGATAATAATACCAGGGGTCATAAATTCAAGCTTCAAAAGCCAATGTGTAATAAATCATTCAGACAACAGTCATCCCCAATGCGTTGTATTGGCGATTTAAATAGGTCACGTTACCGCCTATGAAATGGAAAGTGATACAAGGTAAGTAAGGGTGCAAAGATCAGGAATCGATACAATCAAGTACCACACCTGACCCAGGATACCAATGGGAAAGTGACAAACTCACATTTAGACGCCACAAACGAGAGCCAAGAGGTCAGTCCTATCCCAGCAGGTGACCACAAGGCACATTTAATACAGACACGCACAAAGGCATAGCAAACACAAGACAAAAAAAACATAAAAGATCCACAAAACAGGTTCCGCCTTGGAACGGTCGGTAAAATATTTTACTGGAGGGCTTCAACCGGTTTCACGGCGCCAACCTCACCCTTATTTCAGATGTGGATCAAAACACATATATATTTGGTTTGCATGAAAGACCCCTAACTTATCAATGCATCATCTCCTAGAACATATAAGTCAAGATATAAAAAGGATTTAAGCAATGATAAGGACTCAACAGTAAATAAAACTGAATACTGGAGCAAAAGAAATCCAACAGGTAAACCCCGGTGGGCCCGACAAACAGCCCTACCATCTCATCAATAGATAAATCTTTAAGTCGGAACCGTCATAGAACCGTCATAGAGTCTGAAGTCCGACCCACCGGCTTGCAATTAAAGAGGTGAGCAAAGCAAAGTTGCCAACCGTGATTGGGTTGACCACCAAGCATGCAGTCTGTTGCAATGCATTAATGTTATAGTCAATCTTTTTATAATGGGAAATTATTTTAATGAACTGCGCTGAAAAATTATTAGAGCCAACAATCTTCTTCAATTTATACACCAGGTCACCATAGAATTCAGGTTCCAAAAGTTCTTAAATGGCGCAAGAGAGATTTAAGTCCAACTTGGAATTTAGATATCAAATCATAGTGTCGTCTATAAAAGAGCCACGTGCATTAAGGGGCTATTGTGACCCTCTATGAGGCTGAAATATAAAAATCGTTTTAAACTTATTTGCTCTTATTGGTTTATTAGAACAATAACCAAAGTGTAAACGTCTCGAATTAATTCGACTTTAACCGCTTAAAATTGGCTGAAAATAGGAAACTGACCATTTTGGTGCAAATTTGAGATGTTTGACAGACCAATTAACATAGAGCACAAGCAAATACCAAAAAGATATTTTAACAGCTGATGAGAATTATCACGGCACAAAACATATCAAAAGGATTTTTCGGTATTTAGCTGTGCTGATATCTAATTTTTAAAAATAAGTCTCCAAAGGCCTTAAATTTGGTCCAAAAGTGGCAATTTCTCTATTTAAGCCTACTTTGTCGGCCATTTTTGTTACCATAGCAACGATAAAATTTAAATAAATGCTGAAGTTTTACATTTCAGTTATTCCTCTAATGAACCAAGCAAAAGAAATTTGTGAAAAGCAATTTTCAGTTTTTGGCTCAGAGGGGACCAAATTAGCCCCTTAATGCACCTTCCCTTTAGGAGTCAGGAGTTTAAAAACTCAGTTGGGGGAGCGCAGTGGATCAGTGGTAGAGTGCTTGACCCGAGACCGAAGGGCCGCGGGTTCGAGCCTCACCAGTGTCACTGCGTTGTGTCCTTGAGCAAGAACATTAATCCTAGCTTAGTACTGGTTCAACCCAGGAAGACCCGTCCCTTTATAACTGAAATATTGTTGATGGGACGTTAAAAATCAAATCAATCAAACAAACAAAACTCAGCTGGTTAAAGTATGGAGCGGAAGACTTTTCGATTTGGATCAAATTTATTAATCCCACCGGAAGGGAGCGCAGTGGCTCAGTGCTAGAGTGCTTGACTCGAGACCGAGAGGCCGCGGGTTCGAGCCTCACCGGTGTCACTGCGTTGTGTGTGTTCATGAGCAAGAGACACTAATTCTAGCTTAGTACTGGTTCAACCCAGGAAGTCCCGAACCTACATAACTTAAAGATTGTTGATGGGACGTAAACAATCAAATCAAACAATAATTAATCACACCAGAAGCTCAAAACATTAATCAAACACTAAAGAAGCCGACAAGCACTTACACCACTTCAAATAATATTTTAAATTTTTTGAACGATCTTATGATTTGATATCTAAATTCCAAGTCGGACTTAATTGTGATTTTGTCACTTTCCTTGGTCAGGTGTAGTTCTTCATTGTGACGATTCCTGATCTTTGCCGTCTTTCTTACTTTCAATCTCTCTTGCGTCAAAGCGTTCGGAACCCGAGTTCTATGGTGACTTGGTGTATAGATTGAAGAAGATTGTTGGTTCTTATAATTTTTCAGCACGCATTTTCTGCCTAAACCATAGGGCATTGTTACTTAAAACTTTGCAGGTGAATAGGTCACATGATGTAGAGGATGTTGGGCAATATTTAGTGTGACCTTAATGCGAAGGTCAAAGGTCAAATAATGTATTTTCTTTTAAATGCATCTCCCTAACCGTTTGACGTAGCCACTCCAAAGTTTCCAGGCCCATGCGTCATATGATGTGGAGGGTACTCGGCAACATTTTGTGTAACCATGACCCAATGGTCAAGGTCAAAAGTGAAAAAGCGGGTATTTCCGATAGTTTACCATCGACTGCAGTCTGGTTTGTGTTTTGTGTTTCTTTCGCGCGTCTGTTCTTTGATACCTTGTGGTCACCTACTGGGATAGGGCTGACCTCATGGCTCTCGTTTGTGATGTTCAATTATGTTTTGTCACTTTCCCATGTGGTATCCTGGGTCAGGTGCGGTACTTGATTGTATCGATTCCTGATCATTGTCACCTTTCTTACTATGAAGGTATGAATAAAGCTGTTTTTTTTTTCGTTGCACCTCGTTTCTTATCAGTCTACTCATGCCTGATGCATATAGAGGGATCGCACATGTTAGCTGAAGCTTTAAAAAAACCTTTATCAGTGCCCATGCCACAAGCATCGGGGGGCCCTTACTCATGCAGTGTCCATGCTACAATCACTCAAAAATTAAACACCTGTTTCTTTAGAGAAATTCAACCATATTGTATATTTTGATCCAATCATGCATCAATCTGCAGGAAATGTCATTTTTACTTTCCACACATTACCTCTGGAACTGGATACTGATTAATCTACGTTCACCCGGGTCGTGCACATTACTTTCAGTTGATAAAGACGACCAATCATAACGCATCGGGTTGCGTTTCGTTGACAGGCCGATAGTTGCCCGGTTTTACGTGCTTTACAGTAAGTAACTATTTGGACAAACTTGCCTGAATTATATCAGTTTGCAATCTGACCAGGGTTTAAACATTTCACAAAGCTCATGAGGTAGTCAAACTTTATGAATATTGAGCCCGTACATAATATTTATCGCATTTTCGAGCACAAAAGAAGTAAGTATTTAAGTAATAGAGTAAGTGAGTGAGTGAGTGCGTGAGTGCGTGAGTGAGTGAGTGAGTGAGTGAGTGAGCGAGCGAGTGAGTGAGTCAGTACACATTTAGGTGGATTTACAACTGCATACTTTTTCACGCGATCTTAAGTAACACTTATAAGGGAATCAGGCTGCTGTACTACAAATGTGATATTAGCAATCAGTGCAGACCCAAATGAGGAGCGACCACAGTTGGAGTCTAGTACAGGTAACTAAAAGGTGACTGTGTCACAATGAATATTGTAGATATAGTTTATAATTTGTCACGCCGTTGATCCATATCTGAAAATCGTATCGTTTTTAATCCGGTTGAATATCAGATTAACAGAGCAATGTATTTTAATTATTGTCAATGCGTGGATTTTAATTGTGAAAGTGAAATGTAAACTACTCAATATGTGGTTTTGAACAACGGACTAATTAGATAGATGTCATACTGCTTGGTAATGTATATAGCAACAGTCATTGTATTTTACTGATATGCCAATAAATTTTCTTTGCTTTTAAATATAATGCCATTAGTTTAAACATATTGATTTCAGAAAGATACATTGTACAATTATAAATCACCTATTAATACAAAGTGTAGGACTTGAACGATTATGATATAATGTCATTAATTTTGGTTCATATGCCAGAAATCGATACTTTATTGGTCAGCCCAACGCCCTTGGGACCTGGGATATAAATATTATAGCGAGAATAAAATATTTTTTTTTTATCATAATTGTCTACGCAGTGATACCAGTGAATACGTAAGTATTTTTTTTCATCTTGCGCACAGTGAATATCACGTACCAAAATATGTTTTGAAGCTTTTAATAATAATAATAATAATAATAATAATAATAATAATAATAATAATAATAATAATAATAATAATTGTTTAAAGAATAGATTAAATACATTTTTGATATTATAATCTAACAAAATATACTATAAAAAATCATAACTTGAACTTCAATTCCTTAGTTTATTTAATATTAAATAAGATAAAGATTCGTGACATGAGATGTGTGCGACCAGCAAAGGTTCAGACCAGCCTGCGCATAGTGCAGTCTGGTCAGAGACTTTGCTTGTCGCTTGAATATTCAATAAAACTTAGGCCACCGACCGAACATCATTAGGAGTTTCTGGGCTTAAAAGGATGCTATACAGGCTCGTCTGAGGCTACACTAGTCAAAATACTGCATTGTTGGAAATCACATGTCGCGCCTCAAAAGTACATACATGGTAGACACATGATGATGCATATACATGCAATGATAATAGGATCAGAGGCTAAGCCATTCGCTCCTATATATGTTACAATTTGCAATATATTTGATGGTTTAAGAAAGCTTTAAACTAATTGTTTTAACTGATTGTTTTAGAGAGAGAGAGAGAGAGAGAGAGAGAGAGAGAGAGAGCTATAGTATTTAAGGGCCAAAAGAATAAGGCTAAAAAGCATTACATCACAGATAAGACTTCCTTGAATTAGTTTGCCAGAGAAAGGGGATCATTATATGTCTATCTCTATAAACAGAGTTGGGAATCCACGTGACCATTTGATCCAGAACGCGAAATTTGTTTTCGAAAAGCACTCGATTCAAGGTAAGAATTTCTAAATATCTCTCCTTATACCCAACGGATTTTGTTCAAATAAAGTGCAGAGAAGAACCCGAATCGAACTTTTCAAGCGGTGTAAGCGAGAATCTTGGATTTGATCTGGTATTTGCGATCATTCAAAACCTTTTTTTCTCGGCACTTTGGCTTCCGAGATCATATCCACGAATTCGGACGAATATCTCATTTTCATCAGTTTTACTGGGATTTAAGTCACTGCTTTTCTGGCAACATGACCTAACACTCTACCAAACACAATATCTGTCAATGATTTTGTTTAAAAATGCACCATTCTGATCATTTTCCATCTTTGTTAGAAGGGTTCATGTACACGATATAAAAGGCGGTGATCATATATACAGACCAAAAATGATCATGCACACGAAATAAAATGAATATTGCACTGCGTGGCCAGTTTCATAAAATAAATGAAAGGAGACGGCAATATTGAAAGCAATGAACCTAAAATATAACCAATCATTAACCCATGTTGTCAGCCTCAAACGCAATCAAAATCTAATGCAAACTTAATAAGTTACAGATATTTGTATGGAAGATAACGGAAAACTATGGAGTGTAGTTATTTTAGGCTATAGTAGAAACTTAAAAGCTATGTAGTGTAACCTTTTTAGGATGAGTGACATATTACAGTCATCATTAAATACTGTATTCATAAAAACAGAATAACTTATTTCCTAGTTGTCATTTTAACTCTGTTTTGCAGTTTTACTGATTGTTTTGTTGAAACAGTATATCTTACAAAAAGTGTACAGTTTGCAATGAAATTAAGGTGTTGGATAGGTTGACTAGTTGTTCAAAATTAAAAGGAAGTTAGTAAAATGTTCAAAATGCTGAGCTCCATTGGCTTATTAGAAGTCGTAATTTGATTTTTGGACTATTTCAACTATTTTTATATCCAATTTTTGACCAGGCTTGTGACAGATTGTATCGTTTAACAAAGGCTTACTTTGCAGATTCACTTGCCTTCACTTGTAATCTACAAAAGCTACGTTTGTTTTACTGGTGTAAAGCATATATTCTCTTGTGATCTTATACATAATTAAGCATCGTCTCTGTTGATAATATAAAAACTGCTTTAATTATAAAACCCTACCCCCTCAATTGTACATTCGGATTTCCATACATAATTTATATTTTCCTGGTGTGTTTTGTTTGTTGTTTTAGTATTTCTTGTTGTTGTTGTTGTTATTATTATTATTATTATTATTATTATTATTATTATTATTATTATTTGCTAATTTCAAGAATATAATGCCTTCAATGTTTATTGTCGTGAGTTGGCTCCTGGTACCGTTAGTTTAACAGGTGACAGGGCCCAGGGCGACGACAGTAAACATTGGCAGCACTATAGCTTGCACATGTTTTGCATTTATAAGGTTGTACGGCGGCAACATGGGTGAATGTTTTTTAGGATTTTCCTGAATTTAGTGGGTTCTGACCAACAGCAGAATTCTGCTGATACCGGTTCTAGGAGGTGTGAGAGTTGTTGCATTTTCTATTAATTATCATGAACAGACCTAATGAAACTGAGTCTGCTGTTTATAATATTGTAAGGTCTCTCTATTTCTAAAGGATCCGTTTTTTTCAGATTATTTATAAGTCGCAACAGATGTTTTTGTTGCTGTGGTGAGTTGGTAAAACTGCTCCCAGTGCATCGATATAGCGTTGATATTTTTCCATATTCTAGTCCTCTGGGAATATTGGTTCTGAGGTTACTGCTTAAGCCGGTGCTTGTTGCGTTTTCCATTAATTTTCATGGAAAGACTCAATAAAACCGAATCTGTTGTTTTAATATTCTAGGCTCTCTCAATTTCTGAAAGATCCGTTTTTCCAGATGATTTTGAGGATTTTGATGCTAACTTTCCATAGAACGTCAGCCTCAAGATGCTGAATTAGGCAGAATTTAATTTATATCTTCTCTGTTTCATTTGCAATTTATCCAAAGACAGTTGACTTTTTAAAGTTGAAATTGTAAATGGTGCTGTAGGCATACTGCAAGTTTTAAGATTTGAATTTATGAAGTTAACAATTAGGCAAATATTTATTTTATCCATGAAACGATAGAAACGTACATTGTATGTAGGGCTATTTGGGTTTATTAGAAAGTGCTTACCTAGGTGGTTGTAAATGATTATGCTATTTAATTTTTGAAATAACTACCACTTACCAGTTTCTAATTGAAAGGCCTTGTCAGACTAACAAAATAAAACTCAACAATTTATAACTCTGTGCGATATAAAATTCTTCTTTGGCAGTTAAAACAGGTTTAGCCAGCATAGCATTGATGTGCTCTCTTATTAGTTTAGGGTGTTTGCAAAGACGCAATCAGGCTGAAAAAAATACACCAAACAGCATCTTCCCATAAAGCCATAGCACGCTGTTTACAATTTAAGAGGTGTTTCTATGTTTTGTTGTTTATTTTACCACTGGTGCATACCATATTTGCAATAGTAATCTGAGCATGATTTGTTGTTCACTTTTGAAAAAAAGCTTGGTACCTTGTGTCATTCTCATCCTTTAAAGGGATAGCTTTTGTCTAGGTAAAGTGTTTACGCAACATCACTTTGGGAATTTATGCACCAACATTAAGAAGTTCACTTTCAGTTTACTGCATTTTATAGATGTTTAATATGATTAAAACAAAAAGACATGCCTGTAAAGACATGCTCATAACAGGAAAATTGCAAGGTAACCCCAGGTTTTTTCAAATTTATGAAAGTCTTGGCCAGTGGACTGATGGAATTCGAGAAAAAGCATTTGAACCATCGAAATTGGGAAAGTTTGACACAGTCTAAATTGCTGTCTAAAATGGATTTCCAAAATGAATCACCAGTTTACGCATCAATATGTGGATGAAAACATCTGGACCTTAGTTCTCAATTTTCAGAATTGATTTAATTTCAAACTTAGCTTTAAATCTGTAAGCTGTGTCCATAGTGCATATTATATCAAGGGGATATCCTTCGTGCAGCCCCATAAAGGTTACATGCACTTATGTACTATTACCTTTGTGGGGCTATGGACTGCACATATTTGTGCATAAAATGCTGTTTTAAGGCAGTATATTTTGCCTTCAGGCAACGTTAACTGTTCATTAAGTCCTGGCAATCTGCCAACATCCAAATTTGAAGACAAAAGTATAACTGTTTTAGAGAACACAAATCATTTTAACATGTAAGAATACATATTTCATTTAAAGAAATAAAGACGCCCATTTTGCATTTAGCAGTATAGTGTAAATAGCAGCTGAGTATGTTTAAAATTCTTTTTACATAAAATATACTGCTGTGTATGGCTGAAATAGAAAGCATAAATTCAATTACTAAACTGATGTCTTTATAATCTGAGCAGCAACTTTTATTTGCAGAAGGGCTACGGACTAGATAAAGTGTGGGTCTAAAACTGCACTAAGAAGAACGTTATTTGTAAAAATGAAACAAGGCCAGGCAGTGAGATATGTATTTTATTTCGTGTTCATGATCATTTTGTCGTTCCGGGGATATGATCATCGCAATTTTTACCGTGTACATGATCATTTCTAATAAAGATGACAAATTAGTATAACGGGACATTTATAAGCAAAATCTATGATATATATCTAGCTCTGTAGAGTGTTAGGTCATGTTGCCAGCAAGGCAGAGACTTAAATCCCTGTAAAACTGATGAAAATAAGATTTTCGTACGAAATGGTGGATATGATCTTGGAAGCAAATGTTTTTGAATGGTTTCAAGATCCAGATCAGATCCAAGATTCTTGATAACACCGCTTGAAGAACCCGATTTTGGGTCTTCTCTGCACTTCCAAGGCGGTACTTCTTTTATGGGTCTTTTAAGTTTTTTTTCTGTCTTGTGTTTGCTTTGCCTTTGTACGCATCTGTTTATTGCGCCTTGTGGTCACCTGCTGGGAAAGGGCTGACCTCTTGGCTCTCGTTTGTGGTGTATAATTGTGATTTTCTTACTTTCCAATTGGTATCCTGGGTCAGGTGTGGTACTTGATTGTTTCGATTCCTGATCTTTGAACCCTTACTTACTTTTATTTGAATAAAATACGTACGGTATAACGAGAGATATTTGAAAATGTTACCTTGAATCAAGGGTTTTTCGTAAAAAAATTTCGCGTTCCTGATCAAATGGTCACGTTGATTCCCCACACTGATAAAGCAATGCATGAATGTATACGACTCACTCTAAAGTTGTCAAAAGGGGACTTCTCAAAAGGCAGTAGTAGTATAAGTAGTCTTTCAAACATTCTTTCTCAATCAAATCTTTCACATCTGAAGGGCTGCGACGAGCTGACAACAAATTTTTACATTTTACATTCTTTGTTGGGCAAGGTTATAGAAGGCACCAAAGTGTCAAAACCATCACTTAATCCATAGCATAAATAATCAAAAAATGTCTGATCAGGATGCTCCTTCAATTTAATTGCTAATCTATCTACATCTTTTGGTGTAGAAGGGGTGCTAGATTCAAATAATTCTAGTCACACTTACTCTTGTCCCTAGCAGAATTATCTGGTACAGTAAGAGTATTAGGGTGACAGGAAGCTTCTCCATGACTTGAACCCTTACAGCTTTTACACATGTGTAAGAGGGCACAATAAGACCTTAGACAGCCCCTCTACCCATTAAAGTTATTGCATATTTCAACCCTTTAACCATGACTCTGGATCTGCCAAGTATATCATTCATGGGATCCACACTAGAATAATTAGAATTTGTCTTAAATCTAATGGGTGGAGAAACATTGATCTGGGTGGGACAAAAGGAGGATTCATGGTCAGCCTGAAAGCAGTAATTACACAATTTAGTTTGAGTACCACCAATAAGTAACTGAAATACTTAGGTCCTTGTGTATTTTAGACCAATCTACTTTAAAACAATTCTATAGATAAGTACCTGCTTGCTTAGAAAAATTTACATGGTACTGGTAAAAAACAGACCCATAATAATAAAAATTTCTGCCAATATCAGCTTCGTAAAGGCCAAGCTTATCCCGGTGCTGGGGGTAAGCCTCACACATGACCCTATTGTAGGTGCCAAATGCTTTGCCAAATTCTGTTATGCTAAGAACTCTGTCGAGGCGATTGTCTCTCTGCTGGCGTCTCTGCTGATCAAGTCCACCCATGTTATCCACCAATGAAGTCATAATCCGGAATAAGTAAACTAGCAAGGTTGACATATTTACCAGCAATAATGTTCTTTTTTTCACTGAGTCCCGCACCACATCTATATAAGGTAAATTGTCAGCTGGTATACCATAAGATTTAGAACTAGTTTGTAGCATAGTTGATCCTGATCCTTGATCTGTCTGTGCAGAAAAATATTGCTCCAGGCGATTAGTTATTGCACTAGAAGACTGTTTATTTACTAGATTGTTTATTGAAGATTGAAGGGAGGGAATAGCTCCCTGCATACTTGAAACCATACTAATACGAGACCTGTTCAATTTATAACGTAACACTAAAATCACATGCATTTTGATATAAATATTAATCACTTGCACGTGCAAATGAATTAAATATGTAATATAAATCTTATTTAATTCATATGGCCATCTGTATGTTGCCTGTCATCATGGTTAGGCGAAAAACTGACGACGGCGTTGAGGGCATTGTTATGGGGCTTTTGAAGCAAAATATGTCCTATAGAAAAATTGTAAAAACTGTTAAAGAGATGGGATATAGCATTTCTGTTGCCTCTATACACCGGATTAAACATTGTAAAGGTATTTCTCGGAACTTACCACTGAAACCTGGAGAAAAGCGGACTATTCCGAAACGTTGCATAGCGGCAACTTCTGACGTCATTAGAAAAATCGACAGGATGATAAAAAGGGTAAATCCTCCATCACAACGTGAGATGGCTAACTCTTGTGGAGTGTCACTTGGGACTGTAAACAGAATAATTAACTGTTTGTTGGAGGCAAAGCTGCGGAAAAAGCGTCCTGTGCACAAGTTAAGTGACGCACAGATCAAGAAACGTCGTGCTCGGGCCTGACGTCTTTACCTACGTTTGAACAACAACAAATGGAAAAACTTCGTGACGACAGATGAAGCAATGTTTTACATGGGTGCGAATTATGGCAGACGACGTGTTTGTTATATTCGCAGCAATGAAACGGACATGCAAAAACTTAAGTTTGTGAAACGCGATTCATTTGCACCAGGTTTTATGGTGTGGGCTGGGGTTAGTTATTACGGAAAAACCTCACTTCGAATTATTAATAAAGGCGTAAAAGTTAATGCTGATTACTATATTGGTCAGCTTTTGAAGCCATTTATCGAAAAGGATGTTCCAAGGTTATTTCCAGGTCGTGCGCGCGAGATGGTGTTTCATCAAGACTCCGCTTCCAGTCATACTGCGAGAAAAACGCTTGATTTTCTTCAGAAACGTCGGGTGCAGTACATTACACCATCTGAGTGGATGCCAAAGAGCCCTGACTGTTCCCCGATGGATTATGGCATCTGGATATCCTTAAGCGCCGTTTGCAGAAACGCTCTATATACACTCTTAATGGACTTAAAAGAGCTCTCAAGGACGAGTGGAACAAACTTGATCAGTCGTACATCAACAAGACACTTGCGAGCTGGCATAAGCGTTGCAGGATGGTGTACTACTGCCACGGCTCCCAAATCGAGCATTTGTTGCAGTGTAAACGTCGTAAATAAAATTTCAGGTGATGTTCAAAAGTGTTACGTTATTAGTTGAACAGGTCTCGTAGTACTGTCCAAAAGTCTGGATTGTGAGAGCTCATGAGTGGAGCCTAGACTTGTCATATCTTGACTAGTGGCTGGGCTAGAAATACTGGTTTCAGGTGATGGCAGATCACTAACACTGTTATCAGGTTCAATATTTATAGTAGCATTCTGAGATGTATTGTCCATTTGTGAAGTACTAGAAGTTGGATGGTTGAGTTGATTGCCACCATGTCTGTTCTGGACAGCTTTCAACTGTTGATGTATCTGTAATAACGCTGAATTTGGTATAGAAGATGCTTACAAAGTTACACCAAACTTCGAAATTTCTGTCTTTAACTTTGCCACTGTCCAATTTGCTGGCACACTTAAGTCATATGGCACAAATCTCCGCTTACTGCTTTGTCTTAGCCCATGTGCCATGCTAAGCAACAATAATCCAAGTTAAACCAATTAAATTGTAATTGAAACAAGTCAACAAAATTGAAAGTATCCAAATGCAGTTCTGCAAACAGCTAGCAAGCAAAATGACAACTGAGCCCAGATTTGTCTGGGAAAGCTGGTGTATGCATAAATTTCTATAAATAACAATTTGTCATATATGAGACATAATGTTAAATGCACACCCTAGTACCTTAGGCTGCAGAATAGTTACAATTATCATATAAACTATATTCATTCCTCAATAAATAACAATTAAAATTTCAGAAGATCTCAAGTGGAGCTCCCATATCAACAAAATTATAAGAAAGCTAACTTAACACTCGGCCTCCACAGAAGAAACCTAAAAAAAGAACTCCCAAGAAACCTGTAGAAAAACAGCTTACCTTGCACTTATCGGGTTCTCGCTGGAATACAGCTCAGTGTTTGGGACCCACACATACAGAGGATAGAGACCCGGAGACAAGCAGCAAGATCATAACGGGGTATTACAGACCAAGATAGCAGGGCTGTGTGATGCGTATGCTCAATGACCTAGCCACCCCACTACAGGACAGAAGGAAAGCTAACAGACTGACATTCTTCTATAAGGCGGTCGAGGGACGGGTGCCAGTTTTGCCATGTCATGACTATTTAACTCCAATCCGTAACAAACGCCAGATTTAATCAAAACAATTTACTGACTGTGCCTCATACATCCATATTGACAATCAATCTACCAATAACAGTAAAAGTAACGCTTTAAACCCATACAGTGCCGCTCTGAATTATTCAGGAATTCATTCTTCCCAAAAACTGCCATAGACTGGAACCACCTGGAAGACAGTGTTGGTGTGCCAAGACAGTTACCAGCTTCCGGAAAAATGTTTTTCATTAGGACTAATATTCTTCCCAGCGCTCTCCTCCGTTGCTTATATGCTGATAGACCCTGCCACGTACCGATACAGATCCAGATCCTGACCTTTCATTTTGAAACTGTGCTAAGTGGGCTTAGGTTATAGCCTGAAGATATGAATGTGTTTTATAGTATAGAATTATCAGATAGAGTTTTGTTTCTTTTTTCTGGTTTGTGACCATTATTTGAACTGACTTGTTTTATGATAGTTTATATATTAAAAAACATAGGGACATAATTTGTCAGAATTTGCTTGTTTTTGATTTGAGCTAAGCCGAACGCACGTATTTCTAATAAAATTGTCAGCAAGTTTTTTAAGATTATTTTCTCGAATAGTACATACTGTTAACAGAAATCGTTATGTGTTAATTAGTAGTTTACTCAGTTCTATTTATCGAAAAAAATCTTGATATGAGTTTGTTCTTTTGATTAATAGTGAAAGGTACAAATTGAAAGACCAATAATGTTAATATCATATGATTCTATAAAGGACATAGATAAACAGTACCTATTGATTAAACATTTATTAAATTAGCCCATTGGCCTGACGTTCTACTTATGGGACATAGAAAAGTATAAAGCGGCGGAAAATCACAAGTGAGCATTTCCAGGAAATACCACTCATAGACCACTTACCAGTGGAAGAGACACAAAACACAGACGCCACACAGCATCAATGATACTAAAAACGTTAACCAACAGATGTCTCTTCCGCACCGTGATGGTTGCCAGACAACAACAACAACAACAACAACAACAACACCAACAACAACGACAACGGAGCAGACAGTAGCTGATGCAGCTTAGGGTGAAAATAGATTTCACTGGCCAAATCTTCACCCTAGATTCTGCTGTTATTAAAACGTGTTTAGCTTGCACAGAGGCTTAATAACTGATGCAATGTATTATCACAATGAAACATGCATTCAGAATGCTGAACGCCCACCAGAAATTACGTTTTTATATTGAATTGGCTACACTTTTAACACATGCAAGAACTCTCTCTTCGTACTTCCCCAACTTTAATATTCGGTTTACTTATCCACTCTCTTATGTTTACATTTTAGATTACAGATGAAAATACAACAACAAGTGAGTATGATCAGAAAATACCAGAATCACACACTGCAGACACAGCCCATGACACTGTAAGCATGATAACGCTAACAGTCGCAATGTATCAGGAAGATATCAGTTCTCTCTTCCCCATCAATGTGACTGTAACACTAAAAAATAAAGTAGCGAATACCAAAATAAGGATCAAAGACAGAACCCTACAAACAATGGGAGAAACAATTAACAATGAATCAACAACAATAGGAACACCGCCTTAGAACGGACAACAGCCTTAGCCACTGGGGCTTAAATGCATTTTACTGGTACCCCATCTTCGCCCTTAATTATGTTGTTGTTAAGGCAAAACTTTATTTTGGCTTGCATGGAGGCTTCCTTTAACTATGATTCATGATATAGAAAGAATCTTATCAAGTCATATTACTATGATGAAACAAAGTAAAGGACTCAGGGCCCACATATAGTCTGAGGATAGCAATGTATGGCGCTAGTCCCAAGAGAAGCTATCCATTGCTACTTCCTTGCTAAAGAAAACATCAAACGAGTCACGTTAACTCAAACCCATTGTATATCCCTGTTTGGATTCACAAGCTTAGTCTGCGTTTTCATCGTACAAACATGTTTCAGGAGTGTTTTCCTCTATTTTTCGCTTGCTTACCGTCAGTGAGTCTGTAAATCAAACTTTCGTCTTGTTAGTCTACTTTATCCTGCACAAAACACGAGCTATTTACAGGGAGTGTTTCACCTGTTCATCTGTTAAACCGTAGGCATACCGGTCTACACGTGTTCACCGTCCATGATTCAGAGAGGGTTACACAGTTACAGTACTATTTTTTTAATGTTTTTTTTTTTCTCATTGATTTTCCACGATGGCATCTTATTTTTTATTTTAGCAATCTGTGTTCGCGATAAAACTTGTAGAGGAAAAGTAACGTCAAATTGTGGAAACAAACTATTTTGGAAAATAACTGCGACTGGGATTCGAACCAACAACTCTAAACTAAATTTTATATACCAACAATGTATATCTAATTATCTAAACAAAGATTGACCACACATGCTCTATGCTTACCATTTACCTTAGAAATATTGTATGGATGCATATGCCATAATACGTATTAATAAAAGTGTTTTAGTCTGCACAGTAGATTCCTCGAACATGTTACAATAAGCAACTTGTTCTCAATAATTATGTTGAGTCATTACATAGAAAATTTTCGTAATGGATTATAGCTGTAGCAACAGTGGGGTTACATGTGTGCAGAAGATTTTATAGATGATCTTACATGAGTGCTCATGTATTATTGATTTTATTAAACGAGTTTGGGAAGAGAGATAAAATGCGAGGCTTCTCTTTTTCGCAACAAGTTCAATAATTCATTAGTTTAGTTTAAGCGTATTTATTGCCAATTTAAAGCAAATCCTTAGATAAATTAAATAATACAGGGGCAAGAATGTTAGATTCGATTTATCATATGACATTAAGATTACTTTGAAATCTCATTTTGGCCGTAAAACGTTATAATTTTGTCATTACATGTACGCAACGTTGTTATGGACGTCATAACGTTTCCCGAAAATATGTAAACCACTAGTGGTTTATAGATTTTATTGCATAGAGATTATTAATCGTTCTATCTAAAATAAGGGATTTATAAACCGAGGGAGGTGAACATCCGATAAAGAAACGAGTGCGCAAGCACGAGTTTCTTTATATGATATTCCGACTCCCGAGGTTTATAAATCCCATATTTTAAATAGAATGATTCAATAAGCTGTATATCACATGTATTCTGCGTGTACTGCTTGTAATATATAGCGTTATTTCACTCCCAGACGCGACGTCATATGATAAATTAAGTTATCTCTATATATAACGTTCATATGCTCACCTTAACTTAGCAAGAAATTCATTCTGTTCATATTAAAGTTACATTTATTAGCAGAATATATATAAAATATGAGAGATTCAAAGCAGTATAATCATTAATTTTCAGCATTTTTATATTTATGAGCAATTCGAATTTTATGCTCAGACGAGTTGAGAATGATTTTATAACCTCGGTGCCAGATCTCAATTGGGATACAGTAATTCACCAGTTACCATTATCAGCCACCTTTATTTTCAGATTTTGGAAGTTTGAGAGCCATGAAGAATTTCTTCATCTTGATATTCGCTTCTAGCACGATATTTTGTCGATCTGGAGGTCAAAGCTTAAATGACACCACCACTTTGATGACAGACATGCTGACGGATTACGACAAAAGACAGAGGCCAATATATAACCAGACGTTACCAATACAGGTATGCATTTTCTCGTACATATTCACAACAAACAAACAAAACAAAAACAACAGCAAATTTTCAAATGGCATCCCCTGAATCGTTAGCCCAAGTTCAAAAGAACTTCACATATACGTAGTTCCCTCATATTGTTCCAAAGTTGGTCAAATTGTTCTAAACTAGAAAATGCCACTTAGACAGCAGCTTAGGTCTGAATGGCATTCGTGTTTAAGAATTAAATTTACGCGGGGTGGTTGCTGTCGACGAGGGCACAACATATACCATTTTGGCTTAGTATGATTCATTCTCTGAGCAAGTTCTTTACAACTATTAAGGCCACTACCGACACCAATAACCATAACTCTTGCATGACTAAACGCATTTGCCTTATAACTACTTCAATATTTGTTACTGTATTTACCTGAAACTTACTGTGATTAATGGTATTGATATGGCAAACACAAATATGCATTGAACAATCTACATATTTCAGCAAGAGCTACTACTCCTGTTTATTACTTAAACATTGTTTTGTATGGGAAAACTGCAGTAAAGTGAGTAAGAGCTCAATAACTTGAAAAGTTAGTTTCTAAATTAGATGAAAGCTGATCTGAACCATTACTATGTCAAACTCCAGATTCAAAGTTGCTTCTGCCATATTTTTTATTTTTCCAAATATGAGTTATTGCTCCTTTATATTAACATGTACATAGAAAATGAGTCGAAAATCCAACTTTCTCCAATAACTTGCTCATTTAGGACCAGATTGATGTTAAAACATATACAAGATATTTGGTTTGATACACCTTTATGTATGTCAACTTAACTGATCTAAAAGTTTGTATCAAACATGAGTTACTGTCCTTGATTTTGCATTTTGAGGTGAATAATCAATAAAATATGCCTTATGATTGCATCAATAACCCCAAAATATTGAAGCAATATTGACCCTACAAATTGTTTTATATTTCGATGACTTCTTCAATTGTCTTTAAAAATCAACATAAAAAATGTGTGCGTGCAAATGTTTGAACCATTTTAACTCTGTCATTGTGCCAGAGTTGATATTGTAAAAAGTGGGTTGGGTAACACTATATAATTAAATGTCACGGAAAACTTTATTTTATCAGTTAATCTTCTCAAAAATAATTTCTACACATACAGATAGCATCAACACTCAGAAAATATCTTGCATAGTGGAAACAAAAAAAGGCGAACCTCGAAAACTCCCATTTTCAGTCTGTTTTCTCATGCTTATCCCCACTTAAGTTATGGTAATTGTGTACCAAGAAGATACACAACTTCTTTCAAGAAAATATTCCTGAAAATATAACCCCCTATGATCCAAGGTACCGGAAACCAACGGTGTTCTGAAACTATTATCAAATCTGAAACCTGACAAAGCTGCTGGGCCTGATTTCATCAAACCAGTGGTTAAAAAACAGTTAAAGATAGAGATTGTCCCCGTTATATGCTTCTTGTTTGAGAAAACCTTGCAAACTGGACAAATACCCGCAGACTGGAAAAAGGCACTTATTGTCCCTTATTTGAAAAAGGCGATAACATGGAACCATTAAACTACAGGCCCTTTTCTTTAACATGTATTTTATGTGATTTTGTGGAGCACATAAACAAGCAAAGTGTACTCTATGAACTTCAACATGGGTTTCGTGAAAAACTCTCATGCGAAACCCAATTGATTCAACTAGTAGAAGAACTGGGAGGGTAGCTATCTTTGGGAAAGCAAACTGGTTGAATACTTTTGGATTTTAGCAAAGCCTTCGACAAAGTAAATCATCTAAACTCTTATATAAAGTTTCTAGTATTGTGTAAAAGGAAATACATTAAACTGGATTCAGTAATTCTTGATAGTGCATTCTCAAACTGTTGTACTGGATGGGGAGTCATCAGAGGAGGTCAAAGTGACCTCTGGTGTACCCTGTGCTTGGTACTGGGTCCATTCCTCTTTCTATTGTACACCAACGAGCTACTTGCAAACATTACGTCCCAGGTCAGGCTATTTTCTGATGACACTGCCGTAATAAGATAATCAGGTACTTCAGTCCTCTTTGAAGTCTCTTCAGCATTATGAGATAACTGGGGATATGGAGTTTAACCCAGGCAAATGTCAGGTAATCCATATTACCCGCTCAATAAGCCCGGTTAAGTTCAGCTACTTCGTGCATAACCAGGAACTAGAATCTGTGGATGCAGCGAAGTATCTGGGCGTGACCATCAGCAAGAGCCTGAGCTTGAAGACACACATAAACAATATTACTAGCAATGCTAACAAAACACTAGGTTTTGTCAAAAGAAATGAGCCAGTGCATGAGATTGCCAACAATGTGGTATGTGCGACCAACAAAACCTCAGATCAGCCTGCGCATATGCGCAGTCTGATCAGAGCCTTTGCTAGTTGATTGAATATTCTATGATTGTTAAGCTACTGACTGAATACCATTTGGAGTTTCTAAGCTTAAAAGGAGGCTTCAGAGGCTCGTCTGAGTCTACAATTGTCAAAATGTCAAATTGTTGGAAATCTCATGCACTGGCTCAAATGGTACCACTACAAATAAAGACATCAAAACTGTGGCATATAACACCCTATTCCGTCTACAGGTTGAATACGCATCAGCTGTCTGGAGCCCTTACACCAAAGAAAACATAAACACATAGAGGATATTACATGAGTGCTCATGTTTTATTGAATTTATTAAACGAGTTGGGGAAAAGAGATAAAAATGCGAGGCTTGCCGAGCATTTTACCTTTTTTTCGCAACGAGTTTAATAAATTCAATAATACAAGAGCACGAATGTTAGATTCTATTTATCATATGAGAAATACTTTGAAATCTCATTTCTGGCGTAAAAACGTTATAATTTTGTCATTATGTGCGCAACGTTGTTATGGACGTCATAACGTTTCCCGTAAATCGATAAACCACTAGTGGTTTACAGATTTTATTGCATGGCGTTATTTCACTCTCAGACGCGACGTCATATGATAAAATAAAAAAAATATAAAGAAGGGCAGCCAGATGGGTCTCAAATGACTACTCCACATATAGTAGTGTAACAGATTTGCTGAGCAAGCTTATATGGCGATCCCTAGAAAACAGATGTATTGACACGCGCCTCGCTTTGCTTTACAAAATCGTTTACGGCCTAGTTTCCATACACTTCCATGATATTTTGAGCATTCTGAAATTTACACTCGCCACATGTACTATTTTTTCTTACTGACAGATTCACATCAGTCTGTTACTATAGATATACATTTCCCCCATATCCATTGTTCTTTGAAACAGGTTACCAGCTGATCGCGTCCTAGTAACTGATATTGACGCCTTTTAAAACAGAAGTCAGCAAGATCAATCATACATAAATTCATACTGTTTTTAATCTGCTTTTAATTCCATCTTATTAACACCTAACACTATCATCTTTATTTCATCTCACTATCATTATTTTATCTTCACTTCACTGTTTTTAATCTTTCTTACTAACACACCATGCGCAGGTAACATTCCAATAATACTATGAAGAGGGTCTGGAATTATAAAGAGATAAATACGATTTATCGTAGATAAAACATTATTATAACATTTTTTGGTCTGTTGAAAGTAATTTTATTCCTTGTTATGGAACTAACAAGTTTCAAAATTGATATTGTGCCCTACAGGGGGTAGGGGTAGTAATTAAGAAATATCTCTCTATACAGTGAAAAATGCTCAGATTTCACATAGATTCAGCGTACTTACTATTTTTATGATATACAATTTTCACCAAAATCTTTATTTATTTTTTATTTCCTAAAATATTCGAATATGTAGTGATCGAAACGTAAATTGCAATGTTTATGACTATTCTTTTCAATGCAAAGGTTGTTCAGTAAATACATAATGGCTAATACCATTCACATAAAATAACCATTTCTGTATGACAAGTAAACTTCAGCTGTTATTTTGCAATAATTCACAATATTCCATAATCATCAGCTACAATATCATAGACCTGTTATATTCTGGAAGACATGGCAGGTATTATAAATCATGACCTAATCATGCTTTCGAACTGGGCAAAACAATGGTTAGTAAAGTTTAACCAGCTCAAACTGAAGCGGTCCTTTTCACTCTTAAGAATAATGAGGCTTTCCCAGGCTTAATTTTGATAATACCATCATACAATTTGTTGAAGATCAGTAGCAACGGCTAATGGCACACTCACATAGACAGCATTGCTAACTCAGCAGCTAAAATTCTAGGCATTATGTGCAAACTTAAATACACATTTAGCATAAATGCATTAAATCAATTTTTTTTATATCATTTACTACCCATAGAGTACGCATCATAAGTGCGGGATGGCTGCACACAACAAGATTCCAATACTTTACAAAAGATACAAAACGAAGCAGGCCATATTGTAACTGGACTAACCATATAAGTATCGTTAGTTAATTATATAACGAGTGTGGTAGGACTACTAGTAATAAGACACCAGCAAAAATTGCATTGTATGCATAAAGTTAATAATTCAATGGTTCCAACATATATTGCTGACTTAATTCCTCCATTAGTATGTGAAATTTCAGGGTACTCCCTCAGAAATAATAATAATTTTTTTACACCATTCACTCAAACAAATGTTTCAACAAGATCATGTATACTGTCAGCTATCAGAATATGGAACAACCTTGTTGAAAGTCTTAAAACCAAGCCAACAATATCATCTTTCAAGTATAATTTACAAACGACTACTTTTCAAAAAATACAAGTACCTAGCTACTTCGCATTTGGTAAAAGACACATGTCTGTATTAAATGTAAGAATTAGAAACAATTGTAATAATTTAAGTTATATCTCCGTGATAATCCCCTTTGTAGTTGGTGCAATGAAACAGAGGATGGTGAACACTACTTGTTTCATTGCAACAAATACAGAAACGAGTGTCACCAATTCTTAGAGATATCTAGAGACTTTGAACCACTTACAAACAACATATTATTATACGGTAATGAAACATTGCACTATCAACTCAATATAGAATTATTTAGTGCAGTACATGAATACATTAATAACTTAACGTTTGGACAATACATAAGCACATTTCGCATTGATTTGAACGTTTAAATGTTATTGTATTACCGCTGTCTTTTCAACTATACCTCTATATGCAAATGTCTGTAGAGCCAGCCTGCTCCTTGGAACTGGTGGGTCAATTTTGACTATGAAAACATGGAAATGGAGTATTCGATCATCAAACTAAAGTTTTCTTATTTTGCACTCAATGTTTACTTACCTATTTATTTTACTATTTATTTATCTATTAACTAATTTACTTATTCATTTATTAATTCATTTACTTACTTATTGTTGACAATATGTTTTATAGCTTTGTTTACATGCTTAGAGTTTAGATTTGTATATGTAGGGGAAGGGTCGTATCTAATGTTGCGGGAACTTGTGACCCAACCCCATTGCTGTTTTTTGCGGCAATAAAATAGGTTTAAACTAAACTATAGGCCTGTTTATCTCTTTCTTAGATCCTGAACATTTTTGGAGAAAAAGGGCGTATTATGTGTGTCTTTGAAGAGCCATAGCTCAAAAACTAAAAGGTGATTTTTACAAAATAATTTTATATCATTATTGATAAGTTGATACAGCACATGAAGAAAATCTATTTTTCGAAAGAAAAAATGCCCAGGTGTCGGTAGTGACCTTAATTGTCCAGATGATTGTTTTATTTTGGATTTATCACTTAAGTATTTTAGCCCATTCTGGCTCAATTAGAGCCTTTAAATTAAAAAAAAAACTAGCTAAGAACAAGCCAATTTCCGGCTAGCTAGTGGGATTTTATGTATCCGAAATGTGCTCACAGACCAATGAGTGCGCTATCAAAATCATTAGTTATGATTTCATTACATCACATAATGAAGAATACAAACAAGTGAAGGAATATAAAGTTTTGCATTTTCTGTTTTTATCGACATTTTGAATCTAGCATTGGGGGGGGGGGGGGGGGTTGCGACAATGTAACAGAAGCGTATCTATATGCAACATAGATTAGCTTGAATCTTAGAACCTTGAGCGTAGCTAGCTAAGCAATGGTACTTTTTGGAAATTTAACAACAGAAGCACCGATCAGCATGCTCGGATGCGCATGCTGATCTGCGCCTTTGTTGTTAGCAAACAGCAAAACGATGGGGCCCCAAGTAACGATGTCGGCAGTCGCTCCGGTTACTATTGCAGGTGAATATTTCTCTTGACTTGGTTTCTTTGAAAGAACTCAACGAAATAGAGGAAAAATTTTCAGCTGTCATTTTGCTTCACCTCCACTGGAAAGATGAAAAAATCACGTGGGACCCTGCTTTATACGGCAACACAACCTCTCTGGTGTTCAAACTAGCTGATGTTTGGTACCCGCCGTTAGTGCTCGGCAATCCATTCGACAAAGTGGAGGAAGTGGCTACAAAAACCATAAACTGGTGCACTGTGAGATTTGATTATACCGGAGAGGCCACCTTCCAGCCAGGTGGAGCGTTTGCTTCGTCCTGCAGTATAGATGTTCGTAACTATCCTATGGATACACAGGTATGATTTATACACAACTTCATATCTCAGACACCCAGAGTCACACTGGTAAATGTATACGTCGATTTGGTGGTATTTACGCGTATTGCCGGTACTTCATAGACCGGAAGTGGTAGATATTGGTGTTAATACTATATAGATAAACATGCCATATGCCTAAAGGACTATAGACTTCAATCATTTTTAAGTATTCGGTATGTGCATGGCGATTTATAAAGTATTTAGGAATAGATTCGAGTACCGATCATCCAGATCGGTACTCGAATCTATTCCTAAATACTTACATAAATCGCCATGTGCATGCCGAATACTTAAAATGGTCCAATTCTATAGTCCTTTAGGCATATGGCATGTTTTTCTATATAGTATTAACACCAATATCTACCACTTCCGGTCTATGAAATACCAGCAATACGCGTAAATACCAGCAAATAGACGTATACATTTACCAGTGTGAGAGTACTTCGTAAAAATATAAAGTTGGTTTGAAATCGTTCAAAGATAGGGAATTTATCTGTTTGAACCTTTTCATGCTCTGGCTTAAAAAAATCGCCCCTTAACGCTTAAAGCCATAATCACGGCTGCAGCAGATGACAATTTTTGCGACACATTTCTTAATTTTCAGCAGACAATTTTCATGAAATATCATGCCTTAATTATTATTTATGAAAAAGCAGCAAAATTTGAAATTGTCGTCTGCTGCAAACTGTGGGTGGCGCTTTCGGTTAAGAAACGTTTCATTGACTAAACACATATGAAGCAGTAACGATGTCGAGTTAAGTTGTACAATTAAAACATAAGTATTGGCTGAAGAAGCTAACTTATGATGACATCATTGCAGCAAAGGGAGTCCCCGTGCATCTGTCTTTTGAAAGATAAAAGGTACGTGTTTAAATGTCCGTCAGGATACCATATGTTTGTCTGAAATGATATGATAACAGGGGGTCCAACTTTGACAACGTTTTTTTTTTTTCTTTTTCTTTTTTGAGTTTGATGTGGGAAGGAAGGACCCAAATACCACCATTAGCGGGCCATCAACGGCCCGCCAGCGAAACGCCATTTAAATGGCGTTTCGCTTTTTGGCCGATGATGACCCAGCATTGAATGCTGGCTTGGTAGCTTTGTGATTTTAAGGGGATCCAAACCAGTATTGCTAAGGAACCCTATATTTTTGTAATTTTCCAGGGGGGGGGGGGTCCGGACATGTTCCCCCCTCTGGATCCGCACATGAGTATTTGTTACATTGTATTCCACGTTTTAGACAATTTAATTATACAGTGCATTATATTCACTCTTCGAAGCACCTGTATTCTACTTTTGGGATTTAAACTTGTTACAATGGCTTTTTCAGAAATGTGGATTTAGGTTTATGACTTGGGGGTACAATGCCAATGAGATCCAACTCATCTCAACACGGATGGAAATACTACAGACGTTCTATCCCGGACACGGTGAATGGGCTCTAGCCATGTCAATGACGTCGGTAGATGAAAATGGCTACTTTAACGCCGATATCATGATGATGAGAAAGCCTTTGTTTCTTGTAGTGAGTGTCTTATTACCGGTTGTATTCATGACACTTTTGAATAATTTTGCGTTTCTACTTCCGGCTGAATCAGGGGAGCGAGTCGGATTTTCTATCACTGTTCTTTTGGCTATTGCTGTGTTTTTGACCATGGTAAGTGAAAGTTTGCCCCGTTCAGCTCAGACTATGGCGGTAATGTGCTACTATCTCATGAGCGTATTAATCGTCAGTATAGTAATATGTGTATCCGTTATTTTGAATCTAAAGGTCTACTTTGCGGATGAAGGGCGTGTTGTTCCATCATGGTGTAAGAAGCTAGTTCGCATTTGTGGATGCAGCTGCTTTTCCGAGACTGATAGAAGTTCACAGAAGGAAACACTTGTATACCCCTTAAACAGCAAGAACAACGAGGATGAGAAAATGGATACCAAACACAAACTTAGAGAAATGCAGGATGAAGACCAAAATAAAGAGATAACATGGCACCACGTGAGCTACGCTGTTGATAGATTTTGTTTCATTTTCTTCACATTGACAGCTATTATTCTAACGCTGTCATTCGTTGGGGAACTTATCAAAAATATGTAATTAAGCAGATGAAGAATGATTTTCCTGTTAGCGACAGACTAAGACTTAACGTTTTGTATTCTGTGTTTATATGTTTATGCTGTCATCTTTTGTCCTTTAAAAAACACACACAGAGAGAGAGAGAGAGAGAGAGAGAGAGAGAGAGAGAGAGAGAGAGAGAGAGTTGATTTTTTAGCTTTACTATGTAACTATATTTCTTCTTATTGGTACCATTGGTTGCCTTTAATCTATTGTATCATTTTAAGGTTGGAGAGAGAGAGAGAGAGAGAGAGAGAGAGAGAGAGAGAGAGAGAGAGAGAGAGAGAGAGAGAGAGAGAGAGAGAGTTATTCCTTTTTGGATTTAACATTCAGCTTAACTGTGTCGTTGTGTTTCTTCCTATAGATACCATTGTTCGCTTTCGACCTATTGCTCAGCCCGCAGATGTGCACTATAATCACTCACTGTGTCCATGTCAGTCCATCCGTTAGCAGTAAGTAAAATGCTCATAACTCCATAACAACATAGTATATTTTGCTCAAATTTGTCTTTCATATGCATGTCAACTTTACCAGGTACTAGCATATAGAGCTGACTTTTGATCGAAGATACTTCTCTAAGCATCATTCTGGTTGTTCGTGGTCAGTTAGTGAAATTGCTCATAACTCTTGAATCACATGGTGTATTTAGATAAAATTTTGCTTACTTACACCGTGGTAAGTGTGTGGAAATGCTTATAACTCTTGAACAACATTGTATTTTTTGATCCAAATATGCTACACCCCACAGGAAAAGGAAATGACCAGATTGCATTCCACACTTTACTTCTGGCAACAGATATTGATTAAATAGCGTTCATCACGTATCGTGCACATTATGGTCGAATTATTGTTGTGATATTTTAAGGTGTATTTGTGTGTGCGCACACACGCGCGCGCGTTTGTGTGTTTGTGAGAGATTTCTGACTTGAATTAAAGAACACATTATTTGCTCTAACTATGTGGTTTGAAATTTTTAATGTCTATAGCTTGACGACTGACACATTTTCCATAGTATTGTCTAGTTTCAAGTTTACAAGATTTAGCTTTTATGCTACCATACCTATCAAACGCTCTGGTGATCAACCGTTGGTCCTTTGGAAACAAAACTGCCCTAGGAAGAGATCGAAATTCTAAAAAAAGTCATATAATAGCCTATGGATTCCTACGTTTGTAGTATAGATATAAGGTCAGAATGTTCTCTCGTTTTGTCAGATTTACTTTTCGTGTATTGAGGGTGTACCAGAATCCGAAAAGAAAGTGTTTATTAAGGGAAAACTTAATATGACACATTGAAAATACTTCTAAGCCTGCATAGCAATTTTCCTCCACAAACATTTAATGCACGAACTTTGACCCAGTGACCTACTATATCAGTGAGTGACTTTGACATAAATCCTACTTTAGCCAGGTAGATGTGACACTGACTTCCGCGGAATTCTTGATGTTACTACTTTAGCACTTTTGTGTGGTATTATTGCAAATAAACCTTCACAAAATTCTTACATTGAAATGGTCCAGAAATAATTTTGTTTTCAGGAGTTTATTAATAAAGTACAATAAAAGCTTCACAGAATTTTGTTACATGATCATTCATATTTTGAGTAAGTCCGATATCTGTACCGTGCATCACTGGTAATTTTGAGAGGGGCAACTGACGAAGCAGGACCTCCAGTCCAGATGTTGCACCTGCTATTGATTACAGGGATTTTCACGACATTTGCTATTGTAAACGCTGTAATACTGGTCAAAATAATATTTAACAAACACACACAAACAAACAAAAATAGCAGAGAAAAACAAAGAAAAAACAAACCAAAAAATCTTCAAACAAGTATTCTGGATAAACGGATCCTTAAAGAACATTAAGGAACAGACAGACCATACGTAATGTGCTTCAACAACAGCAGCATCTAGGGCGAATATTTGGTACCAGTAAAATGCATTTTAGCACCCCAGTGGCCTAGGCTGCTGTCTGTTCTAAGGCGGTGGTTCTGTTGGTGTTGATTCGTTGTTGATTGTCACTCCCATTATAGGATTCTGTAATTGTTATATATTTTGTTACTTAATGTCCATTTTTGTTTTGCGATCATCTTGATGGGGAAGAGAGAGAGTTGCTTAGTTTGTCTTCATGGCGTCTCGTGATTGTTGTGTGGCTGTTCCTCTCGGTGCCATGGGTTTGTCTGCGGTTTGTGATTGTGATATTTCCCAATCATACTCACTTTCTATTTTTGGGTGTTATTCATGCGAACAGCGAAGGCCCTGGCGAGTCTGCACATTTGCATAGGCTTACCTTAGTCTTCGTCACTGTATAAAATCTCTTGTGCTGCCTAAATTGCGATTTTTGTCACGCCAGCAGCGAATACTCTGGTGAGTCTGCACATTTGCACAGGCAAATCACTGGACAATGGGATAAGCATCAAGATCTCTTGTGCTGTCGGCGAAGGCTCTTGGGAGTCTGCACGTTTGCACCGGCTCGCCTGAGCCTTCGTCACAGTATCAAAATATCATGTGCTTGTTGATTTTTGTAACGTTTATGTGAACAGTGAATGCTATTGCGAGTCTGCACCAGCAACCACAGCACTTCTGTGGAACAATCAGTGCGTTGTATCAATGCTTTAAAAATGCTCCCAGTGCGTTGTAATAAAATCCCTCAATAAAACATTTGCTATTTTACTAAGATAAGGCACAAAGTGGTAATCTCTTTTAGATGTTATTTAATGGAATATGAAAACAGCTGCGCTAAGGCATGCATATTTCCCTCAATTTAGGCATTTACACTAGAAAAGAGCACCTGTTACGGCAAAAATCCGGAACTGTGTTTGATTTGCAGTCCAAACCATGAGTTAAAGCACGCCATAAACTGCAATGTTACTGATGGTCTGTGCGCCAGGTTTCATCACAAATAAAATAAATGCAAGCTTATAGATAAATAATAAAGTCAACAGGTATAGATTTTTTTATCTTTTACGCCAGCACCAGTGCGGAAAATTGCCATCACCAGCTCGTTGTAGCAACTACCGGTGCTTTTGCATTGACCAGTGTGAATGTTGTAATTAACATTTAACTCTGAGGGCTGTAGTAGAATTTAGAAAATGCTTTTCGAATTTTATGATATCTATAACCTTGATTAATAACTTAGCAGTTAAAATAAGTGTCTGTTTTTGAAGTCATCAACATTAAAACACACTCTTGCAAAACGAATAAGCTGAGAAATATATACACCATAGGAAGGGGAACGAGGAACATCGCCACCAAGAAGTGGGAATTTTACTATTTCAAAATTAAAATCATCCCGTTTATCATAAATTTTAGAAGAAATTATGCCATTTGTTATTGACAAGTTCAAGTCCAAAAACGGAACTTCAGTATCAGAAGAATTCGCCTTATTTAATTGAAGTTCAGTAGGATATATCTGACCTACCATTCGTTCAAAATAAGGATTATCAATATTAAGTAACTCGTCTAAATATCTGGAGGTGGAGTTAAAAGCTTCAATAATATCAGTTTAATTATAATTGTCTGACAGAGACAACATGAAGTCTCTCTCAAAACAAAACAAAAACAAATTTGCAACAAGAGGAGCACAATTAGTACCTATTGGAATACCTACTATTTGTCTGTATAATTTCGAGCCAAATCTTATTAATATATTGTCCAAAAGATAATGGAGAACATCACACATTTTCTGACATAATCACGATTTTATATCGTTTTGGTTGTTTAGAAGTAAAACGGACATTTTTACCATTACAAGCCAAATAAAGTGAGCCCTCTCTGTCAAATGTTTGTTCAATTAATTCTGTTAGTTTTTCTTTGATTTGATTATGCGGCAATGTAGTATAGAGAAAAAAGAAATCACATGTAGACGAACCAGGTGATAGAAAACCTCTAGACTTCAATTTATTAAGAATTTTACCTTAATTTTTACCATTTCTTTCATAAACTGTTGTGCAATATTTAATGACATGGTTTTAATCGCAGTGAGGCAAGAAGTCAAAAGAATAGACAACTCAGTAGTTGTACATGAACTAGAATTAGCAATAAAACGCGACTTATAGGGCCGTTTATGAAGTTTAGGTAACCAGTATAACGCAGGAAGTTTGCTATGATCCTCAACAAACACCCCAAACTAAGCTGCCATATGGCATCGATGCCTATCAACGATGGACGTCTCATCAAGCCTGTTATGCTCAAATGTTTTTGCAGTGCTAAGTAGTTGCTTTAGGGTGTTAATATAGTACCCTTTTCAAACGACCATAACATTGTTAGCAGCCTTATCTGCAGGTGCCAAGACAAACCTCCTATGGAATTCCTGGATCCCTTTCTTCAAATGTCTAAAAGTTAATTTAGTTTTAGGTGGCAGAAGATCTAAGTTGTTGCAATAAAATGAAAATCTATCATCAATAATCTTAAAAGTATACTGACGGACTTTAATTACGCAACACTAACTTCCCCTTATATCTTCCAAAAGACTGTTGAATGTAAACTTCTTTTGCTTCGATAATGTCATCATGAGTTGGCTTCTTCAGCAAACACTTTAGTTTTAATTGTACAACTAAACTGGACGACGTTATTTGCTCCATTTGAATTTAGCGATTTAAACATTGCTTAACTAGAGGAGATTTTAAGCTATTGAATGAAAGGGTACACCCAGATAAACGTCATATACTCAGATAAGCTGTATCGCAGTCCAGTCAATCAATATGAGAGTGATTTCTCGATGACTTACAAAGGCCATGATACAAATTTGATGCTTCTAGTGTTTCTTGATTTAAAGAAGTAGGGAATCTTTCATCCATAACATTTGGTCACATGAAACAGTTGACACCTACCTCAAAAAGTTTACATTTTAATGCATTAAGTTCATCTTAGTTGAACATGTTTTCCACGTTTTAGCCACAAATGAATGCTCTTTAACATACAATCAAAATTATTGTTCTGCCTTCTTTTTCGCGGCATAAATTAAAGCTGTTATCCAAGTGTTGCGTTATTAAAGTCCGTCAGTATATTTAGTTTCCAGCTATTTAAGGTATTAGACTCAACATGCTCTCGTTTACACCAGCGATTACAAAATTCCTGTAAGGCGCCTGCAATTTCCTCACGACATGATTTGAAGTCTATTGGCAAGCCTGCTTTACTTTTCTACACCAATTATAAAGTATGAAACTCTTATCCGGATAGTTATATGGAATATTTATATATAAATGATAATAATATAATAATTACTAGGTTAAAGCGATTATCAAACACTCGTCAGGCAAAACATAAGCAACAACAACCAGCACAAGCACAGCAAGGGCCAGGCCGGGTGGGGATCAGCCCCTCGAACCCCCTAAAATAAGAGACATTTCTCCGATTGCTTGAATCTGAAGGATTTCTGACCATATGCTGCGGTACTCCTCAAAGGTACCTGCACATTGTTCTGATATCTAAGAGAATAAGTGACATGTTTTAAATTTAAAGGTACATGTAAGTATGTACACTATTGTTTATGTATTCAAAAGTTTCCAGAGCAATTGCCCTAAGGATTAGATACATTGGCTCTACGTAAGACTTTCGAGGCTTCCTAGGTCAAAATCTGAGTATACGTGTTACATCAATAAAATATATTTACTAATATCATTTACTGGTAACCTTGGTTAAATCTTGATTTTCCACACAGTAGTAGTGCAAATCTGGACATGTTCCGGCAATGAGAAGAGTTACAAAAAAGTGTGGGTAGAAATGTACGTGACTTTATAAGGAAAGATAACTGCTTATAGAAGTGACCCCAAAATCAAGACTAGTTTATTTGATGTGAAGATAAGTTGCGTCTTCGCCGAAGATGATAAAGCCACTTTTCAATCCCATCACCACCCTATCTCTTGAGTAATTCGGTGTATATGTCGGAGTTAAGGACGCGAGGTAAACAAATCGATGCTATGCGTTGAAATTTTTCAAAAATAAAATAAAGACAAGAATAGTCTAGTGACAAAGTATAGACACTTTCTTTACGACAAGCAGCTTAGACTCAAGTGAGTCCGCGCATGCGCGGATCGAGGGGGGGGTCCGTACTCCCATAAAAATCACAAAAATATAGGGTCTCTATGCAATACTGGTCCAGCCACCTGAAAAATTACATAGCTATCAAGCCAGCATTCAAAAATTGGGCCATCATCGGCCCGCCAGCAAAAAGCTTTTTAAATGGCGGCTCTCAGGTGGGCCGTTGATGGCCCACTTTTACTGCTATTTGGATCCTCTCTCCCCTCATCAACTAAAAACATAGAGAAAAAAAGAAAAAAAGCTTGTCAGAGTTGAACCCCTCTGACAAAACTTTCTGGATCCGCGCATGCTTCGCATAACAGTTTCTTAAAGCCTTTGCTGGTTGTATATATAAAATGCTGCGAAGAAGGGGCTGACTCTGACCCATCTCAGCCGAATGTTCTAGAAATAGGAAAAAAAAGTTTGAATACTCTGTTCCACGTTCTCCCACCCGTCAAGCCCACAAAGAGGAGACCACACTGATAGACAATGTATATCAGGTATAACCAACGATAACGCCATTGAGACATACCAACTTTAATGAAGACATTTAAGAAATAATTCAATTTTTGGAATGTTCATGGAATCATGATCACTTCGGGTCTCGTGCAAAGTAAGTGAAGCCCGAAGGGCTTCACGTTAACTTTGCAAGAGACCCGAAAAATTCATGATTCCATGAACATTGGAATCAAGAATACTTCGGGTCTCGTGCAAAGTAAGTGAAGCCCGAAAGGGCTTCACGTTAACTTTGCAAGAGACCCGAAAAATTCATGATTCCATGAACATTCCAAAAATAGAATTTCTTTTTTATATTTATATTCTATATTATCAGGCAAGTATCAATTTTCAATTATCAGCTTACTTGGCTGGTTTTCCAGATATTTGGAATTAAATCAGACATAACGTAGGGTTTGGAATAGCCAAAACGCCAAATTTCCGCGCTTAACGTCATGGCGATACGTGTTCAACGTCACGCAAACGTCAGTAAACAAGCAACGTTATTGGATGGACTTGACGTTAGCACGCTCAAATGGCGCGTATATGGATTCGGCTTAAATCGATTTGTTCATGAAGGTATGAACAACATCTCAAATGCAAAGGTTCATTTAAAGACTCGCAGTGGAAATGTAAATATTTAAGAAGTGAATTCAATTTTTGGAATGTTCATAGAATTATGAATACTTCGGGTCACGTGCAAAGTAAGTGAAGACCCGAAGTATTCATGATTCCATGAACATTCCAAAAATTGAATTCATTACTTGTATTTACATTTTATATTATCAGTCAACTATCAATTTTTAATTTTCACCTAACTTGGCTGGTTTTCCAGATATGTGGAATTAAATCAGACATAACGTAGGGTTTGGAATAGCCAAAACGCCAAATTACCGCGCTTAAACGTCATGGCGCTACGTATTCAACGTCACGCAAACGTCAGTAAACAAGCAGCGTTATTGGATGGACTTGATGTTAGCCCGTTCAAATGGCGCGTATGTGGGTGTGGCTGAAATCGATTTGTTCATGAAGGTATGAACCACATCTCAAATGCAAAGGTTCATTTAAAGAACAGAACAAAAAATAATATGTTTTTGACGTAAAATGTACGGTTTCTTGTCAGATACATGAATATAACAACAAATTCATAAATGGTCACAATAGATGTACATAATCTAACAACAAAGTCTTAAATTGTTCACAACAAAAACTATACGAAAAACATGCATGCTCATGCAGCATCATAATTTTAGTATTCTTTATATATCCATGCACTGCTCTAAATAGTGTTGCGTTACTTGTATGAGTTAATTCCGAATGTTAAGCGATTGGAAGTATCTAACTGCTTCAAAAATATAAGACGCTCAATTCTGTACTGATTACAAGTAAAGAAGTAATGCTTGGCCAAAGTTTCATTTTTTCCCGAAATTCAACACACTAGATGTGTGAGTTACCCACGTGAATGGCATGTGCAATGGCACAATCTTTAGTGCCCCCCCCCCCCCCCCGAGCATTGGGGTAGGGACAAAAAGGTCAATTATCATTATATTACTACTTACAGTACTAAGTCAATTCCAAAGATTTTTAAATCAAACTTAGTGCGCCTTCTCACAAATGAAAGATTTATATTAGATGGGCTTTTCATCCGGCCACCTGTGTCATGTACAAGGGGTGGGACTTGGGGGTGCGTGAAGTCAAACAATGAATTTTCAGAATATGATCATGAGACATATCAAATGAAAGGGGATGACCAGTAGTGCAGGATACACTGAAAATTTTACCCTCGGATCAAACTGATGACCTTGGGTGGCGTCTAAGGTCAAATACCATTAGATTTCTTCTGGGGCGTAGTATATATATGGGGATTTGCGATGGCGCGCAATCGAATGTGTTCTAGTTATACCATGCCTTACGCTCATTTTCTTGATGTTACTTTCAAAGCTCTTAAAATGAAAAATATAAACAAGAAAAGATATGACAGTGAACTGCCATATCAAAGACCCGACCTCATTGAAGTGATTGAGATTGAAATTGATTTGACTACATCAACAAATGTTCATACTGGTTTCTATATAAGTGTAAGGGAATGCCTAGATTGATGAAGAAATGGCGTAAAAGCTAACACAAATTGTAATTATTGTGTCCCTGTTGTCACAGTGTCACAAGCTTCCTATAATTCGAATTATCGATAATTTGAAATTAAATCTCTTCGAAATTACGAGATTCGACTGTATTTATATTTTATATTTCTCAGGCATGTGTTCATTTTCAGTTTTACCGAACATGGCTGGTTTTCCAGTTATTTGAATTATTTCAGACATAACGGAGTTTTTGGAACAGGCAAAACTCCAAACTCCCGCGCTCAGCGTCATTGCGATAAATGTTTCACGTCATATAAACGTATAAGTAAACAAAAGCGTTATTGGAGAAACACAAAACGGGCGTGCAAACGGGCATCAGAGTGGAAAACAGAGGTCCGACGTTTTGTTAGGGTCTGATCTGGATCTAAACAGTTTGCAAAGCACTAGTAGACACAGCCACTTTTTGATTAGTGCTAGTTCAACCCATCCCAACATAACTGAAAAAGTGTTGACTAGGTTTAACTCATTACCACACATTTTTCCGCACTGCGAAATTACCAGCATGCAAAGAGTATTCCAGGCCTAGGCTCTGAGTTCAAGGAAAACTACTGCTCACATTTTCTCTGCATAATCTCCGTTCTTTGCTCAAACTCAGAGCATGTAAAGTCTGCAGAGCTGGTCCCAGGAATTCCTGGGACCTTTAGTTCCGCTGTCATGCTAATGACCCATATAAAATCGCTAGCTCCATTATCAGAATTTATGACTTAACTTGTGTTCATAGAAACATTTTTCCCCAGAGTGAAATGGATGAAAAAATGAGTTTGGGAGTTTTTAGATAGCAGACAGCCAAAAAATCAGAAATGTTAAAGAACAATTTGCAGGGGAATGATGATATGCATGTCCTGCTCGCTATCCCGAAGTAGTAAAAGTCTGACATGCCTGCGTGTACCATGGCTGTTAAAGTCCTTAAGCTCTGATCAGCCTGCACAAGCAACGGTGATCTATGTTTCTCATTCGGTCGCCTTGATGCAGTTCCAAGAAATAAAAAAAAAAAACATAATTCAGTATGGGAGCGCAGTGGCTCAATATTAGAGTGTTTGACCCGAGACCAATTCAAGCGGTTGCGAGTTCGAGCATCACCGGCGTCACTGTATTGTGTCCTTTAGCAAGACACATTAATCCTTGCTTAGTCGTTCAACCCAGGACGACACGTCCGGACATAACTGAAAAAAATGTTCTCTTGGACATAAAGAATCAAATCAATCAATAAAGGTGCGTGTAGTATATTCATGAATTCAGCTTACGGACAAATTGATGTCATATATACATCAGCCCAGAATCATTGCTCCAGACATAATGCTCAGCTGTGATTGAGCCGTTGAGGAAAAGGAATATTGTGGAATTCAATCTGGTTTGCATTGTTTACTAAGATACCTAAACAGAAATATACCTCATTTTATAGAAATTATGACCGGCAGCCCCTTAAAAATATGTGATTCTATACTTGTTCAATATGTATGACATAATGCATCAAAAATAGTTAATCTTCTGAGTGTTTGCGATGCAATTGTCAAATTACGCTAGCAGATGAGAAAGCAGACAATGTTTGTTGTGGAGTATGTGGAGAGCCTTATGCTTCACAAAATATAGGCATCTAAAGCTGGCGCTTCACCAGGGTCTGCACCATTTTCTAAGACAAACACAATTTATATTAAAACTTAGAAATTCCAATGTGTGGCCAATATAAAATGGACTTTCCCATACATTTTCCATTATTAAGCTACTTGGTCACTGCACATATGCGGCAACTTTAATATTCATATCTGGGCGTGATTCGACTATTTTATTGCCCAAGAAGGGAGATCTGATAATATTATATTAAGAGTTAACCTGTTTAATACGTTGTTTGAGCCGCGCAGACGTGCATGCATTTTATGAAAATCGTAAACTGAAAACTACAATTTTAAAGATCATCTGCTTTTGTCATCTGTTTTGAAACTGTTTTGAAGCCTCGTCGGATCAGACTGCTCCTGTGGTCAGACTGCACCTGTGGGAGCAGTCTGATCTGGGCATACACTGTTTACCTCTATACTTATGTTAATCATAAACATAGTTATTTTGCTGGCATTTTATGGTTTAAATGATAGTATTAGCCATGAAATGAGATTTCCAACAATGTGGCATGTCCTACCAGCAAAGGCTCTGATCAGTATGAGCATCTGCCCGGCCTGATAAGCGCATTTGCTAGTCGCTTGAATATTCAATGACAGTTAAGCTACTGACTGAACAGCATTTGGAGTTTCTAAGCTTAAAAGGAGTCTGAGTCTACCCTTGTCAAAATGACACATTGTAGGAAATCACATGTCACGGCTCATGCGCTTTGTGTCATGGTGCAAGGTGATACTTTTTGCATGCTTGGTCAATTTAGCATGCTTTTTGTCGTCTGCTGATATTTTTTTTCATTTTTTCCCTCAAAATTATGACCGAAAAAAAGGTTGAAGCAACATGAAAAGTAGTCCACACTCTCACTACATAGTTGGCGTGAAAGAAAAGAAATTTCAGTACCTAAACTCTTTGCACGCTGGGAAACTTTGCTATTGTGTCGTCTGCCGATTTCTTTTCTAAAATTAACTTTTTAAATACTTCCAGAAGCAGCTTTATTGTTTAGTATCAAACAATTTGAATTCACATCAGGCAGAATGTAGTGAGTTTACTATATTGGTCTAAACTAGATGCGATAGCACTAGCATGCAAAGGGTGAATGCTGGCCGAATCAACTTTTTATGTAAAATTACCCCAGTATTTTCTCAAGATATTACCCAAAACGAATTTGACCAGCAGTGGATAATTATCTAATAATTATTTGAGGTAACAGTACATCACTTAATGGATTCTTCAAACTGATAGTCCTATCAGAGACTACTTTTGTGTGTAAAACGGCCACCATAATTGGGTCGCCGTATCAAATGAATACGCATTATCAGAAACCTGTACCTGGAAAGCTTGTCTGTGTTATGATAAAATTGGCTGTAATAAAAGAATTTCGCATTGAATTTTAAAACTCAGACCAATGTGATTTCCAAAGTATGACGTCGGTGTACAAATAGACAATTGTCGGTTTTCAGTGTTACATGTAATATATGTGGATATATTAAACGTTTAGCCAGGAACCTTTTCCCAAGGCCAGTTAGACTGACAGTCCGTGTAAACTTATGAGGAATTATTTTAGTCTGGCTCCATCCCCTAGATCTATCTATCAACAGGGCACCAGATTAGATTTATTTGTGTAAGTCTTCTTTACCCTAAAGTCATTACAAATAAAAAAATAAATAGATCTAAATAATAATAATAAGATATAACTTATTATAAATAAAACAGATTGTATAATAAAAATGCATTTCGATTCGACCGTCAAAGACACATTTCCCATGAAATGATTTTGTGTATAGCCCTGAAACTGTGTAACTTTCGACCGGAACTACTTGTGTAAGTCTCATTTAGCCGATTACAATTATAGAGACATATGAATGTTTAGTGAACGATTTGATCGGGTCTCAAAAATGTACTGTTATGGGCGAAACAACCAGGATACATGGGTTCAGTACTTAATTATGCCACCAGTGTTCGTGACGTTTTATTCCTGGTACTTGCGGACACTATCTTACATTCTTGATCACCATATGGGCACGTGTACGGAGATAACCTCAACGCCTAATTGTTCTTATTTTCTTATCAGCTGATTACTAATCAAATGAACATTATTATTGCAAAACACCATTCTTTTCATTGTTGTGTAAACTACAAAAGACAATCATGGTCATTCAAAATGTTTTAATTAATATTTGAATGTACAACAAAAAGATAGTTTGAAGTATTTTACATTGCCTATAGGCCACTGGCTGGATATGGTTTACCCCCCCTCCCCCCCCCCCCCCCCCCCCCCCGAGGGGGAATTTTGTACACCAGATTTTTCTTAAAGCCCAATGTCTTGCGAGGATTTTGCAACATGGTAGCCCTCTGACAATGGCAGCGTTAAGCTGTAAAAGCCTGTTACATACGTTAAACTACAAAATATTTGATAATTAACATTCTTTTTAAGACTTCAGAAAAGTGCAAAAGATAAGGTATGATTTCCAAATTGGATATATTTTCTAAGTAAGCCATTACTGGGCCACAGGTATAGACCTTTAAAATAAATGTAGTCACCCCCGATGTGGTATATGTTACATTATTTCATTGAACCCTCTTTTAAATGATAAATGAATCTAATATAGTTCGTCTTAAATTTCATTGAAACCAGTTTATATTCATTAATTCGGTATTATATTAAAGAATTCTTACTTTTTCATAACTGCAAGCATTATGTTTCTATCTTATATACTTTTTGAGTTATTAGATTTTTAACACAGTAGCCCCATATTACACAAAAATGTCAAATTAAATTATCTAGGGCTTGCGCTGGCTATAGACCCCCCTCCCCCCAGGGGGAATTTTTTACACTATGATTTCCTGATACTACATTATATAAGCCAAAAAATGAAATATGTTAGTCATCTGAGAGTGGCAGCGTTAACATGTAACATGACGTTAAGTACGTTACCCGCAAAATAACATAAAATTTTCCTGATACTGTCTCCAACATGACATATTCACGCTTTTTTGAAGTCTGGCACAGGTTTAAGAACTTCTTATAAAACAGTTACATATTTTTAGCATTCATTTTATAAATGTCTTGAGTTTTTGCCATTGTATATGTTACTTAGTGTTTCATATGTTATTACCAAGTATCAGTATGGCAGTTATTGACTATTCATGTATTACATCCGTCAGTGAATATAGCAAATCTATAAGGCTGCTATTCAAACAATGTGAAGTTCCTCATTAAAGGTGTCGTGTCTTACACTATTTTTACAGCCCAGATTACATACGTTACCCTCCAAATACCATTAAACGTTCAAGATAAGGTCTCCAACACGACCTGCTCGAACTTATTTGCAAGTTGGCACAGGTCTATGTACTTCTTTTTACTCTTGCTCATTTGCTGAGGAAGTAACTCAAAACATAAACTACCATAGACCGGAGACATCAAATAAAGTTAGCTTAATACTCATGGAAAGTTTGTAACATACAGTGCAATATGTGAGTAACAATTTAAAATATCAAAAACACCCCATCAGGTAGAAGTTATAGAGCTGTTTCTTGCCAAGCTAGCAACTATTCGTATATTATCCAAGGGTGTAAAGAATTTTCCAATACAGCTTTTTAATCCTCTATCAGGTTCATCTTGCAAGGATTTTGCATTATGCTAGCACTCTGGTAATGGCACCATTACCATGTAACAGCCAATGACACCTATAAACATCTTTGATGATTTAAGTAAATGACATGACTTCTGAAAAGTGCAAACCATAAGGTGAGATTTCCAAATTGGCTATATCATCTTAGTAAGCTATTTTTGCATCAGAGATATGGACCTTTGAAAACAAATATGCACCCCTAGTGTTACGTATGTTACATTATTTTCATTATCTTATACTAATGATTAATGAATCTAATATAGTTTGATTTTTTTTTAAATGTGAATGTACTTACTGATTCATTTTTTATTAAAGAACGTTTATGTAACTTTTGAAAACTGCAAATGTTATGTTTCTATCTTTTATAAGGTCTGAGTTGTTAAGTTTTGAACATGGTAACCCCATATTACACAAAATGTGAAATATAATTCTTAGGCTCTTTTGTTGGATTACATTCAAGTTTTCCTTCACCCAGAGGTACTCAATTTCCTTCACATTTATTTTCCACACATTTTGCCCATATCTGGAGAGCCTTACTTGTTTTCATGGGAAAGACTTGATAGTTTAATCTTTGTATGTACATCTCAAGAACAGAAAAGCAAGGTTGAAGTAAACTCATGTTCATTCCATTTAAATTATTCAGTATATGTATATGGATTTGAAACTTTTTTCAGAAACATGTTGTACTGCAGCTTATTCACAAATATATAAATAGCACATGTAAGGGCTTCATGTCACTGATGAGTGCCTAGAGCAATCCTTTATTTGTTTTCCTACTATTTGAACTAGTGGGGAAGGGTTCTCTATCAGTTTGATAGGAACAACCTTTCCGTAGTACTATCACATTGGCACTTTGGTAGTGTCACAATCTGTTAAACAGCGTATGACTGTAGATATCTTCCCCCTTATTCTGGCCAATGTTGTTGACATTCAAAAGGGTCACCTTTTGTTGCATACACCAGTGTTGAACAAAGCACCCAGGTTATCCTTCAAGAATGTTTGTAAGACTTTATAGACTATTGCTTATACATTGTATATATGTATCAGTGACAAAACCAACTTGCCCTGCCTTTTGTGCCTGGTTGAATACTGGTTCCCTCTGATCTTTGAAGGTGACAGGATAAGCTATTAGACTCTGTAGTATGGCATTACCATCAAAGTTATGTGCAGCACTACATAGCCAATGTAATGTTGGTTCAATGTGTTATTGAAAGCCATGCAGAAGCTTGGACTTATCAGTTTTGGCAGGAACTATATCAGGAGTTGACAGTGACCATGATACAGGTCCCAGAAGGAACGGCAGTGTCAACTCAAGGTCAACAGTATATCCAATAGAAAGAAGGTCATGCTGACCATAGATGTTCATTTAAGCTCTCATCTGGCTGATTACGTTTTGTAAATTGGACAATTTCTTCTTGACCTCGCAAGCCTCAAAGCTTTTAAGCTAAGCATTTTATGAAGTTGTGAACTAAAGGTGAGTCAATGAAGTCTGCAACAGCCTTCTTGCCAATTTCATCAACCTCAATAAGATACTTAGCTATGCCAGGCTTAGCAGGAACACCGAAAGACAACTAGTACAGTTCATTGTCTTCAAAACTAGAACTAAAAGGATTGGTGAGGCCAGAAACTGCCTCTAGTACTCGTTCTACTTTGCATCTGAGCAGATTGGATATTTCATTTTAGTGCATTGAAGAGTTGTTTCAACATATTGAGCTCTTATGTGTTGAGTAATACACCATTCCATTTGTAGTATGGAGCGTAGTTCTAGCTGCTGAAGCCTTGACTTGGCATGGGGTTTATTGTTTGCTTGATAGTTATGTCAGAAGTATTTCTCAAGCAAAAACCCAATGATTGTGACACACTAAACCCATTTTGTTCCAGAAGTTCTTTGCATCTGCGATGTGTATCAGACAAACTTATGTGTGTAATCAGTTACACAGGTACATATTGTGCGTAATCGGTGTGATTGTGTGCAATGAACATTGGAAACAAGGCATACAGATAGAGCTGACATGAAATTCAAAGTTGTTTTCCTTGTAGCCCTAATCAGTGTCAACACCATCTGAATTATATCCATATACCTTGCCCAGAACTGAGCTGTTTCACAGTGACTGTCTTTCAGAACTTTTGATTTGAATGCATGGTACAAATGTATCTACTAATTATGTAAGCAAACAGCGAAGGTTGATAGATCACACTATAATAATAGTTTAAATCACCATAAATTGATAACGAACTTCAATTTATTTCAGCCTTATAAATTTTCTAAATTTCACTGACAGACTTAATACATATATAGTCAACAACTGCTATACAGATACTCAGAATAACTTATGTATCATTTGGTAACACATATAACAGTTAAAGCTCAATGCATTTATAAATGGTTTCTTAAAATAGGTAACCTTCTTAAAGAAGTACATAAACCTGTGCCAACATGCAAATAAGTATACACTAATCGAAAGTTCTAATCGATCACTTGCATTTTTTCAAAGCAGGCAATAATCGAGGTTTATAAATGAAATTCGCCCCAACCGGTTAGATACGGTAAGAGAACATGTATTTCAGGAATAAACATAAAAAAATCGATATAAGATTGCCCTTGTGCTGTGTGCTAAACATTTTGCTTGTCAAAAATACGTAGTTTTCTAGAAAACAGATTCTAAGACTGATCGGTTAGAACTTTCGATTAGTGTAAACAGGGCTTGTTAGAGACATTAGCTTGAATGTTTAATGCTATTATGAGGATAACATACGTAACATGGGCCTGAAAAATAGTGTAAGCGACCATAATAAGCAGCCTTACAGATTGGCTATATTCTGTGACAGATGTAATACAAGTATAGTCAATAACTACCAAACTGATACTTGGAAATAACGCTGGAAACACTAAGTAACGTATACAACGGTAATATCTCAAGACATTTATAAAATTAAAACTAAAAATTTATAATTGTGTCATTAGAAGTTCATAAACCTGTTTCAGCATGCAAATATGTACGAACATGTCATGGTTGAGACATTATCAGGGATGTTTAATGCTATTTCGGGGGCTAACATATATAACGTGATGTTACACGTTAACGCTGCCGCTCTCAGAGGGCTAACATCTTTTATTTTGTGTCTTACATAATGTAGTTTTAGAAAATCATAGTGTACGTAATTCCCCCTTGGGGGAGGGGGGTCTTTAGCCAGCTCAAGGCCTACTAGTCGCACGAGAAAAAAACCCACAGGCGCTAAATAGCCTGTCCAGCCCACAGTCTTATCAGCCAATCCTATACAGTAAACCCTGTCTAAAACGACCAGTTGAAATAGACAAAACAAAAATCTAAATGGAACATGGCAGCTTAATACTTTTGAGCTGCATTAAACGATAATCGATTGGTATTGAAAACCTATTTTTGGTGTTTTTTTTTGAGTGGCCGCTTAAGACATGTTTAACTGCATTACCTTTCGAGAAAGTGTAATAGCTGAACTGGCAACGGCAATGAATTCAATTTTTCGGCTAGTAACTGGAGCTGAGCCGGCAGGTTAATTCGTGCTTTGCCAGCTCACAAATACCGAGTAGGGTTTACTCAACCATTGTCTATTAAGCACAGCTGACTATCTCGATGACTCGATTTATGATAAGTAAGTAGAATCAAGTGAATGCCAATTTCATAAGACTAGAAATATTGATTCTAATTATCAGTAGTTCGAGTAGTAGGGAGGTAGACATAAAATACATAACCCCCAAAATGATTATTATCATTTTTTCTATCAAATGTAATAAGATTTGGGCGTCTCAAGGAGACGTATAAACAGTCATAAAAATATATTATTAATTTGTCCTACTCTCAAGCTGCATCCAGTGTGTCCCAAGTATTTCGAAAAATCGAAGTTCGAATTTTCGAGGTTTTACTGTAACTGAATGAGTAGAGGTTTTGGGACACAATGGCTTAAGAACAGAGGACATGGTCTTATTAATAATTGAGCATGGGATTTCCAATAATGTGGTAAGTGCGGTCAGCAAAACCTCAGATCAGCCTGCGCATACGCATACGCGCAGTCTGATCAGAGCATTTGCTAGTCGCTTGTATATTCTATGAGTGTTAAGCTACTGAACGAACACAATTTGTAGTTTCTAAGCCTAACGGGAGACCGCACAGGCTCGTCTGAGTCTACACTTGTCAAAATGCCACATTGTTGGAAATCACATGTCACGGCTCAATTTTCTTCATCTCCTGTTGTGGATACTCAGTGACGGATCCAGAGGAGGTTCAGGGGGTTCGCTTGAGCCTCCTCCCAGCCCCCCGTTTTTTAATATCCTATGAAATTTAAATAATTTGGTCTCAGTAAGACCAAATTATTTCATTTTCATGGGATATTAAAGACCAAAATTATTTCATTTTCATGGGATATTTAAGAACAATGAGAGAAAAAATCAGCAAAGCGAACCCCTTAACCTTTATACATATGAACCCCTTTTCCAGAAATCCTGGATCCGCCACTGGTACTTAACCCTTTATGCACTAATGGATTCGTATTTCTTGTTTGATGCAATAAACTTTGGATGGTCCTTTGTATATATAAGGGGTCATAGGTTATAATTTCCAAAAAAAAATGTATTCCTTTCTCTGATGATCGTTCTTGTCTCAGCAAATGTGTAGACGCTGTTGAAATGGTGTTTATCTGTTTGCCAAAGTGCGCATTTAGGACTCACTAGTATAAATGGGAGTTAAGACAATCGCCTCAATGAGAGAATTCACATGCGTACCCAAATAACAGCTATGAAAATAACCAGTCTTTTATTATAATGAACCAGTGTTAGACAAAACAAAATAATGATTCCTACAAAGACTCTGATATGCCAAGGCATCCACCCAGTCTAATTAGAGTCTTTGGTGTCTTTTTAAAGAAACTAAGAATCCCTAGCTACACAGTGAGCATGCAGTGCATGCGCAGATCCAGAGGAGGGGACCAGGGGTCCGGACCACCCCCCCTGAAAAATCACAAAAATATAGGGATTCTTAGCAATACTGGTCCAGATCCCCTGAAACTCCCCCTGAAAATCACAAAGCTACTGAGCCAGCATTCAATGTTGGGCAAAATTGGCCCACCAGCAAAACGCCATTTAAATAATATATTTAAATGGCGTTTCACTGGTGGGTCGATAATGACTTGCTTTTAGTGATAATTGGATCTCTCCCCCCCACCCCATCAACTAAATGTTAAGGTATGTTGTTGCTAGTTTATTTGCAATATCATGAAATAATGTAGTTACAGCTTTCCATGTCTTTACAAATATTCAATTTTTGCTAAATGTTACATGCTTAAATATCTCAAAATGCAGGGCTATAACAATAGGTTCACTGCTATGACCCAAGGGTTTGGCGGGCCAAAAAACGTTTAAGGGTCCATGTTTTGGTTGTGATCATGGTATAAAATGCTGTCAATTGCTGCTGAAACGGCTCAGTCCCAAGTCAGAGATAGCAGAGTGCGTATTTAATGATAGCTACAAATGCAGCATACTGGTAATAAATAAGTTCAACAGGTATAAAAAGAAAATCTTGCAGAGGCTATTTGCAATTCTGCACAAATTTTGATTCGTAAATACCATACAGTTATTACAGCCATGAGTTATGTGCTTATTATCATGTTTTGGCACTAATGAATAGTAGGTTTGTTTTGGCACTATGTGTCTTTATACCACCTTTACCAACTTTAGCACGGAATATCACTTGATGTGTAAGGTCTACACTGATATAGGTGGTATAAAATAGTTATACCATGTTTGTCCACTGTACGTATGATAATCCACTCGCTAAAGCTCGTGGATTATCTCCACGTACAGGCGGACAACCCATGGTATAACTATTACTAAACAGGAAATGAAAGATTGGGTAGAAAAGGACCCCAGTTGATGTCATTGACATGTTCAGCCTTACTCTGTGGCAGGAGGCAGGATTGTAGCTGGGCAAGTGCATGAGATTTCCAACAATGTGGTATGTGCGACCAGCAAAGGCTCAGATCAGCCTGCGCAAACGCGCAGTCTGATCAGAGCATTTGCTCGTCGCTTGAATATTCTATGAGTGTTAAGCTACTAACCGAACATCTTTTGGAGGTTCTAAGCTTAAAAGGAGGCTACACAGGCTCGTCTGAATCTACACTTGTCAAAATGCCACATTGATGGAAGTCTCATGTCACGGCTCAGCTAATATACAATTCTCTACAATACTCCCACCGTCCTCATGATATCTACCATTAGTCATGTGATATTACTTGACTTTTCGCTTACTTAAAGGGCGGCAACTATAATATTCATATCTGGGCGTGGTTCGGCTATTTCATCTGCTAAGGAGGGGAAATCAGGTTTTATTTACAATTTTGTAAAGGAGTTAATATGCTTTTTGAGCCGCGCAAACGTGCGTGCCGCATGATTTCATGAAAATTCTAACCGTATACACACTGAACTCACATTTATTAAGCCTTAAAGCGCATAATCACAAAATGTGTGTTTTTGTCGTCCACTAAACTATTTGAGGCCTCATAGATAAACAGTGTGAACCCAGATCAGACTACTCCTGCAGGAGCAGTCTGATCTGGGTCAACAATGTTTGCCTCCCTGCTTATGTTAAATAGACATTTTCAGATGCAGTTATTTTGCTGGCATTTTAAGGAGTAAATAATGACTGAGGTTGTGGCACAAGATGATACAGTTACTTTTGAATAAAACCACGCCTCCTTTTCAGCTTTTCCCTATGCCTAAGGTTGACTAGTCCTAATTACGCATTCATGAGGCGCCGCCTTTACAGTAAGCGAAAAGTCAAGTAACATTTACCGCAAACTCTGCAAGCTCCATTTGCGTAATTTAAGGTAAGTTGTATATGATATATAGGCAATAACATAGAGGTCCTATCATCTATTTTTTATTTCTATTTTTTTGTAAACATATATTTTTATAACTACTCTGCTTATATCTTTCAATGACAAACAGGCGACATCAGAATGGTACTATGAAAATAGTACCGCCAACTAAAGTAAGCTGCAGCCGGTTCCCGCACTCGGAGCTTAAAGGTATAAAACCGGGGTTCCATCTTGGAATGCCACTATAAACATATCCGCGCATGCAGTGATGTTCCCGCTGAGTCCGAGTCTTTGCTGGGTGCATGGTGATCATTTTGTTGGTGTTGTGGTGCCCTGGCTCATAAAGGGCCAATCACAGTGTAAATCTACTTTTGTTGCAACGTAGACCAGCCTGCAAATCCACACAGTCTGATCAGTGCCTTTATTACTCTCTCTATGGAACGTATTATTATTATCATAATTATAATTATACATGTTTCTAACACACCTCGCCTATAGAGCCAACGGTAACGAACTGTGATATATCGGACAACAATTCACTGCTAAAGTGTGTGATAGCTGACGTCACTGGAAAATGACGTAATTCATGGCGTTAGATGGTGTTACGTCGTTTTTACGCTTGAAAGACTTTACAATTACATGTAAACGTATGCGACGTAGTCTAAGTATTGGCGGGAATTCTTCAGTGCAATGGTGGAAAGTTGGAAGAAGCTGAAGACTTCGAATGTGTTTCTGTCGTTTATTGTGTGTTAGAATCGAAATAGATCAGCTCCAGTGCTTGAATTGTTGAGTAATAATTCACTGTTTGTCGGTCAGTTGTACGAAGATAAATCACTCGCGCTGCGCACTCGTGATTTGATCTTCTTTACAACTGACCTCCAAACAGTGAATTATTACTCAACAATTCACTGATGGAGCTGATCTATTTCTTAAATATAGCAGGGCTTTCGTTGTGGGCGCTTAAAAGAACTGCCTCAGATAGGCGGTTCTTTAATTACCAACAATATATGGTTTTGTTGGAAATAAGAATATAGAAAGTTTGACTTAACTAGTGCAGACCACAGCCACAAATATACTGATCTACCAGTTGATCAGTTTTGCTACTCGCAAGCTCATCATGCATAATATATAAAAGCGGGCCACTATCGGTCCGCCGGCGAAACGCCTTTTAAATGGCGTTGTGTAGGAGGGTCGACAGTGGCACGCTTTTGTTTGCTGGATGGGTGTGCAATAAAACTGTTTTTCTTATGACGTGGGCCATATAGGTACGCCGATTGTTGATCGGTCAACCAAAAATTGTTCAATACTTGATATAATACCGAAAAATATGAAATATAAGGGTTCAACTACGCCCATTGTCAGCATATTTAAGTGCAAAGCATTTTTCACAAAGTAAACATTTAGATCATGTAATTATCAATATGGCGTCTTTAAAGTTGGTTAAGAACATTTGTACAAAGGATATAAGTTAAATAATTATAAGAACTAACAATAACAGCTTAAATGGCCTACTGTTCCTAAATGCTGTCATATTTTTATTTGTAATGAGTGAAATTCAATTGGTGGATTTGGAGGTAAAGTAAACGCTTTGGCATATTTTTCGCGAAAACATGAAAAAAAATTCAGAGTACGCAGGCTTTTTATACAAGAGTATCATATTTGAAGCAAATAAAAACACACAAAAAATGTGGGTTTTCTTGTCACGTAGTCTAATAGCAATAGTTCAGATGAGCCTGTGCATTCCCATTTCAGTCTTTGCTCTCCATACACGATGTGTAAAAAATACTTGAAGGCTAAATTCAAAAGTTAAGATCATTAGCCCGCATGGAAGTTTAACTACATGTATGTATTTTCTTGCTATATGCGACTTTTGTCGTCTGCTGATAATCTTTGCAAACGGTTTGGACCCAGACCAAGGCCTTCGTAACGTTAGTCATGATCTAGATCCAAACCATTTGAAAAAGAGAATTTTGAAATAGCCAACAATAAAAGCGTGGAAATTATCCAGTGTGCAAAAACATAAAGTATCGTTTGCACACAATGCAGAAAGTACTATGGTACCATTAACTTCCGTTTTGTCCATTCTTTTTCTAACCTACAATTATGTTTTGTTTTCACAAAACTTCGGAGGACCTATTTTTATGTATAATCTTGTCGCCTGCGAATCCTGGCCCCGCGGTTATAAAATTCGGCTCTCGTTTGTGATGTCTAATTGTGACGTTGTCACTTTCCCATTGGTATCCTGGGTCAGGCGTGATGCTTGATTGTATTGCCCTTTTTCTTACTTTCATCCAATATTTTTTTCAGAGACAACAGCTTAAGTATCAGGTCAAATAAAAAATTGGATATAATTCATAAGGCATTCAAGATTCGATGACAGAAAAAAAAATAATCCCAAAAATAAATTTTTCAACATTATATATACTTTTGAATACTATGTAAGGTTTTCATTTTGGGTCAGTGTAGTTCTTTAAAAAAGTATATGTACAGCTACGTGTGTGTGTGTGTGTGTGTGTGTGTGTGTGTGTGTGTGTGTGTGTGTGTGTGTGTGTGTGTGTGCGTGCGTGCGTGTGCATGTGTGTCCAACGCTGTATGTACAATAACTACAATTCCTGTATTTTGACTGGCATCAGTCCACTAAATGTATATAATTACTTTTGAATAATTCAATCTATAATATGAAAAAAAAAACATCTTATAAAAATTCTATCCTCTCTGATAGTCAAATTTAGTGTATGATGTCCAAGCCAAGAACTACTCCCAAGTGAAGTTTATAAATTGCTATTAAAGCCTCGTTTATACGCCCAATTTGCACCCTGGTGCAAATTTGCACACAGGTACAAAGCTGCACCCGGGAGTAAATTTGCATCCCCTTATGTTAATAGTTATTAGATTTGCTCTTTAAACATATCACGAATGTTTCAGTTTTACTTTAAGGAGAAATTCGAAGCGATTACTAGTAGTCAGTTCAAGATACCGTCGTGTGATCAATTGGTTAGAATTATTTGCTTTATTTATTTATACACTAATTATAGTGGATAAGTGGGACTTATAGAAGCTGTTGTAGCAGTTCTAAGTAAATATATGACTATCTGGCCAAGAGTGGTGAATGGACGTAGTGCTTGAGACTTATACATGTACTGATGATCCATGGCTTCCGAATGTCAAGGGCGTCTTTTGATAGTCTCTGCGACAAACTGCGCGAAAAGCTGCAACGATATGCGCGTGTGCGTTAAGTTGAATTGAACTGCTGGTGGCAGTTTGACTAGGACTGCGCAGAGCTGGACAATTGAGAACCTCTTCGTAATAGCAAAATAAACGTCTTGTGAATATGTGAAACAGGCTTGGTCTTCAATTTGTGACGAACTCTTCTAAATCTCTGTTAAGTTTCCGAAGGGAAATGTTTGATTTTTGTTTGATTTGATTCTTTACGTCACATCAACAATCTTTCAGTTATAAAGGGACGGGTCTTCCTGGGTTGAACCAGTACTATGCTAGGATTTATGTTCTTGCTCAATGACACAACACAGTGACGCCGAAGGGAAATGAGTTAATCGAGGTTATCAATGGTTACAAGAGTTTTGGATTCCCAGACTGTTGGGGTAAGATAAACGGTAGACATATTTCAGTTATTGCTCTGTCTGAATAACACGTTGATTACATGAATCGTAAAGGGTGGTACTCCGTTATCATTCAGGGGGAACCTATTCACCGATGTGTACATCGGATGGCCTGGACTCGTGCACGGCGCCAGGGTTCTGGCAAACTCTGATTTCTATTGCCGAGGTTAGGTAAGGATAGTATCATGCAAATCGAGGCCTATGTACCAGTTGTTCTGCTTGGCAACCCGGCATAGCCCATGAAGTAGTGACTACAGAGAGAAGCCATGACCTTAAGTTTGATAAAGGGACGATTTATATAGTTTATTTCCATACAGGTACGTATAGGAAAGATGGGTTTATCAAAATCGAAGATTAAATTGTACATAATTATGTGATAACAAGTTGCGTTCATGTGCGCAATTTGCACCCTGAGGCAAATGTGCATCCGGATGCTAATTTGCTCCACCGAATTGGCACCGCCTGGAAAGATGGAGCAAATTCGCACCCGGATGCAATTTTTTGCACGCGAGTGCATTTTCATAAAACACCTTTTACATGACCAAAATACACCCCAGGTGCAAATTTACATCCCGGGTGTATATTTAAACTGGGGTGCATATTGTGCATATAAACGAGGCTTTGCTACAAAAAAATGACACTAGAGCGCTCAGTCGATGGGGCTCAATTGCAAATCCCCACGCTAAAGTTTTTGACTCCCCCCATGTTACGACATAAAGCCAGTCAGGAAGGAAGAGGGGAAATTTTATTGAAAAATTCCTTTAGGCGATGACGATGCTACCAGGGAAAAATAATGCACACAACTAGTAATAACTTTTCAGTACTGTATGTACTAAAAAACATCGAAAACACATTGATAATACAATGACACCACCTACGCTATTATTTCTGGCTAGTTGACCATCCTATACTAGGGCAAGTTGCCACTCTAAGATAGTTTCAATAAGAATCAATCTTAGAGTGTCCTGCTCTAGATGTACGTCAACTAGTCAGAAATAAGAAACGTAAAGAATATAATTCACATACAAATCTAAGATCTAAGAAAAAAAAACTGGGCCCATCTAATCTTAAGTATCGCGGTATGAAATAATTTTCCCTTGATTTATGCGTTTCACGAAAACTTCATCTTCTTGGCTAACAATCGTTGACTCTTAGTCAAAAGGCTCTGAGATGCTTTATGTCTTATCGTCACATTGGACTGAGATGTCAGATCTATTTCTATGGGACTTCTTTTATAACCCGCGTATTTTTTATTGCGATCTTGACTCTTTAAGTAACTTTTGTTCACTTATTCGCGATTCCAGCCGGTTGGCTTATCAACTCATAGGGTATGTAGTTGACCTCTGACTACGTTGGGATTTACGAATCCTGGAACCTGATCCCACACTGTTTGTGGCCTAAGGGGACGAATTTTAGGTGCCCTCAGGTTCTAGATACAATGGTTCACCAACATTCTACCTCTAACGTACGAGGGGACACAAATCAGAGATAATTCTGCAAAAACAATCTACTTTTAGAATCTTGGTTACTCAGAATCACTCTGTTCCGTCAAAAATGGAGTTGTTCGTTTCAAGTTCACAAAATAGAAAATGATTTCAGCGGTCCCATTTCTTAAAACTATAGCCTAACCCTATAAGCAGGCGATTAGCCCTCACCCGTGGGTGTATGGCTAATGGCTCCCATGCGGTTAGGATGGATCCGCTCTTCTAAATATCCACACTCAAATATGTGAAATAGAGAAGTATTTTAGTGACTGGCCTATGCCAGCGCTAAACAATACCTCATATGCCAAACAAACAAACCCATGCTTTACAAAAATCTTCAGTACGCTATCGTAACGTCACCCTGGTTTGCGACGCTATCGTAGCCGAAACATCAAGAACCCGTGGCCCTTTTTCCCTTTCAAGTCACGAAATCTAGATAGTTTCGAGGTTTACAAATACTGATACTTATTCTCTTTGAAATTCCAGGAAAACGTTGCAGAACGCGGTGCCGACGTAACGTTTGGACGTCATGTCCAACATCACCCTGTCCACGTGCTAATTTTGTACATGCATACCGTATCAGTAGTAAACAGCTAATTATGACCCATCGTCTAACATAATATTTACATCAATATTGCGAAATCACTTTCTGCTGTTTTATGCGTGAATAATGCACAATAGTTCTACATGTACTTTGATGAAAAACCACCTAATCTCTAAACGTACATGTCAGCTGTCACCTTATTTATGTGAGTGTGTTTAGTGTATGCACCTAACCCTTAACTTGTATATGCATTAGATATAACTCGATTTGACACATACAGGTCACTGCAGAAAGCCGACTATCTCTGGAAGTCAAATCGTCTTTCCAAACAACGCAATATAAATCACAACAACTTAAAACCTATCTGCTAAAATATTTATTCACCTATTGGTCTCCGGTAAATCCTCCAGCATGCAAACATGGTTTTATGTGCAGACCCGACATAGCCTGCGACCACCTTTGGCCAAAATAACCCTTTGAGTCCATCGGGACAGCTTTACTATAGCCGCAAGAACGGTCCCAAAAGATTTTTAGGCACTACGCATGTACGTAGATTGATACGCAAGTGCGTAACATTCGCTATTTTTGCAAAAAAAAAACCGGGACGTTACTGATAAAGCCCGATAGAACCCGTACACGGAATGCTGGCCAATTCAACTGACGACAAAATAGAAAAAGAGTGACTTAATATTTCATTAAAATGCGACCTGCCAGAGACTTCGTGATTCAATGCAATAACACTAAATTGCCTTAGCTCTAACATGTACAATTTCAACATGTCAAATATATATAACTTCACGTAAAATGGGCCATTCCGCCCTTTATATAGGAAGAAATGCACCTGATCTTCAAGAAAGATTACAAAATCATGCCCGCGTTACTAAATAAAGTAAAAAGTGAACTCTATCTCAGACAAACCACCCTTATATTGGACTAATAGTAGAAAAGGTAACGTATCAAGGTTCGTATAGGTGACCAGGTGCATACCTAAACCTTTGCGTATTTGTGCGGATACGCAGCCATCACTGATTTTGATGTTCCTGTAATTCGACATCGTAACACCCCAGCACCCACAAGTCCAACCCCGGGGCATGACCCTGGCAACAGAATGAAAATTCTGTTCAATATGTTTTCTATCTTTTATTTGTGAGAACACGCACATAGAGTTTGGTATAGTTGGCCATCCAGAGCCTGAAAAAATAATTCTGTTGGCATTTTTGAGTACATTTTGGCATCCCTGCTCAAAGTGTATCTTGATGTCTTTTAAGAAGGATAGGGGTGGATGCCAAGTCTGGAAATGCCCCAAAGTCCCAGAATTAGGTCAAAGGTCAACTGAGTGCAAATTCTTGTATAAACGTCAGATTTTAGCGCTTTTACCAATTAGCTATCCAATATTATGATTAAAAGTAATGCAAAATCTCTTTTGGATAATACAGCCATGCTATATAAACAAAAAGCATCATCAAAGCATGATATGTGTTTGGACCAAAGGTCATTTAAGTGCAAAATCGGTGAAAGTTGTAGCAATATTTTATGTATATATGGGCAAAATTCAAATTTTAATTTCCCTTTACCCTAATGGAAGATATTTTTTATTGCTATCCTGCTAGGTGTGTGTCTATCATGTTTGGAAAGCAATGATTTACTAAGTTTCCCGCTGTCAAATATTTATAATATGCATGTAAAGTACGTTACTGTATAAAATCAATACAATAATTAATACAACTAAGAATAACCATTTCATTTTAAAGAAATAATTTCTTTTGCTTAATGCTTTGTATAAATACGTCATGTTATGCAATTATCTATCCTTTAAAACATAAGTTGTGTTTAAGTTGCTACTTACGTTACATTTTACCATCTGAAATTGAGTCATTTCTCAAAGGTATATGTTCCTAGCTACAGCTTTCCTGAAGGACTTGGCCATGATCTCATGCTTATAGGACTAAAATATATTTCTTTTCTTATTTCACACATTTGTTGTGTTTGTTCCCATCTATGAGTAATTGTAAAACACTTTTTACAAGGCCACTACCTGCTTATTGCATATACTAAGCATAGCTTCATGAAAACACAAAGACCAAGCCTCCTTTCACAAAACATCAGGCGTATTGAAACTATGATAGAATATGGTAAATACCATATACTGGAAGGAAAACATCCTCACATTGGTCTTCACATCTGCCTGTTAGCAGATGGTAACATACATAACATAAAGCTAATATACAGGTACATTTCTAATAATGACGATCCAGTGAAAACATTTTTTACTTTTTGTGGGGTATATCATGGAAATAGCCCTGACATTAAGGGTAATCCTCCATATAACTTTTAACATTTAATTGTAGGGATGTCCTTTCATTTGCACATATTAATGAAATGATGTTGATTCAAAAGCAGCATTTCTTTAAAATCAGGCTGCTTGTGTAAACGTATTCATCCATATATAGAAACAGTATAGATATTATATTAATGGTTACCTCTATTTTTTAGGTACCATAAAATATATATCTATGTCTTTCACAGCGCAACTTTTTATACATTGTAATTGCTTCAATGTCGACAAATTCATAATTCTAACTAGAGCTGCAGTCGATGGTACACCATCGCAAATACCCGCTTTTTTACCTATAACCTTTACCTTGGAGTCAAGGTCACACAAAATGTAGCTCAGTACCTTCTACATAATGTGAGGTATGCACATGTGAAGTTTGAAGTTGTTATGTCCAATGGTTAAGGAGGTGCTGCATTTACAAGAAAATACATTTTATGACCTTGACCTTGTGGTTAAGGTCACACAAAATGTTGTCCAGTACCCTTCAAACCATATGACCTATGCACCTGCAAAATTTGAAGTTGCTACATCCAACAGTTTAGGAGAAGATGGATTTACAAGAAAGTACATTACATAACCTTGACCTTGGGGTCAAGGTCACACAAAATGGTGCCCAGTAGCATCCACATCATGTGACCAAAGCACCTGCGAACTTTGAAGTTGCTTTGTCCAATGGTTCAGGAGAAGATGCATTTACAAAAAAATACATTATTTGACCTTGACCCCAAGGTCAAGCTCACATGAATTGTTGTCCAGTACCCTCTACATCATGTGACCTATGCACAGGCAAAATTTGAAGTTGCTACTTCCAAAAGTTTATGAGGAGATGCATTTACAACAAAATACATTATTTGACCTTTGACCTTGACCTTGGGGTCAAGGTCACAAAAAATGTCACCCAGTACCCTCGACATTATGTGACCTATGCACAGGCAAAATTTGAAGTTGCTACTTACAAAAGTTTATGAAAAGATGCATTTACAAGAAAATACATTATTTTACCTTTGACCGTCAAGGTCACATGAAATGTCGCCCAGTACCCTCTACATCATGTGATCTATGCATCTACAAAGTTTGAAGTTGCTACGTCCAACGGTTTAGGAGGAGATACAATTACAAGAAACGTGACGGACGGACAGACACACGGACGGACAGACGGACGACGGACCGACTTTGGTACGAAATGATTATACTCTATTTTTTTAACGAAAAAGTGGGTATAAATATCAGTATTAAACATATTTTGCTTATTAGTTTTTGCAATGATGATAGATATCAAATTCTATGAGGTTATTGGCATATGTTTCTTCATGTTATTCTTTATAACTGTAAAATGCCAATGCAAGTTGTATTCCAAATTAAATTTCCCCAAAACAGATGTCTAGTGACTTCTTGGAAACACAGGCATTCACCATATTAGAGCACCTGATGATTTGATTGTGTTCATAGTTTTCCAACAGTTTGGGGTCATTTCTTAGTATTTTGAGTAAATGCGTCCTGAAATGGTTATCTAATATGTACATTTACTAGCATAATCAATTAGTTTAACATCTCCGATTCGCTTGATGTATATAAGATCCTGAGGTAGTTAACTCGCCTGTTCTAGTGTAGAATCTATCTGTTAACCATGACAATTTGCTGACACAGGGATTGATTGCATATTGGGTAGGTGACTAAAATTAATGTATACATCTACTGCTCGTAGATACAAGTGCAATATATCAGATTGGATAGCACTTGTAACTGGTGACATACTCGAAATGTGTAGTTTCAATATGGCATTACTCTTGAAATAAAACTGAACTACTTTCCTTTCACTATATACAAGACAGTCCTAAAACAGTGATAGTCTTCACAAATATCTGCAAGGATATAGGTACAAGAGTGAGCAAGTTCATACTTAAAATGTTTTCTGTGAGCTGTTGTCAGCAATGTTGTTCACATTTTCGATGGTTTTGCATATATTTAAGACTATCACAGTAAGCCTAATTGAGTAAACCTTTTAAAACCAACAAGCAGACCTACTCACTTTTCATAAGACATATATAAAACATGTACTATGGTTACAAATAGCAACAAAATCAAATAGTGCATAAACAAATCTAAAAACAAACTACCTTGTGAATAAAAAAAGGCAAAGAAATCAGCCGCGTGTGACACTACTTTTTAAACATTCAGTTTAATCTCTGAGTTCCAGAGATGCAAACCATATTAGTGAATTTTGAGAGTCATGCTTTTGTTTTATGCTTCAGAAAAAAGTCAACTGATCTTTAAAATACTGTATCACTAACGTTCGAATGATTTGTTGTTCATGTTACCATGAAATATGTTCAGATGTTTTACAAGACTGCTACATGGCTCAGGTAACCTTACCTCAACCAACATTAGTCTAAGATAATTAACAAGCAGAATAGTTTCTATCAGAATTGCTGCAGAATTTATAATAAGATAATCATCATTACAGTATGATATGAAATCTAGTTCAACAAAACATAGAGAATTTTAATGGGGACAGATGATAAATTAATTTTATAATGTAATTGTCAACAGTGAAAAGTGAAAATTAAAAGAATTCAGCATACAAGGAAAATCTTTAATACTATATCTATGTAACACCCTATATTTGGACATAAACCATGCTGGTTCTGTACTACGAAAGCTTTGGTTGATGTTATATTTGCAATCTTCAAAAACTTATCCCTGCTCAAGAAGACACTCAGCACTACCCCTGCCTTAATTCTTGCCTTGCCACTAGATGTTTGAAGTATTGCTATGCTATTTTAAGTAAATTATTGATATTTAGTAAATATTTAAATCATGATGTTGATTGCATGTTTATCGTTATGTACCATTGGTAGAAATCTGAAAACTGCAACATGAATGTAAAAGAGCCAAGCATATTGCAAAAAGTAATTGAGTAAGACCAGAAAATGCCACATTCACATATTGCAGACCAACCCATGGCACTCTTTTAAATTAAGTCTTATATAGAATAAAATGTGTGTAGTATATGTGAGCGAATTGGGGAGAGCAGACCCAAATTTTATATAAGCCTTACAACAATTTACTACCTTTATCCATTTATGTAAGGCACATTTCGTTACCTACGTTACATCCTTTATATATGTGCAGAAATTTTAGATCCATTATTGTTAATATAGTTTTATTTTGATTTCATTATGAAAGATATTTTGCCATTCCAATGCAGTGTAAATAGAAAAATGAATCTGTAAGCAGCTATGCATTACATGCTGGAGCTGGTAAAAATCACATACTAATTAGCATATTTAAATATTTACTTGATTTCACTTCATTGCAAGTTAAAAGTTATAAACAACTTCAAATATATGAAAATGAACATTTTCAATTAGAGTATAGATCAACATAATGTATATTTCAGGTCAGGTATCACGGTTTATTTTAATACATGTAATTTGTAAAGTCATTATATGCAATTTAGTATAAAAATGTAACATAAGTATCGCTGGCAAGCTGAAATACATATCACAGATGTATGAAATTGATTTTATGTCTGTTTTAAACATTTAATGCTTAAACTGTTTTACTAATACTATTAAAATAAATCAACATTAGCCTTGTATTGTGTGTACTGTTATTTTCAATGTCAGTAGGGTAACGTTGATTACAGGTGATTTATAGAAATATTATCACAGAAAAGTTATTAAGTAATGGGTTTCTAAGGCCCATAGATGTACGAAACTGAAATAGTTTTAATTTCTGAGAGGTGCAGCAAACTCTCCAAGTAGCCCATATATCTCAGTTAAGCCCAAATGAGGGAGAATTTCCATCATAATTGCACAAAACTTACGATGTTTGCCTTTGTAAAATCCATAAAAGAATGCTACCAAAGGGGTTCCTTTAATAATAAACATGTTAATTTAAGCCTTCGGAAAGACTTCTATCCTTTTTAGAGTTTGAAAAACATCTTGTTGTTGGACCAGACAAAAAAAAGAAACACAGTTTGTACAAATGCTCTGATTATTGCACTTGATGACCTTTGACCCCATTTTAAAGCCAACTTATGAACACTTAGTTATAAAAAACATTTTCTCAATGTTTTTCAGACTTATAACTATAAGCATACAAAATTTGGCTTGAAATGAAATATGTTAACATATAAAAAGATAAAGTTGTTTTACAGTAGTATATATTTTCTCATTTTTGCACTCGATGACCTTTGACCTAATTTCTGGCCTTCATATGCAAATTCAGACTTGGCATCCACCCCTAAGGCTTTGTATACATGCCAAATATTATGTTGAAAGTGGTCTAACAAATGTACTAAAAAATGCCAACAAAACCAAAAATATGCATCTTTTTCTTATTCGGATTGCCAACTAGTATAAAAAACTTTGAAATTGACATGTTAATAATGTTTGACCTTCTGACCTTGCCCCAAGGTCACCAGTTTGATTCCAGGATGAAAATGTTATTTGCATTCTGTTCTGCTCATCATTTTGGTCGTTTTGATATGCCACATGACCATGTTCGAAATTTTTTTGACCCCCTGGACACCCCATGTGCCCCAAAGTCCCACCGCTGGGGCATGACCCAGGCGACAGAATAAAAATCCTCTCTGATATGTTATGTATCTTTCATTTGTGAGAACACACACAAAGTTTGGTATAAAAATCTTTGAAATTGACATGGTAACCGGAATTTAATTATATTTGACCTTTGACCTCACCCCATGGTCACCAGTTTGACCCTAGGATAAAAATTTTACTTGCATTCTGGTCTGTTTGTCATCCTCGTTGATTTGATATGCCACATGACCATGTTTGAAAATTACTTTTTTTGACCACCTGGGAACCCCCAGCGCCCCAAAGTCCCTCCCCTGGGGCATGACCCACGCTGCATAATAACAAAAATCCTGATTGATATGTTTTGTATCTTTCATTTGTGAGAACACACACAGAGTTTGGAATAAAAATCTTTGAAATTGACTTTGTAATTGAAATTGAATGATATTTGAACTTTTGACCCCTCCCCAGGGCCCCAGGGGCGGGGCAAAAAAATTATGTTGCGCCCCCCATTTATGTAAATAGTTCACACACCAAATTTGGTTGAATTTCGTCCAATGGTTTAGGAGGAGATAGCATAATGGACAGACAGCAGGACGGAATTCGATTTTGGCCCTAAGTACCCCCAAGTCCCACCCCTAGGGCATAACCCAGGCGACAGAATAAAAAACCCGTCTGATATGTTTTGTATCTTTCATTTGTCAGAACACACACAAAGTTTGGAATAAAATCATAGAAATTGACTTTGTAATTGAAATTAAATGATATTTGACCTTTTGACCACTCCCCAGGGCCCCAGGGGGCGGGGCCAAAAAAATTTACGTTGCGCGCCCCATTCATGTGAGTAACTCACACACCAAATTTGGTTGAATTTCGTCCAATGGTTTAGGAGGAGATAGCATAACGGACGGACGGACAGACGGACGGACGGTCGAAGGCGATAACAATATCCCCTTCGCTTTTTTAAAACGCGTGGGGATAATTAGAGACTGGGGACTATTTCTGTATATTTCTGTCAAGATGCAGTTTTTCGCATTTCTTTCTTTCCCGAATTCTAACAACATTAAGATGGTTATCGTTTATTTTTTACGATTGAGCATTTAAACATTTTGAATTGCACATTATCAATTGCCGAAGCATTGTCACGAGTAAGGAAGGGAGTTGTCTATTTGCATGCTGGGTAATTTTTCACGCTTTTGTTGTCGAGTGCTGACTTATTTCAAAATTATCTTTTTAAAGTTTTCCTTGAGTGTCAAATGGTTTAGATCAAGATCAGGACTACTATTTACACATGTTATCTGTAGACGACAAACGTCGCCACTAGCAAGGAAAGATACACCAATTGCCCCTCCCAATTAAAGAGGTAAATTTTTTTAGCAATAATACTGGTACCACTCATTATGACTCTCTCCAGGGGTCATACTGGGCAGATCAAAAGGACAGTCATAACGAGATGATTATGACTTCCTAACAGGGGCAATAAAGTGGTCCCATGAAGGGACTAGGTATTTTATGATAAAATATTGATCTTTATCTAATGAATAAAATTGTGTTTTTGTGCCCCTTTAAAGTGAATTACTGAAACTGTCCCCTATCAGCTAATTCTTTAATTCTTTAATGATCTCTTTTAGACAATAATATATGTCTTTAAATACATGAAGACGTTTATACAATATATTTTGAATGCAAATTTTCACGCAGCACAGCACAAACAAAAGTCGTGGTGGATCTTTTTCATCATTATTTTCCCATTCGCGGTTCAAACAAATAAATATAACCATAAAATCTTTTTCTATAGATTTGAAAAGTACAGTGGCTTTCATTACAGTATGGCGTTACCTTAACCCTTTTCCCGCCATTTGCGACAATTGTTGTCTGCTTTCTCACCTGCCTATGTACTTTGGTGGCCTATATTGCATACAATATGGATCCAGATCAGACTGCTCCCTAAGGAGCAGTCTGATCAGGCTTCATAATGTTTGCTTCCATCGTGACAATTTTCTGGAGTGAACTTGAATATATGCAGCAGACGAAATAACCAGACGACATATTTAGAAGAAAATTATTGACAGGAGAAGGGTTAATAATGTGTTTTATTGTTTGAAAGATAAAAGCGGAAAAGACAAAGATATAATTAAGATATTTTCTGTTTTATGATCTTGTTGGAACTGAGCCAGTTTCTTTTTTGGGGTTTTCCTGTATTTATTTAGAACTGAGAGGCACGCACAATGTATACCCTCACCCGATGCCCTTAATGTTTTCATATAAAACATAGTTTTTACCTCACGCACCACCTTGTGGGGAGGGGGTGCATTGAGCCCCAAGGTTCGAAGTCGCCAAGCGAATGTCAACCCTATCCCCCAGCAAAAACAGCATTTTCTTTATCTAAAGTTGTCCTAGTTTATGATCTCTAGTCCGACCTTTGGGCATGTCTCCAAGCTGTTGAGTGGAAGCCAGCCATGAATGGCACCAATTGTCCATATAAAAATGCTTTCTAATAAATTGTTGGTGAGGTATATCTGCACAAGTCAGACTTCTTAAAGGGGTCCTAGGTGTTGACCAGAACCCAAATCCAGCCCTCAAAACCAAAGCGTGCAGTAAAACTTGTAAAACCCAACCTTTGCACAAAATTTCATAATCCTAAATCAAGTAGTTGCTGAGAAAATTTTGATGAAATATGTCCATACGCGTTATATATAGGAGTGACAGATGTGAAAGATAAATATTTGAAAAAAGAGGCAAAATGAGGATTAGCATCTTAATTTTCATTTACACAATACACGTTGCCTACCTGAAAGTGTACTAAAAATTTCATAAGCCTAAATCTGACGAAAAATGTCCATAATTATGTGTTATATAGGAGTGACAGAAGTAAAAATTAAAAATTTGAAAAAAAGAAGGCAAAATGAGGGTTAGCAACTTCATTTTCATATACACAATACACTTTGCCTACCTGAATGTTTACACAAATTTCATAATTTTAAAGCACGTAGTTGCTGAGAAAACTTTGACAAAAAATGTACATGTGCGTTATATAGGAGTGACAGAAGGAAAAAATGAAAATTTGAAAAAGAAGACAAAATGACCTTTAGCATCTTTATTTTCATTTACACAATACACTAAGCTTACCCGAAGGTGTACGTACGCAAAATTTGAAAACACTGGCTCCAAAGTGAGCTGAGAAATCTGCGACAGAAATTTTCATTAAAGAGAAAGAAAAATGAACAAATAAAGAGACTGAAAAGCAATATATGGCTGTTTTTTTTATACAACTCATCACTATCAAGCTTTGTACCAAATTTTAGAATCCTAAGTAGAGTAGTTGCTGAGAAATCTTTGACTAGGAGAGAAAGAAAAATGAACATATAAAGAGATTGATAAGCAATATGTGGCGTTTTTGTTACACAATACAACTCGTCACTATAAAGCCAGAATCCTAAGTCAAAACTTTGACAGAAGAAAAGTTTACAAACAGACAGACAAACATAGTTACAGAACAGGCAAAAACTATATACCCCCTATAAAATATACTTGATCTGGGTCAACAATGTTAACATAGTGTGCCTGCCTACATTAGCATATTATATTACCAAATAATACAGGGGACGGCTTGGGCGGGGACCCTTTTGATGCATTTTTTCTACTAATTTATTTATTATATTTAACTGGTGCTTCAAAAGTAAACGTTTTGCACGCTCGGATATCTATCAAGTTTTTGCTTCTTATGTTGTTCATTATGCTGCCTGCTGCATTTTTCAGGCTAAACGCCATCAGGAAATTCTTTCGTGAACAGGTCTGGATATAGATCAGGTTCTTCGTGTTATGGAGGCCTGATCTGGATCGAAACCGTTTGCAAAAGTTATCTGAAGAGACAAACTATCCTTTTGAAAAATGAAAGAGTCGAAAAAAAAGAGTAAAGTTTGTGTCTGGAGTCGTATTTATTTGAAAATATGACTGGTAGGATTATTTTCATTATATTTATGGATTTCTCGCATACTCAGTGAAGCAAGTAACACTCATCAAACCTCCGAGTAAGAATTTCCGAGGCTTGTACATATGTTTTTCTATGTCTGTTTTGTATTTTCTCATTGTATCTGTTTATCAATGCTCCACGGGGAATCTTGCATTTTATATATTTGTACTACCTTAAGTAAAACTAAACTTTGTCCTGAATACATATACAACATTGTCATTGAACTCGCATCCAGCAAATACTGTCGTGCCTTTGTTGACAACATAACATAATGAGTGATGACATTGATACATATAGGGTGCGAATAGGTTTACATTATTGTCGACAGACTAAGGCTAAAGGCATAAAACGACTTTCTGTCTTTGAACTTCTAATCGTTATATCTTTGCTACTTTTAAAATGTGGTGATGTTGAAACAAATCCAGGCCCTGATATAGACATTTCTCTGTCTTCTGCAAATTCTTCCTCTGTAACTGACCCAGAGAAAGAGATTATTAAAAGCAAGTTTTCGGTTGTTCATTATAACGTCCAAAGTCTAGTTAATAAGGTAGAACTGATTGAAGGAGAATTACATGACTTTGATGTTATATGTCTGACTGAAACTTGGCTTGATATGCGTACTCTCAATGATGATTTAAAACTAAATGGTTTCAGAGTCCCATATAGACGTGATCGTCCAAGTGATAACCACGGAGGAATTTGTGTATATGTCAAGGAATCAATTTATTCCCAACATAGGCCCGATCTGGAAGTCAATGATGTTGAATGTCTGTGGATCGAGATATGTACTAAACACAGGAAATTTCTCCTAGGTACCTTTTATAGACCCCCTAATTCTCCACCTGGTTCTATGTTATCAATTGAAACTTCTATTGGTCTTGCTTTTGACACAACGATCAACGATGTCATTGTTGTTGGCGACTTCAACTTAGATATGCAAAAACTTACTTCAAGTAGGAAAATTGAAACTCTGTGTCAGATGTACAATCTCTCTAATATAATTCCTGAACCTACACATTTCACAGAATCATCATCTTCTCTAATTGATCTCTTTTTGGTACCAAACAAAAATCACATACTTCTTAGTGGTGTTGGCGAACCATTCCTTGATCAAAATATTAGGTTTCATTGCCCAATATATTGTGTACTTAACCTTGATAAAACAATTACCCACGAATATGAAAGAGAAATTTGGCTGTATGATAAGGGAAATTACAATTCGCTGACAAATGAGTTTTATAACACCAATTGGGATACATTTAAGAGCAATGATATCGACATATACACGTCAAATATAACAAAACATATCATTAATACAGCAAAAAAGCATATTCCAAATAAAATAGTTAAAATTAGACAATCTGATCCAAAATGGTTAAATAGTAATATAAAAAGAGTACTGAGAAAGAAAAAACGGCTGTATGATAAATTTAAAAGCACAGGTAGAATAATTGATCATGAAAACTATAAAAACTACAGAAACTTTGTTACAAATGAAATCAGGAAATCCAAAAGAGCAGAACGCGATAAATTAGTTGAAAAACTCAAATCAAACAATAACTCACCCAAAGACTGGTGGAAGACATTGAAAGGGTTTATTAAGCCAGACCTCTCAGGCCCAATACCACCACTTTGCAAAGATGGAACAACATATGAGGAAAATATTGACAAAGCAAATTTGCTTTATGATTATTTCTCCAGTCAGACAGTCCTTGATGAAAGCCAATCTACTCTCCCCCCATTTACTTCTAGAAATAGACATTCACTGGAATCAATACACACAAATCCACACGAAGTAGAAGAAACTTTAAATTCACTTTCAGTGGGTAAAGCTGCAGGCCCTGATGGTATGAACAATAGACTTTTAAAGCAAATTTCAACACCATTGTCCAACCCCTTAAGTGATCTATTCAATTCTTCTTTAGAACATGGTAAAGTTCCAACTACTTGGAAAGAGGCCAATATCACACCTATATTTAAAAAGAATGACCCATCAGAAATATCAAATTATCGACCAATCTCACTTCTAAATACGATAGGCAAAGTAATGGAAAAAATTGTTCATAAACATGTTTTTAACTTTTTCAAAGACAACAATGTTATAACAACTTTACAGTCTGGTTTTGTACCTGGCGATTCAACTACCAATCAACTTCTGGACATATATAATACGTTCTGTAAAGCACTTGACGAGGGAAAAGAGGTTCGTGCTGTGTTTTGTGATGTTAGCAAAGCCTTTGATAGAGTTTGGCACAAAGGCTTACTATTCAAACTTAATTCTGTTGGAATAAATGGTGCACTGCTACAATGGTTTACTGATTATCTCAAAGACAGAAAACAACGTGCTGTTCTACCAGGGGTCTCATCTGACTGGTGTTTTATAAAGGCTGGTGTGCCACAGGGATCTATTCTTGGCCCTTTATTGTTTTTAGTGTTGATTAATGATATTGTAGAAGAAATAAACTCATCTATCAGGCTTTTTGCCGATGATACCAGTCTTTACATAATTGTTGATGATCCTCTTGACGCTGCCATCCAATTAAATGCTGACCTTTCAAGAATCGATACGTGGGCTTCCATGTGGCTTGTAACCTTTAATCCTTCCAAATCTGAATCATTGATCTTTTCCAGGAAAGTAAATAAACCATACCACCCACCTATTTATATGAACTATCAGCAAGTTAATGAAGTAAACTCGCATAAACACCTAGGTATATATCTGTCTAGAGATTGTACATGGCACGAACATATCGAGCACATAAAGGCCAAGGCCTGGCAAAGAGTACACGTCATGCGTCGCCTGAAATTCATTCTAGACAGAAAATCATTACAGACTATTTATTTCGCGTTCATTAGACCCCTTCTCGAATATGCCGATGTTGTCTGGGACAATTGCACAAAGTATGAATCCAACGAGCTTGAAAAAATTCAAAACGAAGCTGCACGCATTGTGACAGGTGCCACTAAATTAGTGTCCATTAATCCTTTACTTACTGAAACACGTTGGGAAACTCTTTCATCGCGACGAACAAAGCACAAGCTCACACTCTTTTATAAAATGAAAAATAATCTGTGTCCACCTTACCTTGCTAGCTTAGTTCCAAATAACGTAGGAGACGTTTCAAGGTACAACTTAAGAAATGTCCAAGACTCGCAAACTGTACATGCAAATACACAGCTTTACTTCAACTCGTTCCTTCCATGTGTTATCAGAGAATGGAATGCCAAGAGAATTGAGCTCCATGGATTGCTTTGCCAATCAATTAAATTCTGATAACATCCCACCTCAAAAACAATATTTTCAAGGAAATCGTCTTGCACAAATCTATCATACAAGACTGAGAACAGGCTGTAGTACCTTACGTCTCCATCTCTACTCAAAAAACATAATTGAAAATCCTTTGTGTAACTGTGGTGAAATTGAAGACCCTTTCCACTTCTTCTTTGAATGTAACCAATACAATCTCATTCGAAGGGACATGCTTACATGTATATCTGCCATTTGTAACCCTAATTTAAACATTCTGTTACATGGAAACGACGGTCTTTCTGAAGAACAAAATCTCAATATCTTTACGGCTGTTCACAATTTTATTATAAAATCTAAGCGTTTCAGCCTAGCTTGACTGACTTATATTTTAATATCATCCTTTTTGTCGTTTGTCCTTAAGTCTTAAGCAAAGACGCTCTCTCAGGCATATGTATTCTCCAACAACGTTCTTACCAAGGACAGTAAACATCTCCTACCCCCGTGGAGGTTGGTACTATGTATTATTTTGTTGTTGTTGTATTTATTTTGTTGTCTGTAATGAGTACAGTGAATGTCGCTTGTTCTAATCAGACACATTTTGTGTATGTTTGGGACAAGCGCTACATTTATCTGTATACATTGGTTTACGTGACTAAATTATTCTTAAGTTTAATGGCATAAAATTTGAAATTGCCGTTACATATCACAGTTACCATTTAGCGCATATTCGTCTAAAGGGATACAGTTCACAAAAGTCAATAGACTTTCTTCTGAATCCCTTTTGTTAAAAATTGTAACTATTCATTTTAGTGCTTGTAATTTTTGCTACTGTGTATTTATACAAAGAAATAAAGTTTAAACCAAATATACTTCGTACCGGGGGTATAATTAGTAACCGGTGCCAGAAGGAAATGTGAAGTACCAAGGGATTGGTCACATTCAGCAGAGTGATTACGTAATCAGGGTTTATGGAAAGATGACTATCTTTTTTTCTTCTTCTTTAATCTCCCCGTAACATGATGTGCATGACTATCTCGACTGAACGGGTAATATTATGTCTGATTTGACCCTAACTATCAGAATGAGCCAGTATTTCTGGAAAGTGGGTTCATAGGGGTTCTCTTTGCTGATTTTATCTCATTTTCTTAAATATCCCATGGAAATGAAATAATTTGGTCTCACTGAGACCAAATTATTATCACTGAGACCAAATTATTTCATTTTCATATGATATTTAAAAACGGGGGATGGGGAGGGGGGTTCATGCCAACCCCCTAATGCCCCTCTGGATCCGCCACTGATAAAATCAACCATGAAACGTCTGGCATTAAACAACAGTGTGTACACACTCATTCATGAAAGGTTTAAAATAGCGAGCATACATGCGGCCAATTAACGGTACGTGTAAACTATTAAACTACTCATTCAGGAAACCCTTTAAAGCTAAAGAGTACGGTAAACATACATACCTTAAATACCTTTGTAAATTTGTTATGAAAATCAAGTGTGTACCATAAGGGCGCATGTTTTCTCGCTGTGTAGGCTACTAATGAATGACGTATATGCATACGTATTTTTATCCAGAGGTGAGTTCAATAATGCGAGGGCTCGCCGGGCGCTCGTTGACTGGTACCTATCTTCATTCGTTATGTGTTAAGCCTGACACCAGTACAACGAGCGCTAGCAAGCGCTCGCATTGTTGAACTCGCCTCTGGTGAGTTTATTTATAGAACTTTGCGGTTTATTTTTCACACTGTATATACGGCTAAATACCGCATGTAAATTGAACAGGTAGACGTACGCTTGCTACAATATCATGTTATAATATCTGATCGTTTATTGCACATACCTTAAATCAAGTCTTTTTTTTCGCTTTCGAAGAAAAGGCTTGATAGAGGGGTATATGGTGCGAACTAGTTAAAGTATATCTACCTGCACAAGTTCTAAGCAGAACCTGCTATCCTTCGTTTACAAAATAAATGAACGATTAGTTGCTGTGATGCAATAGTGTCTATCAGTGTGGGCTTATTTATGATTTGTAGGTGCACAAAAGAAACGTTCCGAGATACGTTTCTTTAAAGCATCCACATTTTTGAACATCAGTTATATCCGGAGGCTTGCAGGTATATTCATTTATAAACCTTCTCCACCACTGATTTGATATGAACATATTCTGCTTAAACTACACTATCTTCTGCCATGTTTGTATATAATATTATGTTGTATATCCTCATGGGCGTTATTGCCTACTGGAATTTTCAAATAAACCATCTATCTATCATTAACCATTAGACGCATGAATAATGTTTGAAACGGATTTGTTCTGAAGCGACGCTGTCTTGAGCAGGAAAGTTTGAACATATAAGCTACATTTCCCCCCTTAGTCCATAAAATATGCTATTGGTATGTGTTCAGGCAGATCTAAATGGGCATCGACGCGAGAAAACCTGTCTTCGGCGTTTGCGAACAACAAAGGTGCAGACTAGCCTGCGCATCCGCACAGACTGATCAGCGCCTTTTTATTCGCGTTTTGGAAAATATCGTATAGACACATGCTACAGGTGAAATTTCAATTGTCTAGTTAGTCTCTGTAGCTGAGCTGACTGGTTTGGATCTCATGTAGGAAACCCCGAAGAAAAGTTTTGTCGCGTCGAGGCCCAATTATATCAAGTAACTTCCAACCAACAACTGATCAGATTCAAAGTTCTTGGTATGGTACCAAACAAAACAGGATAAATCTAATAACTCTACAACTTTGGTCGCATGCCGGACAATGTCCAGAGCGGTTGTCGACGATGACGGTTATCTTGTTTTTTTCTCTCCAGAACTTGGTTTACCTTTATGGAAATGATCGATTAATTAATAAGCGATCGATTAGATTTCGTTTAGCAAACTAATTGCATATTCATAAAAACATAAAGCATAACAGTAAGCAAGAAAATCATTAAAACTGATATTAATTACCAGGAGTAGACACTGGACTGATAGCATGATCCAAAACTCAAAATGAACCATGGTACTAATAGCATGGACGTTGATAGAGGACAACGATGAACTTTGCATTGTCTGGTCAGTTTCACAAGTTTTGGAAGTACCTAGCTGTTCTTGATCGGCGATACATGTACATTAAAAGAAACTTTGGAAAAAGTGTAGGCTAAATTGGGATCTATATATAGCAGAAAGTGACATGTCATCAGATGAAAGAGACACGTTTTTTTTTAAAGTGTAACATGTTACTTCTTTGGATTCTTTAAGGTAAGGAACCATCCGTTAAGCTGTACTGTAAAAATAAGAAAGTGTGTGAACTTGGATTGGAGTATGGAGTCTGGGGTATGGAAATTAATTCCAAACTTGGGGCTTACAAGCAAGAATGTCATTACCAAGCATGTTTGGTAGTCAACCCCAATTACACTATCTAATACTGAATGTTAATATTGAATGTTAAGTTAGTATTGAATGCTAAGCGTGTGATTCGATCCCAATCGTTGTATTCACAAGTATATGTGATATTCAGTCGGGGACTGTCCCAATGTTGGATGACATTCAACGGCAAGCCTGGGATTCAGTCGGGTATCCAATGCATTGTTAATTCGATTGGTATTCAAGGCACCATTTTGGATTGAATCATAGAAGTATGTACGACGGCATTCACAAGTATATATGTGGTTTTCATTCCCAATGTTGGCATTCAATGTCAAGTCTTGGATCCAGAGATCCAAGAATAAAAAGTACACTAATTTACCTTGGAAATTCACTGCCAATACCAAACTGGTGATTCAAAATCAACATTGGGATTGAATAGCAGACTTGAGATTTAATACCAAACATGCTTGTTAATGTCATTCTTGCTTGTAAAACCCAAACTTGGAATTGAATTCCATACCCCCAGACTCGATACTCCAAGCCAAGTTCACGCAGTTAAATAAAGCATAACTTTACCCCAAATTTGGTGGCAGCTGAACTTCCATGATTTTGATATATAAAACCTGTCAGCTTCTTTATATTCTTCTGAATATATTGACATGGCATTGCCTTTTAAACATAAAAAGGTCTCTATTCTCATTGGAGGTTTGATCCTCTTTACCTAAGTTAATAAAAAAGCATTCTATAGTTACCTATCAGCTTATAATAGTATATTGCACATGTACATCTCATGACCCACCTGCATAGAATTTATATTAGGCTTTTTTCCCTTTTTTAAATGTTTTTTGTTGTTTAAGTATGTATGTCTAATCATCATTAATCATTGTGTGGAGGATTTCCTCCTTGATTGTTTGCCCTTCTTGGGCCGCCATTTGATTTGATTTGATTTGATCTTTACAAGCTATGTCAGTTCGATTCCATTGATCTGGAGAATAACTACAACAATAACAGGTAGAAATGAGCCGTGACATGAGATTTCCAACAATGTGGTAAGTGCAACCAGTCTCTTAAATATTCTATAACTGTTAAGCTACTGACCGAACATCATTTAGAGTTTCTAAGCTTAAAAGGAGGCTGCACAGGCTCGTCTGTGTCTACATATGTCAAAATGCCACATTGTTGGAAATCACATGTCACGACTGAAATGTCTGGATAAATGTTGGCCTAAAATTGTGTAGGCCAGATATTTTTATTAGATGATTTACGGGATTTTTTTCAGATTAAGGGTAGGGAGGGGGGGGACAAAAAAAAAGCTCTGAAAATGACCAGTTGGCTGGTCATTTTCAGAGTGTTTTTTTTCATTTTCAGCCACGTTTAACCTCAAAAATATATCATTTTTTCAACGGAAAAAATAATATTTAGAGTCTGCGGATAAAATAAAAAGAATAATTTTAGAACTTATTTTTTTTTTCTACTTTCCGGAAAATTACAGTAGGAGGGTTCGAAAATCAACTAATAAAAAGTCTGGCCTTATCACTGGATAAATGTTGGCCTCAAGTTGTTTAGTAGGAGGGTAAGCATAAGCTTACACCAAAAAAAGGTGACAGCTTAGGTTATTTTTGCATGGTTCCACTTTTATTTTTCACAGTGTACTTGTTGAATATTACGCGAGGGTTTTATTTTCGCAAAGTTTCGCGAAAATAAACCCTCACGAAATGGCGAAATCACTCTGCTATCAAGTTACTGATTTAGGTCGCGAATTTGTAACATGTTTTTTAACGTAATGCGCGAAAATAGAACCCTCGCGAAAATTTCTGAATTTACAGTAAGCGTTTATTTTTAAGTTATTTTTTTAATCTCTTTTGGAATCATAGTTTTTAAAGAGTATTCCAGAGTGTTGGGAATCATGTATGCAATTAATTAAAATACAAATACAAAGTTGGACAGTGTTTGCATGAATGGATTAATTGGATACATTATTGGAAATTGATAAGAAACATTCGTTTAAAAGTTTAACTGGTAATTGTTGGTAATGATTATTAATTAAACCGCTGCTGAAAGCCGTTAGTGTAGCGTTAGCTGTTGCGTCACAACTGTCAAAGTTGTGGCGAAATGACAGGGGATCTACTGGCAAACAGAAAAAATTTAAACGAGAATTTGGGGTCTTTTGTATACGTCCAAAATGCGATTAACGCAATTTTGAGACTGACGTTACGTCATGTGTTAACGGAATCACATTTTGGACGGTGAACAATGTCACTATGTAAGCTTAAATATGGAGTGGTCCGACAAAAATTGACGTAAAATGTTTAATTGCGATTTCTAAAGTCCTAGTGTTCCACACAATGCTTATTTCCGTCGAACAAACTCACACACATGCAAAACGTCATACAAATCCTCTAAAAAATTGACGTTGCATCATTGACGTCAACTTTGAGCGCGTCGCCAGCCATTGTTCGCAACGCTAGCGTTTTAAATCTTCTAAAATTTGTGTTAATCTATTAGTGCGAGTATTATCTAACATTAAGTTCAACACAGATACTCTTAGGTTTGTGTATACAAACTTTTAGAACTTGACGTTTATCAAAAAACGTTGATACCTACGCTCCGTCGATGTTAGCGACCCGCTACACGAGCAAGAAATCTTCTTGCTACGACCTTATCGTAATTTTGCATCAATAAAGGAAGGATTCCTTGAATGTCTCGATTTTATGCCTTTAGTCAAAATTATGCTAGTGACGTCACATTGTGACGTTGTAGCCGCGTTCAAGGCAAGATGACTATTCCTGGCTATCAATTTAGAGATTCTTTGCAATGTCTACAAAGAAAAATGCGAAAATAATGCTTTTGAAAATTCTGAGACATTCGATGACTGGTTCTGTGACTTTCTGTTTTGACGGTTGTTTTAATAAATGGTTCCAGCACGTGTCATCAGTGATCATTCGGTTTTAAAGACCTATCAGTAACTTACAGAATTGCTACAATACAATAAGACGCAATTGCAAAAATAAAATGTTAAGTCGTTAAAAAGATATAGTCATTTTTGTAGGTGGTGCGTTTTCATTGGACATGAGTATAGTAAGTAAGCTACGTTACATATTGTCATACAAGAAGCAAAATGTCACTTTACACCAGAAACGCTGTTAAGTATAGCTTTTAACTATCGTTTATCCATAGAATGCTCATTTATGTTTATTAAAAGTTAACAGAACAAGATTTCGAGCTAAAAAAGGTCCTGCTCCCCCCCCCTAGGGAATTTTGCAGACATATCCTATCTTGAAGAAAATTTCAAGCCGCATCTTTTAAGAGATGTTTGCACTCTGTGCTCCGGGGCGTTAGTCTCTGACAGCCTGTTACATATGTTACTGTAACAAACTAAGGAAAAAAATCAAAATGAAAGTTTGAGCGACAGAAAGAAGACATTAAACCATCTAATTATTCAAATTTCTTATGTAGTTTGCAAGCTGGATGCCTAAGCTTTATAAAAGCAGCATTTTAAACAAAATTACAGCCTTCAATGGTGTTACATGCGTTACATAGATTAAATTTCACTTTGAAAGTTGAAATCGTGACTAACATCATTCATTTTACAGACGATTTGTGCATTTTTACAAATGTTTTTAATCTTAGTTTACTAAAATACTCATTAGACTAATAGAAAAAACAAAGTTTGCTTTTCTATCTCAAATACATTGTTTTATATGAGCTATTAAACAACCCTACCCCAAATTTTAAGTACCCAATTTCGGTATCTATTATTGAAGAAAAAATATATGAAATATTTGACGCTCGTGGATATCTTACATTTTTGGCACTGTCTTGCTAATGCAATAAAGAATCATACATTTGCAAGTTTGACATCAGGATCAGAGCACTTATTAAAGTATGTAACGTATGTTACATGGCATAATGAATGAGCTAGGAAATTTTCTTGGAAGTAAGAGATGATATTTCAGAAAAATACCATTTTTCACATGTTTTTCTATTAATCTCTAGCCTCTGGTGCCTTAGTCTTAGTAATTACAGTCATTGCTGATAACAAGCCCATGAAATTGTGTTACCTGTGTTATATATAACCTTTTTAATCACATATTTCCTAATGCCTATGATATTAAAATATATAGAAATATAGATAGAAAATAATAGTTCTCATTTAAATGACACAATTTAATAAATATTCCTATTAAATAAAATTATTCAAAAACAATCTTTATTCAAGTCAGCCTCACAATGTCTATCATTGTGTCTGCTTCTATTGCAAAATAATCACCCATTTCATCACAACCAGTCAAATCATGGCATTGTATTAGGACTGCAAACTGAGTACAATCCTGTTCCTCTCCACCCTTTTGGGAATTGTGCAGACATATCCTACCTTAAAGAACAATTCAAGCTGCATCAAATAAGAGATGTTTGCACTCTATTAACTAGGGGGTTAGCCTGTAATGGTTTGATACGTATGTTACCATATCAATTTAAGAATAAATGAATTGAAAGTCTGAGAAACAGAAAGAAGACATAAAACTATCTATTTATTTGAATTATTCATGTAGTTTGCATGCTGAATACCTTTGATATATAAGAAAAGATTTTTTAACAAATATACAGCTTCCGATGGTGTTATATGTGTTACATTAAATAAGATTACTTTTTAAAATTGGTAATTGTGACAAACATCACTTATAAGCATTTCGTGTGATCCTCCTCTTTAGCCATCAAAAGACTTAATTTTCTTCGTATGTGTGGCCAGTGCCAGCATCAAACAACTTGACTCAGCCAAACTTGAATCCTTAGCATTCTTCAAAAGCAGAAACAGCATGTCAGTGTCATGGGATCAAACACCTAATTAAATATGGGTTTAATGTCATTTCACATATATGCATACAATGGAGTATGACTCTGGTATATATCTCTTCCTGTGAAGTGGCAAGAGCAATCTAACTGCAGCTGCCTCTGCATCCGTGCTAGTCAAATGATAACTTTGCTCTGATTTGGCAAAATCTATGTCTCTACCGTATACCTCTAAGAATACTTTAAGATTTCTGACATTGTCAAACAGAAATTTGATAGGCTGCTTTTTGCATAATTTGCCATGGAACCTATCCAGTCTTTTGGTGCTTAAGTCCTCAGGTCTTAGATCAATAGTATTTTGCTGCGCCCAAAGAACTTTATAAGTTTTCTTTAATTACAATGTTGACTCTTGATGGTTTTGGAAGACCGTCTTAAACAATTTCTGTTACACCTTGAAAGTTATCTGGTATAAGAGAAAGAATATGAAGTTGGACATTGCCATCAATTATGTTTGCAGTTGGTTGTTTTTGATGTCAGTACATTGAAGCATGTCTTAAAATAATGTAAAACCTATGATTTCTCAGTTTTTGCAGCCATATCATTAGCTGTTGCATTCAAAAGAAGGAAAGTGGACTATAGGTAGAATGGGATAACCAGTTGTTCTATATTATGCTCTATGGAAGATTTATACAGATTAAACAAGTTGATAAGGTGCCTCATTTCATGATCCATTGAAAACACTGAAATTGAAAACACTTGTCACTGACTGTGTAATCAAAAAGAATGTCACGACAATGCCCTTGCTCATTTATTATGACGAGTTATATATGTTACATCCTTTAATAAGCGCTCATCTTAGAAACTTAGTGAATCATTGAATTGAAAGGGTCTAATTTGCGCTCTGTTCATCCTGCATTTCATTGCTTTACCTGCTGTGATACAGCTAGTTCATTTATCTGAAGGGAAATAGTTACCTCTGTTTCAGAAGTACTAAGACTTCAAATAAGTTTTTGAATGCTTGGGGAAAGATAATAAGTGCAGTGACATTATTAGATGCAAATATGTGGGTTGCATGTATGGAAAGGCTACATTTATAAAAGTTAACCAGCGAAGATATGATTCTTTATCACAGAAATATCAAGGTACATCAGTCCAGGTACTCATTGCTCTTAACTTGTGATGGCATAGTTTTCCTCCTTGTAAAGCTTTAGTCTTTCTCCTACTTGCAGAGTATCACTTGAAACGCATACTCAAAGAGCCAACTATTAGGAATTCATATCAGTTTCCGAATGTTACAAGCCATAAATGGCAAAATTGGAAAGTTGATAATGGCTCATCAATTTTGAGTGGAATGGTGGTAAAATTGAATAACAGTAAATGATTAAAATATTGTATGATGATTCTACTAGTTGCAAGGAGGCATGTGATAATAATGATTACCACAGAAGCAGACAACGACAAACGTTCAACATGAGTGTTAAATCGATGAGAAATAGTTTGGACCACTTCATTTATTGTATTTTCTTGTAAAAATGTAAAACTAATTTTCTATTTGTGGCTCTATATTTAGCATTATATGCACAGTATTAGGAAATGTGTCCAAAAGGTCATTGATAACATCTGTAACACCAGTCCATGGGCTTGATAATCAGAAATGAATATAAGGACCTCTGACAGTGGTAATGGGAATCACAGTGTATCGCTGCCTATTATTTTGATAAAAATTAAAGTCGATCAAATGCTTCCATCTTCATATTTAAGCTTGCTGTTGGTCTCCATTTTATGATTTTGCATTTGATTTCCTATTGCCATAAATGTACGGCTTTATTTTGGGGCTAAAATGGTCACTTTTTGTATTATACATATAGGAAATAGAAAAATATTTTTAAAACATTATTCCCCCCCGAGTCCCAACTAATCCTTTTGCACGTAAGTGTGTTCTCATATTTTACATAATACATGTGAAAAGCTAGCTGGGACTCAGGGGGGAATGATATCCCACAGCCCAAAATGTGACGTCTGGGTGAGCCCGATCATTAGCATTTGGATTTTTGGAGTGCTCTCTTGAAAATCTTTTTTTCCAGTATAATGAAATAATAAGTACAAGTAAGCTTCCTTTTCATAACCCATTAGTTGTGAAATATAACAACGTTTTAGCATATTTTTCTTTAGATTATGGAAATTGTCCTTTTACTAAATTCAGTTGGTAGATTATTTTGCACATATACTGTATCTATCCAATACACATAAACTACATGGCCATTGACTAGGTGTACTTTATGCATGGATGAATGGTTATAGTACATTGCTGCATAATATTGCACCAGGTAAATACATTGTCATCAAGGTTGAATATGGACTACAGTTGCACTTCAAAATATTTCTTCACAAATCAGATAGAAAAAACAACAACAAAAATAATCATTAAAATGCCCATGAATTTGGACTTTAAAATACTTTCACTCTGATTTGTAATCGAGGATTGATGATATAATACCCTTACACGTGAAAATAATTGATTTCTAAATGTTTTGGTGAAGTCAAATTTTGCAACCCCTACCCTCTTTGGTAGCGTCTCCTGTTTTGTCGTAGGGATCTGCCTGTCTAATTATAACCTTAATTCGTTCCTAATACATCAAGCGTCCTATTCAAAAGGATACCAGCGATATCTTATGCACAGGGAAAATTTGGGAAGCGTCTGAAAAATAGGCAGATATCCTATCAAAGTGTCAGAGGTCCTTTCTAGTGTTTTGACACCAAAGACTTATAAGTACACATTAAGTGTCCTGATCTTTATTTAATGACATCTTGTAGATATATGAGCAAGACAGACTAAGAAAATGAAAAATATCCACACGCTGTAATCGCTTTCATGTGTTTTACTTAAATGGTAATAACAAAATTTGCTTCTCTGTAAAACTGGGAGTAGGGCTGTGTATTAGCTTCTATAAGACAATATATTTCAGATAGAAAAGCAAACTTGGTTTTTTCTATTCATCAATTGAGAATATGTTTGTAAAATCTAATAAAACAGTTTAAAACCAAGTCATAGTAGTTGTTTAACTACATGACGATTGCCACAATTAAAGCTTTTAAATTATAATTAGGTTCATGTAACGCACATAACACCACAGTTAGCCGTATTAATGTTAAACAGCTTCCATATGTTGTAAAGACATCCAGTATAAAGACTATAAGAATGTCAATTTATTAGATAATTTTAATGTCTTCTTTTGGTGGCTCAAACATTTAAATTTCTTATTCTCAAATTGATATAGTAACATATGTAACATGTTACAGGCTAACACCCCGACTTACAGAGTGCAAACATTTCTTATTAAATGCACTTTGAATAATTACAATTAATATGTAATTTGTCTGCAGAATTCCAAAGGGGATTAGGATGGAGCAGGCCCTTACTCAGCTTGATGTCAAAATACTGTTTGATGATTTTACTTATCACGCTAACATATGTAACGCTCTCTGATCTTTAAAACTTGATGAAAACTAGCAGATCTATAAGTCTTTATCATTGGAGCCAGTTTAAAATCCCTAAACAATGTAAGATATCCAACAGCTGCGAGTTTTTTCACAATTTTAGCTCAAACTTTCAAACTACCGTTCCTTTATTTGATATAGTAACGCATGTAACACACTGTTTCAGACTAACGCCCCAACATAGAGAGTGCAAACATCCCTTATTCGATGCAGCTTGAGTTGTACTATAAGAAGGAATATGTCTGCAAAATTCCCTCGAGGAGATTAAAACATTTTTAGGCATATCTTACGTAAAGACAATGAGCTTGCCCATTTATTACATCAGGTAACATATGTTACAGCCTCTGATATTAAAAATTTTGCAACAAACTTGCAGATTTATGAGTCTTTTCATATAAGCAAATAAATCCCAAACAATGAAACATATTCATCAACTGCAAATATTTTTTAACTATTTTTACTTTAGTTTTAATACCAAACATTTCACCTTAAAACTGGGTAGGGGTAGGGTTGTTTAATTGCTCATTTCAGAAAAAATATTTAAGCTAGAGAAACAAACTTTAATTTTTCTGTTAGCCAATTGCATAAGCTAGTCAGACATAGTTAAAAACATTTTGCAAATTACACAGAGAGATTGTGAATGTAAATGATGTTAGCCACACTTGCAAATTTTAATGGGTTATCTGATTTATGTAACGCACATGACACCTTAGAAAGCCGTAATTTTGTTCAAATGGCTGTCATGCGTAGTTAAGATATCCAGTATGCAGACTATATGAATGATTTTTAAAAATAAATATTTTAATGTCTTTAATTTGTAGCCCAAACTTTCAATTTACTTTTTCTTAGTTTGATTAAGTAACGTATGTTACAGGCTCTTACAGACTAACGCTCTAGAGCACAGAGTGCAAACATCTCTTAAAAGACTCGGCTTTTAATTCTCTACAAGATAGGATATGTCTGCAAAATTCCCTAGGGGGGGGGGAGCAAACCCATTCTCAGCCATCCGTCTAAAAGTATTACATGCTAACTTTCAAAGTGGAATGGTTCTAACCATATTCAACATTTTGTTCGGTGTAAACATATTCAACAGGTTGTAATTCTTAAAGTATTTATGATAGAACCAAGCTGTTTATGTTTGCAGTTTGGAAACAGTCAGGTTATTGTCTTTTCGGAACATGATGTTTTAATCCTAAATGTTCATTATAGAGCTTATCGAATTAAACTGTTGCACCAAATTAAATAAATTTATAAGGTGTAGTTGAAAATATAACGTAAATGACATTTATAACATAAAAAGTGTATTTCTGGATGCAAGCAATTTATTTCAATACTTGTTTAGGTCCTTAACGAGCTTATAGCTGTAACGAACGGCCGTATGCATCATCTGGATTCCACATGGATACCATTTCTTATTCAAATGTTGCAATTTTGTATTAATAGTAAAAATTGGGTATGTGTATAAAACGCCTCCTGAAACACTGCTACCACAATTTGGCTATACGATGTGCCCTGAAATGTTGTAGAAGGGTAGCGCTAACTATTTCTGAAGTCAATTTTTTTCTGGCTGGAAAATTGTATGAAGTAAATTTTCAAAAAATAGCCCCTTGACTATAAGGGCAAGCTACAATCACTCGTACACTAGAAAATACGTGGAAATTAACACCAAGAGAGACGGCAGCTCAGCTACCACCCCTTTTGGTGTAAACGTGTGGCCATTATTTCTCTAGTTATAGATGTTAGACGCTTCTACTTGTTATTATTGTAGTTACAATTAAACAAGACATACTTTCCTGCCAGCCAAGAGTGACAGTGACGTCGTGTTTCGCTTATAATTGTTAAGTAAAACATTAACTTGTACACTCCACTTGAGCTAATGCGAATCGATAGATCACTTGTGTATCAATCCTATCCTGCGGATATGATTAATACACAAGTGATCGATCGATTCTAAGCCCCTGATAACTTTGTAAACAAAACATGACGTCAATGTCACTCTTGGCTGGTAGAACAGTAGTTTTAAAGTAGTTGAAAGGTTACATTTAGACCTGCGGCAGTTTAGCTGCCATCATTTTGGTGTAAATGTGCACCATTTGTTTTCAGTGTATAACAATATGTATACATGTACTCGTTTTCTGACATTCTTACTTTCAGAATTAGGTGAGCCAGTATTTCCTGAGTTAGTTGACAACTATGCTCGTCAGATCTTTGTGCATATTGGTGTGTGGCGGTTTATTTACGGTGGTTGTCGGTCAAAGCCACAGCCAATCCGTGGATCTTATGACAGACATGTTGAGCGGCTATGACCGAAGACATCGCCCGGTAGAGGATCAGTCTAAAGCTATTCAAGTGAGTTCAAATAAACACGTATATTCTTTTATTTTTTTTTAATGTTGGATACCTTTTAAGTTTATTTGATCTTGGCTTAATTAGAACAATCCTTTATCCCGAAACAGTCAGTCTCGAATGCCAATTCCATTTTACTTCATAAACAATGTAGTACAAAATAAGTCTTCAATCCTCTCTGATAGCACTAGCTTTCTTCAACCTTCGAAAACTAACGTACATGAAGTAAAATATACTGACAGGCAAAAGAAACGCTACAATAGAATTGTGTTAGGCTATACATATGATTCACAAACACAAGCTGCACGAGCTTATCATGACCATAACCTTGAGTGAACGATCGAGGTTATTTTGTTTAACAGACATGTTGGCTAATATACATGAATATTTTAACTGCTGTCACTACTTTTATTTCTTTCTGAGGAATTTATCGAAAATTTTGCATGCAGCGTTTCTTTTGCCCGTCAGTATATTTCATAAAATATTAACCCTTTGTATTCGGGAACCCCCTGAGCGAGTACTTTTGCAAACAGTGAAGACCCAGATGAAATGAAGCATAATGCTGCATTTCATCAGAGTCTACACTGTTTGTATAGGTGAAAAGATATTCAGACAAAAGAATACAATATTTTCTTAAAATTATAATCTGACACCCCTAAATATATACAATGGACTATCCCAAGTTTTATTGCATCAAACCAGAAGGAATAATTCATTAGTATACAAAGTGTTAAAATAATATAAGACGGAGACTAGTATAAGTCTACCCGAAATGCAAAAAAGTGTGAAAAGTAGTTGGTTTCTAAAAACGAAGGTATGGCCAGTAAAATTCATTCAAGTCCCCATAGTATAGACTGCTGGTGGTTCTGTAGTCTGGTACCCTGCCTTTCCGACTCTGTACACAAAGAGACGCTGGATACCAGACTAGTGGTTCTGTTGTTGTTGACTCATTGTTTAATTTTCCTCCCAATGTCTGTTGGCGATTTGTGTTTGGCCCTTGTTTTGTTATGCAGCCCTTAGTATCATTTTCAGTTTTGCAATCATATCGATGAGGAAGAGACAGCGGGTTGCTTTACTTTAAAAGTCTTCTGGATGTCATGTGGATGTAAGTGTTCTGTGTCTCTTCCTCGCGATGCCGTGGGTTGGTCTGCAGTGTGTGATTGTTGCATTTCTGGTCATACCATACTCAATTACTGGTGTCACTATTAGACTAGCATGCAGATGCGCACAGTCTCGCTGGAGAGTTCGACGCTCTCTTTCATATACATGTACTATGAAAGGCGACGAGCAATCCAACTAAAAGGTCAACTCGAAACTGCCTCGGCCAATTCCGTGGAGTCAGATTCTCGAATAGTGCCGACTTTCCCGATTGGAGTGACATGACGTCGCATCGACGTTGGTACGAAGTTGTGTAAAGGTTGTGTGCTTGCTGGATTAACTCTTATCTAGCCAATAATTTTGTCCTGAAAATGTCGTCTGCTTCTTACGTCTGCTGCATATATTCAAGTTAACTTCAAATTAGATTTTATCATGGAAGCACTATGAACCCTGTCAAGACTGCTCATTGGGAGCGGTCTGATCTATGTCCATATTATTACAGTATAGAAAACCTAAGAACATATGAGCCGCAACATGAGATTTCCAACAATGTGGTATGTGCGACCAGCAAAGGCTCAGACCAGCCTGCGCATACGCGCAGTCTGATCAGAGCCTTTGCTTGTCACTTGAATATTATATGAATACTAAGCTACTGAACAAACATAATTTGGAGTTTCTAAGCTTAAAAGAAGGCTACACAGGTTTGTTGGAGTCTATTCATGTCAAAATGCCACATTGGTGGGAATCACGTGTCGCGGCTCATATGCAATAAGTACATGCAGCATAATAAGGATTAAATAATATTCTTGGTTATCGATTATAAAATACAACTTTGATGTTATTACTAAAATGCTTTGAAAATGAAAGTATCACTAAATGTGCTTAAGCATGAAACAGGGAATAGTAGATCAGTTGATAAAGTTAACAATTAGAAATCAATGGAATAATTAAAAGAGTAAAGGATGAATAAGCCACCATGCACTAAATAAAATGAAATCGATGTGTTTATACATCTAATATCTGAGCAGAACAGACGTAGTCTTGTCAAGACTTGAACTCTTAGCTAGCATACTTGTATCGTCTGCTGATAGCCTCTGCAAACAGTTTTGCCACTGATCAAAATTTCTGGCCTGATAAGGATCTAAACTGTTTGACGCTGATGGTAATTCCTGAAAGAGATTTTCGAAAAAGATAATTTTGAAAAAAAATCAGCAAACGACAAAAAGCATTAAAATAACCCAGCATACAAAGAGTTAAACACGTGTACACCCATCCACTAACTGTAAAGTAAACATCGGATTAAATGTGGGAGATTAAACACATGCGATTTTATTTGTGTGACTATGTCAACTGCTAAGTTGTCATTGTAATGGTCAGTTATACACTATCAGAGGATGTTTGATGGCATGGCGTGGTTCGGAAACTTATCTCGGTTACCATAATAATACACAAACTGTTGAATACATTTCATGTACACCTGGGAATAAAGGGTTCGACTTTGGGGTATGCAACCAGTTAAAGCTCAAACTTGTCTGCTCAGCTACAGAGACTAGTTAGAATATTGAAATTTTGCATTTACATTTTTGTAGCAAGTTTATATATTATCCCTTAAAGCGCCAAGAAAAATGCATCTGAAAAATGTCGTCTGCTGCAAATACTTGCCTAACATTACTGACTAATAAAGTATAGAAGAAAACAGCGTGGACCCAGAACAGACTGCTCTATAGGAGCAGTCTGGTCTGGGTCCACACTGTTTGCCAAAGAGGCCTTCTTGAACATTTCAGCAAACGAGAAAAGCAGACGACTATTGTTGCGATTGGCGCATTAAGGTTTAAACTTTCCAGATAGGGAATAACAATTGTGCTGAACAGATTTTCTTGCGCCGAGGCCCAAATGGAAGATGAGGTTAGTTAACGTTAGCGATGGTGATATACGTTAGTTGTCTTCCCAGGATACCAGCTTGCTTCTGAAAACAAAAGGGCTTATTAGAGATATTTTCTCTGAGCCGGAATCCATATTCCCACAGGGCACGTGTTTGATTCGGACCTGCTCGATTAGTAAGTAGCGAATAAAAAATCTGCCCATAGGGTGTTAACTCCCCAAGAGCAGTGTCTTTTACTGTTCTTTCCCAATTTCCCCGTCGACCAGGCTACTTCCAAAACATTTTTGCCGCTTTTTCACCAACGAGTCAGCAATGGTGATACACGTTGGTTGGTCTTCCCTGGATCCCGAACTGCTTCACTTGTGGCGAAGAGAATTAAACACTGACAACGTTAAGTTTAATTAAAGACCTTACCACTTAGCTGGAATCCATGTTTACCATGGAGCCTTCAGATATTCTCAGCTAAGTGTGACGAAAGTGGCAGATGTAATTGGGTCAGTTTCAATATGCGCCCTAGGCATTATGTGCAGACTTCTTTTGTGGATCTTTTATGTTTTTTTCTGTCTTGTGTTTGCCATGCCTTTGTGAGCGTCTGTTTATATGTGCCTTGTGGTCGCCTGCTGGGAAAGGGCTGACCTCTTGGCTCTCGTTTGTGGTGTCCAACTGTGAGTTTGTCACTTTCCCATTGGTATCCTGGGTCAGGTGTGGTACTTGATTGTATCGATTCCTGATCTTTGCACCCTTACTTACTTTCAATCGGAGGAATTCGGTTGTATGAACTATACATAATGCTTAAATCTCTGCATGGGGAGGGGGCGTGATCTCTACCACTATTCAGCGTGTTCATGACTAGAGGCTTATATATTTCCTGTGTTATATTTGCAACGGGCAATGATTTATCTATTCAGAGCTTAGTACAAACCAAAAACTACTTAGAGATTGAAATGCACGAATAAACTGAACTGAAAAGAGTGGTTTCAGCAAATACAAAATTAAAAATGCAAAAGTAAAATACTATAAAAAGCGCTCTCTACTAGCTATAATTCGCTTCTCGATGGTTCTAAGCTTTTTTTTTCAGAAGCCAACCTTGTCCTAGTTACCACTAATAGTAGCTTTCCAATTTCGCTCATAACTATGCAATCAGCACACGATATGGTTGTAGCACAGTCATGGGAAACTGAAACATATCGTTATTTTGATAAACGACTTAACAAAAATATTGGCAACAACAATGTGAGTCCCCACCCTGTATATGTATATTACGCAATTGGTTAACAAACTCTTTTAATTTTTTCTTTTGTTTCCTTGCACAGCGAATGAACTACGATTCGTAGCTGGAATTTCCTGGTCATATTTACTTTAAATTTGTGTATTTTTTTAATTGTAGGTCAATGTATCGTTCGACATCGTCGCCTTGCAAGACTTTGATGAAGTTGAAGAAAAATTTTCAGTTGTTGGAATACTCTATATCACCTGGACGGATGAAAAAATCCGCTGGAACCCGGCAGACTATGGTGGAATAATCACGCAGATGTACCAGCTGAGTGATGTCTGGTATCCCGTACTAATACTTGCTAACCCATATGAAAGCATCAAGGATGTGGGATCCAAGTGGATGACAGTGAGAATCTATGCCAATGGTTTTGCTGTTTACGCCCCTGGGGCGGTGTTTGAAGCCACATGTAGCGTTGACGTCACATATTATCCTTTCGATACGCAGGTAAAGCTTGAGTGACTGGCTCTAATAATAATATCCCTGATCATTTGTTGCAGACCGAGGTTTTCTCGCCAATATATTAGTCCTGAAAGTATAGTCTGACTTTATGTCTGCTGCTTATATTTATAGAAGCAATGCACTATTGAGGCCTCCAGGGGCTTTGGGATCTGGGGAGAATGGCTAAGTTATTTTCAGGGAGCTGGGGAGCACTGATAATTATTTCAGGGATTTGGGGAGCAAGCTCATAGTTTGGGGGATTTAGGGAGCCCTGCAAAAAAGTTAACAGAACTCTCACCTTAAAGGACAAGCCTTCATTTCGTTTAATTGTTTAAAGAAATTCCTTTGGCTTCGGGGGAAGAAGTCCCCCAGACCCCCTTGCAAAAATCTAAATGTATATTTATTTTTGTGCTAATATGCTGATCTGAATTTTTGAGTGCCCAATATGGCGAATAATATTTACTATTGTGGAAGATTGTCCTTAAAATTGTTCATTGTAGGTAGACGATGACATATTTAGGATCACTCAGGCTGCACCAGATTGCACCGGTTTTATCATTTTGTTTTTCATGGGAGCATGCCCCTGACCCCCCTCTCCCAGCACAATTCTGGATCAAATTCATAACAGGGCTAACTACGCGGCGCCTGGTATATAGTTCTCTATCTAG